>JAHRHZ010000063.1:53568350-53661571 GCA_024137785.1 Ginglymostoma cirratum | reverse complement strand
TCCTCTATCCATCCTCTATCCGCCTCCCCCTCTCTTCCCTATTTATTTCAGAACCCTCTTCCCCTCCCCCATTTCTGAAGAAGGGTCTAGCCCCGAAACGTCAAGCTTTCCTGCTCCTATGCTGCTGCTTGGCCTGCTGTGTTCATCCAGCCCCACACCTTGTTATCCTGCATTTTCTGTGTTTACATTCAGATTTTTATCATTTTGGTAAAAAAAAAGGTCTGGTTATTCCTCGTATAGCAGATCTTACATAATGATCAAAATGGAACAAACAAACAGAGCAATGTCTTTGAGGGAAAGAAGATCTTCTGTTCATCACTATTCATATCTGGCATTCAATCAGCCTTATTAATATGTAAATTATGACCATATGAGGATAGAGTAAGTACCAATGAGTGGCTCTTCCTGATTTATTATACATTAAACAGTTGAGAGATATGTACAAGTGGAGGAATAAGATGGATAGGAGCCAATTTCTCACCGTCCTACATTATCTTTCCTGTTCCTACCTGGTACCACAGCAGATAACTAGACACCACAGGACATAGGAAGCTGTCATTCCTTCATTCTTATTGGAAATGCTTTCAAACATACAATGTTCCAAATGCACTGTGAAAACCAGGACAAGCAACGAGGGAGTGATCAGAAGAAAGGCAGAACGCTTTATCAAATAAAAAGTCAAATTCACAACTTGCATTTTTTTTTCTGGCTAAGCAGCCTCATAAAAATATATTTAAAACAGCAACATTTATGCAAGTCCATCAGGGCATGAATCTGCTGGGTTATTAGCTGGGAGATTTTAAATTGCACCATCTAAGGGCTAACTTACTTTAAAACTGCATTTGATTTTTCAGACTTACATTGTATAACAACTCAGATTCTTGTTCACTCACAAACAATCACGAGTGAATAGGTCTTTGCTTTTCTACATTTTTTCTAAATTTCAATAAAAGAAACACATAAGGTGCGAACAAATTTTGGATTGGAAAGGAAACAGACAGTTTACAATCAGTTAACTTAAATGCAAGATAACAAGCATGGGGCTGGATGAACACAGCAGGTCAAGCAGCATCATAGGAGCAGGAAAACTTGACGTTTTGGGCCTAGACCCTTCATCGGAAATGGGGGAGGGGAAGAGGGTTCTGAAATAAATAAATAGGGAGAGAGGGGGAGGCGGATAGAGGATGGATAGAGGAGAGGATAGGTGGAGAGGAGGCAGACAAGTCGAAGAGGCGGGGATGGAGGCAGTAAAGTGAGTGTAGGTAGGGGGGTAGGGAGGAGATAGGAAGGGTCTAGGCCCGAAACGTCAAGTTTTCCTGCTCCTATGATGCTGCTCGACCTGCTGTGTTCATCCAGCCCCATGCTTGTTATCTCGGATTCTCCAGCATCTGCAGTACCTTTTATCTCTGATACAACTTAAATGCAAACTGTGTTCACCAAATTATGGAGGGGATAAAGAATGTGTATTTTTAGTTTTGGGCTTTTTTAGAAACTGTGGACTGATAAGAATAACTGCTCTGAAACACAGGGATTCAGAACAATAGCTGCGTGTTCTGTGAATCCTGTTTGTGTAGCTGTGGGTTCCAGCAATATACAGACACACGAGAGATGAGGGTTTATTTACAAGTGTAGCTGATTGGATTGTGAATTGTGAATTAGGGACCAATTACCTATAATGAAGATCTTCTGCTTGCCAACAATTGGACTAGTGGTCAGATAGCTGGACAACTTGGGCTGTGAGCAAGGCAGAGAAACACTAGTCACAGCAAACCTGCACATGTCTCCATTCTCTGCTGTAAGCCACTTTAAACCAGTTAAAAATAAACACTTTCCTTCAGCTGATGTCGCAGGTTGTGACTTTGAATTGGATAAATCAGAGACCTCTTCACAAGTGAAAGTGCCACGATGTGCCTTTAGCAGACCACCAGAAGCATTTGGAAAAAGAGAAAGCTTTGGATCAGCAGGATCTAACCCATCAAATTTTGTGAACAAAAATGGTGCAGCACATTGGCTCAATGGTTCCACTGCTGCCTCACAGCCCAAGGGGAACCAGGCTTGATTCCAGCCTTGGGTGACAGTGCAGAGTTTGCACATTCTCCCCGTGTCTGCATGGATTTCCTTCAGGTGCTCTGGTTTCGTCACACATTCCAAAGATGCGCAGGTTAGGTGGATTGGCCATGCTAAATTGCCAATAGTCTCCAGGGATGTGTAGGTTAGGTGCATTAGCCACAGGGGAATGCAGGGTTATAGGGATGGGCTGGGTATTGGTGCAATGCTTCAGAGGGCC
Organism: Ginglymostoma cirratum; assembly: GCA_024137785.1. Taxonomy (NCBI): domain Eukaryota; kingdom Metazoa; phylum Chordata; class Chondrichthyes; order Orectolobiformes; family Ginglymostomatidae; genus Ginglymostoma; species Ginglymostoma cirratum. The sequence goes on along the minus strand of JAHRHZ010000063.1, from coordinate 53,659,284 downwards.
AGTGTTGACTCGGTGGGCTAAATGGCCTGCTTCCACACTGTAGGGATTCCATTCTATTCTACCACGCAACTGTTTTTCCAGTTTCCCTACCTGTTTTAATTTTTTTTCCTGTTTGTGGGTGTGTAACACCAAGTTTATAAAGGGATTTAGATATTTAATTTGTAGAGTTTAATTTGTTTAGTTTAACCACTTACTGGTAGCTAGAATCGGTAACGAGTGATTTCCTGTTAAATAAAGAAACCCAGTCAGTGCTTTATGTCAAAGGTCCCACATCTCTTAAAATCCATAACATTAGTGATGGCTCTGAAAATAGTGAGGCTTGATTTCCAGTGCATTACCCCAGTGAGTTGTGACAGAGCACAGATAGGGCAGACAGCAAAAGACTTTTCTCCGTAATACGTGGTCAATAACCATGAGGTATAGACTGAAGGGAAAGTACAGAAAGTTTAAAGGGGGTTGATGGAGGAATTATTTCACACAGGTGGATATCAGGAACTCACTGCCTGAGAGGCAGGAACTATCACAACATTTAAAGAGCACTGAGATGAACACTTGAGGCTCCATATTTATTGAAGGCTATGGGCCAAGTGCTGGAAATAGGCATTTCATGGTCGATGGATCGAAGAGCCACTTTCTGTGCTGATATATTCTATGACTCTAATTCCAGCCTTAGTTTTTGAAACAATTCAAATATCTAACTGGCAACTGATCATATTTTGCACATGGCAAATATGGATACGATGCATTTGGATGGTCAAATTTAAGGGCTTGGCTTAAGGGTGCATAGGTGATGAGAGAATTGGCGATTGTCGAGAGGGTTGAGTGAGTAGCATGGGGGTCCTTTGCATGCATTGTGCTTTCCATCTGATTCTGAATACTGATGGGAGTGGTGGTTTCTCTTGGGAATGTAACCAGAGCCAAGACTACAGCACCAATAGAAACCCTGTTATACAGGGTAGGTGGACGAAGAACTGGAAAGCAACAGTGTCAAGTTTTCCTGCTCCTATGATGCTGCTTGACCTGCTGTGTTCATCCAGCCCCATGCTTGTTATCTCGGATTCTCCAGCATCTGCAGTACCTTTTATCTCTGTGTCACAGAGTTGTGTAGTTAAGGGTATAGGCAGGTTTTTGTTTTCCAAAAGCAGATACAGACCTTATTCAAGGTAGTTTGCCTACCTGGTGCCAGGGTCACTGATGCTGCTGTCCAGCTGTAAGGCCTTCAGAGGGGACAAGGGGAATAGACCAAAGATTGTGTTTCATATTGTTACAAACCAAATAGGTAGAAAAAGAGATGAGATGCCACAAGCAGTTTCTAAAGGGCTAAAAAGGAAACTGGTTATTACAACCTCAAAGACAGTAAATTCCAGATTACCCCCAGTGCCATGTGCTAATGAATACAAGAATGGAAGGGTACAGCAAATGAATGCATGGATGGAAAGATGCTGCAGAAGGGAAGGTTTTATATTCTCAAGACACTGGGCCCGTTCTGAGGCAGACTGGATCTATTGATGTTGGATAAGTGAAGCTGAAGCAGATACAGGGACAATATCCTACCTTTGTGGAGGGCTTAAAATAACTTGCAAGTGGGATGAGACTAGAATGTCCCTATGGACAAAAAAAACCAAGAAAAACAAAGGAATTGGCAAGACAATTAATACAGCAAGAAACAGAAATCATAGAATACTTACATTGCAGGTAGAGGCTATTTGGCCCATCAAGTCTGCATCAACCCTCTGAAGAGCATCCCACCCTATCCCCGTAACCCACATTTACCAGGGTCAATCCACCTAGGCTGCACATCTTGGGACTGTGGGAGGAAACCGGAGCATGCAGGGGAAACCCACGCAGACACAGGGAGAATTTGCAAACGCCACACAGACAGGCGCCCGAGGCTAGAATCAAACCTGGGACCCTAGCGCTGTGAAGTAGCAGTGCTAATCACGGGGCCACAGTGGTGTATTACATAGAGTCAGACTAAGACCAAGGGCTAAATTAGGCTTAACATTGTGAAGGAGAAAATAGCGAAGCCCACGTGATGGGTCAAAAACTAATGATGAGGATGTATCATAAGGGCCGGCTCTGCTTGAAGATGATGCATCCCTAGGATCAAAAGGAATGACAATCTGAGGATGCTGAGGGCAGGAAGAGTGGAAGTTGCAGAGGCATTGACCTTAATCAATCAATCCACTGTAGATACAGGGTTCATGCCAAAGGCCTGGAGAATTGATAATGTTGTAACAAGACTTTACGAAATTTTCTTACACAAATGTTAGTCTAAAAGACCTATAAACCCAGTAACAGCAAACCAGTTAGTCTTGGCGGTGGGGAAGCTTTAAACAACAGGCCAAATTAATAGTCACTTGGTCAAATGTGGGTTAATTGTGGAAAGCCAACGCTAATTTTGTTTTAATGTTTTTGATGAGGTAAAGGAAAATGTGGACAAGAGTAGTGAGGTTTAAGTAATATAGGGAAAGTTGCCACTGTCTTACCAGACCATAGGGTTGCTCTCTCATTAGAGAGAGAGCTGGTGGTGGTTTAACATGAGGGTCACTGAGCCATAGGTGGGGGAAAGAGGTTGAGAAGGAGAATCTTTCATGGTAACCTCAGTCAATGCAGGAACTGAACCCACATTGTTAGCATTGCAAACCCGGCATCTGAGCTCACTGTCCTGTTGGTGTGATATATATGGACTTGAAAAACAAAGACATTTGATAAAGTGACATAGAACAGGCTTGTCAGCAATTTTGAAGAACATGTAATCAAGGATCAGAAAACGGCAGCATGGATTCAAAGTTGGCCGAATGACGAGGAAATAAAGAATAATGGTCAAAACTTTGGTTGTTTCTCGAACAGGAAGGTTTCCATTTTAGTACCACTGGTTTTCTTCTTACATATTAATAATCTAGACTTAAATGTCCAGAACACTCGCAGTTGAAAGAAAACCTAACAGTACTTGTGAAGTGTGAACACAATAGCTACAAAGTTCAAGTTGACACAGGTGAAACAGGCAGACAGGAAGCAGATGAAATTTGGTGCCGAGGAAGTGGGAATGCAGTGAAATCTTGATCAACTGGGCCAGTGGGCTGAGGAATGGCAGATAGAATTTGATTTTGGTAAACGCGAGTTGTTGCATTTTGGTAAGGCAACCAGGCCAGGATTTACACAGCCAATGGGAGGGCCCTGCAGAGTGTTAATAGAACAAGGAGATCTAGGGTTACAGGTTCATAGCTCCTTGAAAGTGGAGTCACAGGTAGACAGGGCGGTGAAGGTGGCTTTCAGCATGCTAGCTTGCATTGATCAGAACATTGGAGAATAGGAGGCGGGACGTCTTATGCAGCTACCAAGAAGTTGGTGAGGCCATATTTGGAGTACGTCATGCAGTTTTGGTCACCTTATTCTAGAAAGGATATCACTAAACCAAAAAGAGGGCAGAAAAGACTTACTAGGATGCTGCTTGGATTGGAAGGTTTGAGCTATAAGGATGGATTGAATAGGCTGGGACTTTCTTCCCTGGAGTGTAGGAGACTGAGGGGTGTCCTTATAGAGCCCTATAAAATCATGAGGGGCATAGATAAGGTAGATAGCCAACAGCTTTTCCCCATGGTAGGGGAAAACTAGAAGGCACAGATTTAAGGTAAGAAGGGAGAGATACAAAAGGGTCCACGGAGGGCCATTTTTTTCCCATACAGAGGACGGTGAGTGTCTGGAACAGGCTGCCAAAGGTAGTGGTGTAAGTGAATACAATTTTTCATTTAAGAAACATTTAGACAGGTACACGGATGGGATAGGTATGCAGAGATATGGACAAAAATACAGGCGAATGGGACGAGTTTAAATTGTGAAAACTGTGTGGTATGGACAAGTTTGGCTGAAGGGCCTGCTTCCACACAGTAGACCTTTATGACTCTAAGTGTGAAGTGAGTTGCTTTCATAAGAAGAACGTGGAGATGTAACAAAAATAACAGATGCAATTCTAAAGGGGTGCAAGAATAGGGAGACGTGAGATGCAGGTGCACATATGTACCAGCAAAGATGACAGAGCAGGTGGAGATAAAGGCATTCAGGATTCTGGGCTTTATAAACAGAGGCATAAGGGAGAATTCTCCCCATGAAAATGGGAAGAGGGTGGAAACTGGAGCATCAGGAGTGAAGCCTGCAAGCCACTCACTGCGGTGTGTTCTACTTCATACAGTTTCTATTCAGGCTGATTGGGGTTGCTTGGCATGGGCTGCCGTGACAGTTGGCTCTTTCCTGGCTTACAGTGGCTGAGGAGCTACACAACTGGGCTTGAAATATGGCGTCAGTCACATGAAAGCCAGAAGGTCCCAGCAGCAGACAGCACTATCGTTGTTCTGAGATTTCCTGAGAAATGCACCCAGTATCTCACTTGCGTAATTAAGAAGGTAAAAAGCACAAGATCATGTGAGAAAACCCACATACGCAGCCCCACAGTGGAGTTGACACTTGCCACCACTTGGACTGCAAATGGGAAAATTTATCCCACAGATTACAGAGGCGATGAAACTATTACTAACCCTTTGGCCCTTAATGGAGTATGTGGCTATTTTGGGCATTGCACTTTACAAATGATGTGTCGGCACTGGAGAGGATGCGAAAAAAAAAATGATTTATGGGAATGATGCCAGGGTTGAGTGCCTTCAGTTATGTGGATAGATTGGACAAACTGGGGCTATTTGATATTCAGAAGAGAAGCTTGAGGCAAGATTCAGTAAAAGAAATCAAAAATTGTGAAGGACGAAGCCAGGCAGGTTAGAAGGAAATTGTCCCACTGGCAGAAGGTTTGGGAACCAGAAGCCATTGATTTAGAGATGATTGGCAAAAGAACCAAAGACAACTTGAAGGAAAACCTTTTAAAGACAGTGAGTGCTTAGGATCTTGGATGGAATCCACACCCCGGCTACATCAATGGAGCTGAGTTGGAGATGGTCGAGAGAGTCGAGGTCCGGGAGTGACTATCACCAACAATCTGTCCTGGATCACCCATGGTGATGTAACGGTCAAGAAGGCACAACAATGCCTCTTCTTCCTCAGGAGACTAAGGAAATTTGGCACGTCCATAAGGTCCCTCACCAACTTTTACAGATGCACCATAGAAAACATTCTATCTGGATGCATTACAGCTTGGTACAGCAACTGCTCTGTCCGGGACCGCAAGAATCTACAGGAAGTTTTGAATGCATCCCATCATGCAAACCAACTTTCCATCCATCGACTCCATCTATACTTCTCACTGCCTCAGGAAGGCAGCCAACATCAAAGACACCCTTCCAACCCCGGTTACAACCTCTTCCAACCTCTTCAGTCAGGCAGAAGATACAAAAGCTTAAACACACATACCAATAGGTTCAAGATCACCTTCCCCGCTGTTATTAGACTTCTGAATGGACCTCTCAAATTTCAAATCTAACATCGATGTTGCTTTTTGCGCAGCTTCTCTGCAGCTGTAACATTGTATTCTCCGCTCTGTTCTATTACCCTATGATCTTTGTACGTTATGATCTGCCCGTACTGCACGCAAAATAGAACTTTTCACTGTAACTAGGTACATGTGACAATAAATCAAATCAAATCAAGGGTTCTGGAGACAGACACAATCATCGTGCCCTTCAAGACTGAAACGCATAACCTCTCACAGAGAAAACAATTGCAAGGTTATGGAAAATGATAGGGAAGTGGGATTAGCGAAGTCATTCTTTCTGAGCCAGCACTGAAACAAAGGGTGAAATCCTCCTGTGCTGCAACCAATTTATAATTGTATGATCCAACCAAATCCTTTAGGCGTGCCCCTGCCTTACTGGTAATGTCAGATACTGGGGCCTCCAGTCAATCACTATATCAATTTTAATTTTGCAAGGAATCTACAGCCATTCTAAATTCTTAAAGCACACTTGCTTTTATCAAATTGGAAGAATTTCCATTCAAACGTTAATTTGTTCTTTTTAAACCCTCTAGTTTTAAAATTGGTTTATTATATGCTAATTGCTTCCTTACTGGATTCAATACTGATCTTCACTGGAGAATGTAGCTCAGATTTCTTTTCCTGTGCCCATCAATCTCATTTAATGCCGTGACTGAGTTGAATTGGGATCAGAAGGCACAGGAAAAAAAAGATTATTATGGGATCGTTTCACAGATAAGCGTAGCGTGACAGGGAGCTGGGACTTGCATCTCCAAATGGAACGAGCAAAAGATCGTCTGTCTCTCCCTTTTAGCCCAAGTCCATGTAAAGAAGCTCCAAGTTAAACCAGGTATCAGTATTTTATTCCCTATAAATGATTGGTTAAGGAAGTATTGCTGTCTTCTTAAAATTATATGGTGATCTTGTTTCATTTATGCAGAAATTTGGACCTTATGCTAAGGAGCAAACACTTCTTTGTGCTCTTGCATGGTGAACGAGTCAGCACTTTGTCAATGTCATCTGTGCAGCAGTGGATGAAGAAAATCACCTCTTTAGTTGCCTCCAGCATATCAGACAAAGAATCATCCCAAAAGGAAGTCCATTTGCATTTATGACTGGATGCATGTGTAGGGGGTTTGAGAGCTGCCGGTGGAGCTATCAAACAGCGTGTTTTTGTTTTGCATTGATAGAGCAGATGGCTGATTGCGTTCATTGACTTTTTTGAAAACTTAAATTTGCTTGTAAAGTAGCTAAAGTGATACTCGTACTGCAATTGAAGGGAGTACGGACTCAACTGTAATATTGGAAACTGTGGATCTCTACATAGGTCAGCCAAAAAAAATCTGTAATGCAATATTAAAGGGAGCCATGATTTCCATCAAACTGTATAGTCGGGTCAGAATGAAATGCAACAACATAACCATAAAATCCAGCTGTAGTGCCACCAAATACATTGCAAAGCCAACAACAATGTCGTAAAACTGCGATATAAACAACCTATTATTTTACCAAAGAAATACTTCCAAAAAAAAAAACCAACCAGCAATATTGTAACAGTACAATATAAAACATATCAATACCATCACCTTAGAGTAAAGGACCAATACCACATATCGCTATGCAATCATAAAATCGCTATAAAAGCTAAAAGTAAAATCTAACATTAGAGCCACAAACTGTACTGTAAAGCCCAACACTGACATAAAAGTGGACACGAACGTCCAACTGCATAGACACCAACTGCCGACACTTCAAGCTGGCAGCATATCTATCATACTTACGCAAGCATTTACTGATGAAGACCTGCATTTTTGTTGTCACAAGCAAATTAGTCTAAGCTACAGCAGAATGCCCCAATGGTCATTTTGTATGCATGAGCATTGAGTAGTATTCAATTATGATCAAAATTGTGGCTTAGTTCTACAGCATCATGACTTTTCCCTTTTAAATACAAGTGATATACTATAGCGCTTGCTCACAGCTTGATTCACAATGAACCCACTGCACTCCCATTGTAACTGTATTCATGGTATGAAATGAAATAGGACACTTCAATGCTTGCCAAAAAAAAAATTGCAACTCCCGCACACCAATACAAATCCTGAAACCCATTGTCATAAAAATGAATTTCATTTATTTCATTACCTTGATGCAATATCAATTTCTCAGGGGTTTGTTTCAGTAGAAGCACTGAACATCATCATTTCTGGGTTTCAGTTTTAACCCAGACTTTGGAATTCATGATTTGGGTTAATTACCGAACTCTGTATCATTGGAGAATGGAAAGGCAGCATGGAAGTAAATGGATACTTCTCAGATGGGTACCATGTAATGTGGGGTCAAGGGGATAGGGAAGGGGTGTGGATAAGAAGTTCTTTGGAGGGGCTATGCATACTCAATGGGCCAAATGGCCTCCTTCCACACTGTAGGGATTCTATGATTCTGCGAGTGAGCTTGCTCATTCTTCATTTTCATAATTGATCAGGAACAGACATCAGAATTTGGTACCAATATCAAATTAGCATGTATGGTAAATTGTGGAGCAGTTTATTCGAGGAACGGTGGAAAATAGATGTGCGGCAATTGCTGTCTGATGAAAAAATGTGAAGCAGTATAGAATAACTAATGGAATTAGATCAAACATGGCAAATTATTAATGGAGCATTGTAAACGAATGCCATTCAAGACTTTGGTTAGACTATGGAAGAAAGAATATTGGAGGCATTGACAGATGCAGCTTTAGGGTTACTAGTGTGAAGACTGTCTCATTTTATTTTCTGCAATTTTTGATTGTGCATTGAAATAGAAAAAATACTTTAAAAACCAAGGATTGTTGAAAAAATAGTTGACTTTTAAGAAGTTACTGAAAATCACTGAGTGATCAAGCAGTGAGGGAAGCTGTTTGGAGACAGCCTGGCTCAGGGCGTGCAAGAAGAGCGAGATCTGGCTCACCACAAGTTTCTACAATTGCAACTGTCATGGATGCCACATGTCATCAGCCTGACGACAACTTTCTGATCGGCTCCTGGGTAGCTGACCAGCTCAGGAGTGTGAACGATGTAGTGGAAAAGCCTTCAGGCTCATGGAAGGTGTCTCTCTTTCTATGTCACTCCCTCTGGAGTAAAATACCCAAAAGCTATTTTTTTTTTAAATTCCCCACCCGTTGCAGTAAGCTATTGCCTTTAACCAGTAATTAAGAGACTTTGTAGTCAGTGTACCGTTTGCCCTGGGCCTCCCACTAAGTAATAAAAGAAGCTAGAGAAAAGAGGTTGAAGAACTTGAAGTCCTGACAAGGCAGAACAATCATCTATGAATGTTGTGGATTGTGGTTCCCAGTTCTCCTCTACCCATAAATCCAACACTTCTATTGTTTGTCTGTCTCTGTATGTTTAAAAAGCGCTAGAGAGTTTTAACAAGTAGAGCCATGTGGTGATAGTTCACAGCTGTTTATTGTTATTAGAATTTACTTATTTGTAATAAGCAGTAGGTTTATTAAGTACCAAAAGCTGGTCAGTGTTTCCTGTTGATTCCAACAGACAGGTAAATAGGGGATTATTGCGTGCATGGACTAAATCATTAACTCATGTGGCAACCTGGGAATAGTAGGCCTTGAAAATCAATCGGATTTCCTAACTGAGTAACAACTCGCATATGAATTAGAATTCTAATCAGAGATTTGAAAAACTAGAGCAGAGAAGCTCATCTGACAGAAATTTCCAAAAAAATTTTGAAAATTGGAAAGGGCGAATTATGAAAGTTGATCTTGCCCCAGTGATGAATGAAAAAGAATTGTTTCATAAGCAGACTCTGTTGAAATATTTATCTTAACCAACGTTTCCAAAATGCCTTTCTAAAAAATATTGTCAGGGAGTTTCGAATCAATGATTTTTTTGTCTTACCATTTTTGATGTTGAGTAAATGGATGCATGTACAAATCTGTCAGTAACCCCACCTAGCATTTGGAACACTAAATATTTAGTTATAATTTATTATGTACCAAAACGTTTAGCATTCATAGACCAATATGATTTACTGCTTCTTACACCATCATTGTAATTGAGATGAGCACTATACAGTCAATAGAATGGTACTGCTGAGCTTTCACTGACGTGCCCTTCCTTTCTACAAGTCTTCAAAACACATAACTTCAACTCCTCAACCATCGGCTGCAATCTACAGGCCTCCCCCGTTAAAGTGACAAAGCGACATCCACAAGCCCAAATTTAAAGTGGCTCTCTCAGTGCATCGTTCAGCTAGCAGAAAGCATGAAGACTGCTCTCACCAATGACTACTCAGTGCAATATGTCCTCACTGTCCTTCTTTAATATCTTCACAATCCTTGACCCATTCGTTTCTTCTCTCCATTGTTCACCTCTACTCAGAGCACTGAGCTCTCATTATTCAAACTTTATTCAACCCAATGCAGTGACAAAATTTACTCTTTTTTTAAAAAATCCTCTGGTACCTGACAACGTTCCCATGCAGGACTCTATTTTTGATACCCTTCACTTACACAGTACTCTGGAGCAGTATCATCTGCAATCATAGGGTCAATGAAAACATGGATGCTCAATACCTAGCATCATTTCCCAACCCCATTGATTACAAGGTGATTAATCCTATTTTTAAAACAAGGTAAAGTCACGATAGTCCTACCAGACCACAGTACTGCTCACTGATTACGGAGAGACAACTGGTGGTCTTTTAACCAAAGGGTCATCCCACCTCAAGTGAGAGGAGTGTTTGGGAAGGAGATTCCTTCATGGTAACCTCAGACAGGAAACTGAATCCCCATGGTTAGCATCAATCTGTATCAAAAACCAGTCATCCAGCCAATTGAGCTAACTGACTCTCTATAAAAGCTTGCTCTATTCGGGTGATCTTGGTGGTCTGAAACCCGAAATGTGCAGACTAGATCTCGTAAAAGCAGGGCTAAATCTTGTGGATTTATTTGCATAGCCAAGGTACTCTTTCAACAACATGAAGGGGAGGCAATGGCCTCATGGTATTATCACTAGACTATTAATCCAGAAACTCAGCAAATGTTCTGGCGACCTGGGTTCAAATGCCGCCAAGGCAGATGGTGGAATTTGAATTCAGTAAAAGAATCTGGAATTAAGAGTCTAATGATGACCATGAAACTAATCTTGGTTATCAGGAAAAACCCAGCTGGTTCAATAACGTCGTCTAAGGAAGGAAATCTGCCATCGTTACCTGGTCGGATCTACTTGTGACTCCAGACCTGTGTCAATGTAATTAACTCTTAACTGCCCTCTGGGCAATTAGAGATGGGCAATAAATGCTGGCCTAGCCAGATGGGCTCATATCCCATTCGTGAATTTAAAAAAAAGCATCCCTTTGCATATATTCCCAGTACATCTTTAGCACTTGTCAGCCATACTTTGGGAGAAATTAGTTATTGGGAGAGGTCAGGCAATTCGGAGACAGATTAGATGCCCTCGAGGTTGTTAAAAGTAGACATGCATGTGTGCAGAAAGCACATAAATTCAAAACAAAGTCAAAGGACTGTCAAGGTTGCCAAGGGATTTAGCTCAACTATGTTTTACTTTTGAAACAAAATATGGAGTTCTAAAAAAAGATACTTTCTTTTCAATGCATTGACAGAAGTCTGAGGGCTTTCATTGTAAGATTTGCGCTGCACTGCTGATTTTATTCCCTAACATATCAACAATATGTAAAAAGTTTGCTTGACAACTCCAAGACCTTATGGAAAAGCTTGTTTACATAAGGGAAGTACTTAAGCAAGAGATTTGTTTTCATAACAGATAAGTTGAAGAAATTCCAACGTGATTATTTGATCAATTAGATTCTTTTTAAAGTAGTGGAATCATTTACTTTATGCAAAGCTGGGTCTCACCGTCCGCCCATGGTGGACAGTAGGTGAGTTGACATGGAGAAGAGAAGACTCAAGAATGTTGACTAGGCCCATGGGTCGACATGATTTAGTGGCAAGTTGACACAGGAGCTAATAAAGAGGGTACGGACAGGAATTGAGAGTACTGGGTAGCATGGCGTTATGAAGGGCCATGAGTGGTTTGGTCGAAGCATGGCATGAGGGTACGGGGAGCATGGAAAAAGGTGGATATAGACAAAACTGGGTAGAGTTTTTGCAATTTACATTACAAAAATATATTCCCACTGGTCGATGATTCAGTAATTTGGAACCACAAATTTATGATTGTTAGAAGAACAAAGAACAAGATTTCTTTTCACAGACCTAAATTCACAGACCTAAATTCGCACACCACGAAATGAACTCAGAAATAGTGATTATGGTCATACTTGTAATAACTTTTAAAAAGAGTATAGAAATATATGAAATATTAAAAAAATTTGGATGGAGAGAGGATAGGGCCTGCAAACGCGCATGAGGCAAAGAGGTCTCCTTTTACACTGGATGATTCGCACATTATGACTCCCAGGACAGGTATACAGTAGGCATGTTGCTTTAATCCTAGATTCAGCTTAGAAGAATGGCTGCTATTATGCCAAGTGACTTTTATTTCTTATTGCAAATTTTGATTCAAGTGAGATCCATAAAGTTAAGAGAGTCTTTGAGATCTACTGAATAAATCTAAGACTCAATTTCATACTGCAGAGACAAAAGAGTGTTGTGATACAGTGTAGCTCAGAGTCGCCTATTTTAATAAGCCTACAAGAAAGCACAGGAGACTGGATTTACCTCTTCAGAGATTCAGATTTATTAAAAAAGTAGCATTGTGGTGGGGCCTTTAAGTAATTCACAAATTATTACTTACTGACTCATATTTACGAATGTATTTTTAAACTTGCAATCATCCCTATTTTCTGAAGCATAAGAATCCAGAAAAGCCACATACTATATCACTTTCATTTGAGATTTATTGTACAAACCACATTGCTGCATCCTGTTCTCTAAAAAAAAACACATGGAAAATAAAGCTATGTGTACTTTTCGAAAACAATACCACTGCAGTTTGTGTATTGGAGGGACAGTCAGTAGCAATGGTCTTGGGAAGGTTAGCTTCAGATTTATGACAGGACTTGACATGAAGGAGTGTTGCAAGAGACACTACAATCACTTTTAATTTAGGTCAATACCTTCTCAAGGCCTATTGCTGTCGAACTGATTGACACAGCATGCCTGAATAAACGGCTTCAGACACATTTCAATGTATGCCCCTTGATGTTGCAATCATTCTGCTTATTGCAGCTTGTTTAACAAAACCCTGACAAATTAACTATATATTTGTCTGTGCGTGTGGAAGATCAAACAAAAATCAGCCTGCAACCCTCCACAGAGAAAGTGAGCAAGCCATTCTAAAAATCCATCCAGATCTCTTAGTAACTATGACACAGACACAGACACAGCTCTGCTCCAAATGTTCTACTTCATTCTATATTATATTGCATTGTTGGCAAACAAAAACGAAGAAGTTGAATTGTACCTCTGCTTGTTTTCTACACACAAATCCTTGTTGCTGCCATCTTTTGTGCTATCTAACACAGAGAAATATGACAAGTATACTTCTGTGATGTGTAAGGAGATATTGGGTGCATTTTAACAAGGGTCTTAAAAAAGGAGAGAGAAGTAAAGAGACAAGAACATTTTGGTATCAGAAAGTGACATCCAGAAGGCTGTACATACTGCCATGAATGGCTTGACTACATGAAAAGCTCTTACATATGTGGCCAGTGTCAAACGAATAGAAATTTTGGACAGTTGCAGTCCAGGAGGATGTCTCAGGTACAGAGAGGATCGAGTCTATGGAGGAAGTTAAAACATGTGTTTGAGGCATCAGATGAGCATCACTCAGAGGGAACAAAGATTGGATCCCAGTGGATACCCAAGGTAACAATGCAGCAGCAGGAAGTGAAAAATGGTTGGAGATGCTCTGGCTACGACGGGACAGTTAAGAAAAGAAGCAGGCAAAGACAGTGTTACAGTCTAGGCAATGTAGGAAAGGTCTGATCTGAAGGAGGGTGACTCAACCCGAAATATTAACTCTGATTTCTCTCCACAGGCGCTGCCAGACATGCTGAGCTTTTCCAGCAATTTCTGTTTTTGGTTCTAATGTAGGAGATGGCCTGTTTCCTGTCTCTGACCTAATGCTGTATCCATACTGCCACTTACTCCCTTAAGTCAAGGGTTTCTCAAAAGATAATCCTAGGAGGAGGAAGGTATGTGTCCTTCCATTCCTTTTTTCAAATTTCTGGGAACACCTTTAATTATATTTCCTACATATTTATCATTTAATTTAGGTCTCTCTCACAATTTCTGTTCACTTATTTCGGCATATCTCCATCCGTGCTGCTTTCTTTCCTTATTCATCTCTCCCATTTGCTTCTCACCTCCCACAGCGATAATTGTTGCCAGATTTGGGGTTCTGCTCTGGTCAGAGCTACAGAAATTATCCACGTGCACTTGCAGTTGTGAAGGTGAGTTAGGGCAAGGAATAGGCTCTCAAAGCAAGGAGCAACCAGACACGTGTGCGTGTATTTCAAGAGTCAAATCAACTGGTAATAATGCAAATCGAATGTCAGCCTGAAACGGAATAAAAGCGTGTAACAATTCAAGGGGATTGTCAGAGTCAGATGCCAAAAGGAGGTTGAAATTAACTGGATGCTGAGGTACTAGTCATGCGACAATAAAGGATGATTTCTCCTTGGTAAGGATGTGCTGTCAGTCACAAGGTTAGAAATTGAGACAAGTCAATATCAGCACAGGGATCAGCTTAGGAATAGAAGCACAGAGGTTTATGCTTCATGGTCACCAGGATCCATGGAACATAGGTTATCATGGTCTGAAAAGAAAAGTTAATAATAGAAAAATTGTACTCCGATGACTAGTATTTACAGTAAACACAACCTAGATAGACAAAAAGAAAAAAGGAGAAATATAATTTAATTTTACTGCATTTCTTTTTCATTTCCTCATGTTACCAGCATTTCTTATTTCTTTATATGTTTGCAGGCAGACCCCTGTGACATGCAGAAACTGTTCTAGCTATCGAAGCACTTGGAAAATGCAATATTCCTTGGGGAGGCTTTTTTAGAATCATAGGAAAGAGGAGGATATTTCATCCATCATCCATGCCAGAGTTAACTACCCTGCTATAATCCCATCTCTCTGCTTATATCCCAGGCTGCAATATTTTTCTTCAAGTGTTTACCTGATCACTGATAAATGTAGCTGGCTCAGTTTCACGAGCCATTTGCTATCTGAATTCCAATTTTCTTTTCAAAGGAGGCAGGTGCTGAATTTACACGGGACAACAACGCGATAACTCGAGGGAGGGTAAAAGTCATAACCACTGAAAAACAATTTAACTGGAATAGCTGAAGCTGTTCCAACTGAGATTCCATATGCATAAGAGCCAGTTTTACACTCATCCTCCATAGATGTTCACACAGGTCAATGAGTGGGCAGTTGTGCAGCAGGGAGGTCACCAATGCATTTTATATTCCCGCCCCTCCCCCACCATCTCCTTCAAACACCCCAACAGGGTAGTGCAAAATCTAGCCCCCTCCTTTTGTGGAATGAACAAAGTAGTAGAAATACTCAGCGCTGGAACAGCACTGTTCTTTCTGTAAGCATGACCCTGAGCTTGTGGGGACCTGTCACTTTAATTCTCCACCTTACTCTCACACTGACATCTCTGGGCTTGGTCTGTTGAACTGCTCTAGTGAAGCTCAACAAGAGCTTAAGGAACAGCAGCTCCTTTTTCGGTTTTCTGGATTCAACATTGAGATCAACAATTATGACAACTCTAACTAACCCCCCCACCTCCGACCACCCCAAATCTTTTTGGTTTCCTTTTCTTTGCTTATTCCTTTTTACCAAGTCATAGATTTATACAGCATGGAAACAGACTCTTTGGTCCAAGCCATCCGCACCAACCAGAACTCCCAATCTGACAGAGTCCCATTTGCCAGCCTGCAGCTCATATCCCTCTAAACCCTTCCTATTCAAGTACCCATCCAGGAGCCTTTTAAGTTGTTGTAATTGTACCAGCCTCCACCACTTTGTCTGGCAGCTTGTTCCATACACCCACTACCATCTGTTGAAAAATCACCTCTCAGGTCCTTTTTTAAATCTTTCCCCTCTCACCTTAAACCTATGCCCTCTAGTTTCAGATTCCCCTACCCTGGGAAAAAGACTTCAGCTATTCACTTTATCCACATCCCTTATTTCATGATAGTACCACTGGGAACATCTTTTGTTTCCTTGTCTTGCCCCATCCACTTTGGCCATGGAAGGCTACTCTTCTGTCATTCCATCTCTCATGTCCCTCATCCTGTCACAGACCTTCATTTGTCCTTGTTCAACATCTATTACATTACTTTTCCCACTTCTGATGAAGGGTCACAGATCTGAAATGTTAACTTTGTTTTTCTCTCTCTTTCCCTCAACATAGATGCTGCTATAACCCGCTCAGTCTTAAATTTTTGTTTTCTATGCCGTTAAACTTTTTTTTCATATTAATTCATGACAGGAATCAAACAATTTTTGTTTCATTTGCTCATCAGACGTGAGCATGCCAGCAATTATTACCCTCCTTTAGATGCTCCAATAAGGTGGTTCCTTACACCCCTGCAGTCCACTATGCTGCGAGGGGAGTTCCAAGGCTTTGACCCAGCAACAGTACATATTTTCAGCTATGACGGTGCATGAATTGGAGGGGAATTTTAAGGTGGTTGTGGTGTTTCCAGTAGCTTGCTGCCCTTGTTCATGGATAGCGCAAGGCTCAGAATTTGGAATAGGAGATCTGGTAAGTTGCTGCAATGCACCTTGAAGATCGTACACACTGCAGCCACAGTGGTGCAAGAAGTTGAAAGAGGTTGTGCATGGGAAGCCCATCAAGCATGCTGCTTTGTGCTGGATGGAGTCGAGTTTTCTTGTGTTGTTGGAGCTGCACTCATCCAGGCCGGTGAAGAGTTTTCTACCACACTCCTGACTTGTGCCCTTAGATGGTGGAAGGCATTAGACCATCAGGAAGCAAATTACTTGCTACATTTCCTCTTGTAGCCACAGAATTTGTGCGGCCACTGCAGTTAAGTGCTTGGACAATGTTAACGGTGGGAGTAGTTGTTTCAGCTGTAGTAACCTGATCGAAAGTCAAGAGGAAAGTAATTAGATTTTCCCCTCTTGGAGACAGTCATTGCCTGGCACTTACTTGCCACTCATCAGCCCAAACTTGAATGTTGTCCAGATTTTGCTACATATGGAAACAGGTGGTTTCAAAACAGCAGTTGTAAATGGAGTTGAACATTGCGCAATGCTCAGTGAACCTCCCCATTTCTGAACTTATGACAGGATTTCTACGGTGTAGAAGGGGACCATTTGGTTCGTTGTGTCTGCACCAGCTCTGAACGATAACGCAGGGAACGGCATTGATAATTCAGAAGGTTGGACCTTGGGCACTACCTGAGGAACTCAGCAGTGATGTCTTGGACCAAGATGATTGATGTTCAACAACCATTTTCCTTCGTGCTCACCATTGGTCCAGACAGAGAAGATATTTCCTCCTGAGTTTCATTAACATACCAACTCATGGTCCTTGATGCAACACCCAATCAAATGGTACCACAAAGTCAAAGGCAGTTAACTCACTTCACCTCTGGAATTCAACTCTTTTTTTCCATGCTTGGACCAAGGTTCTAGTGAAATCAGGAGCTGCGTGTCAGTGAGCTGGTTATTACTGAGCAAGTGTGGTTTAACAACACTGTCGACAACACCTTCCACCACTTTGCTGATGATTGACACGAGACTGATGGGGCAGTAATCGGCCATATTGAAATTGTCCTGCATTTTGCAGACAGGACATGACAGGTCAATTTTCCTCTAAATTGGATGGATGCCATTTGTTGCACTGGAACACCTTGGCTGGAGGAGGTGTGGATAGCTCTTGAGCTGAAATCTTTAGCTGAACTGGTGTTGGGGCCCTCTACCTTTGCTGTGTTCCATACAAGCAGCCATTTCTTGACAGCAGGTGAGACAAATTGGATTAAGTGAAGTCTAACGTCTTGATACTGGGGACCTCCAGAGGAGGCCAAGATGGATCGTACAGCTTGGCTTGCAAATGCTTCAGCCTCGTCTTTTGTCTACAACATGCTGGGCTCCACCTTCATTGAGAATGGCTGGGGAGCCTCTTGCTCCCATTAGTGGCTTGATTACTTACCACCATTCACGCATAGACGTGGCTGGACTGCAGAGCTATGGTCTGTTTGTTCTAGCATCACTTGGTGCTCTATCTCCACAAAACGCTGCTTCTGCTATTTGGCATGTGTGTAGTCTTTGTCTAAAATAAATACATCAAAATATGGAACACAAGATCTCATGAACAGGGAGAAAAATTCTGCAGGCCCAGTAAACCCGGTTAAATATATAGATCAATCTCACCTCTTCAGCTTATTCCTCAATCCCTGTGACAGTTTCTTGCAGTATTCAAATCACTAGCTTTAAATGTGACAGGCTGAAAGAAAGCTGCAAATGTTGACCCTGTTTGGTGGCATAGTCTGAAGTATTACTGTCAATGAAACTAAAGTTGCGTCAGGAGAGAGCATCGAAGTACAAAAATACATGTTAATAGGGGAGAAAAATGGAAATCTTCACTTCTAATCAAGCTCATATGGGGTTTTGGTGGGGGCTAGAATCTGACTGGTTAGATTTTCTAATAAGACTAGAGACTTCCCTTCTGATTATGTTAATGTAGGAGAGGAAGCAATGAATGTCCTTGTTTAACTCACTCGTAATGGAGCTGAAGTGATAAATTTCCCCCTTGCGATCTTCCGTCGGTGGTTAATGGGACTACCTGTCTGGCAGTAGGATAACGGATGCAGTAGGATAACTAATGAAACGTGGGGCGTGAATCTGAATGCGAATAATTAACAGCATTGGTGGCTGGATGGGGGGGGGGGGGCCCCCGGGGGAAAACCAGCAGACTCCTGGCACTCTGCCCAAAAAGTAACTGAGCATCAACAGAGTCAGGAGCTGCTGAACATATCAAACAGCGTTCACCAGAACGTTCTGTCGATGAGGAAAGATGGAAGGTTTCAAGAAGCGTGACTTAAAACAAGCAGGTCCTTGTTTCAAACATAATTCAGACTGTGTCTCATCCAGGAACAGTGCTGTAATGTTAAACCCTAGCAGGAAGGAGAAATAGATTGCTCTAAAACCTCTGACAAAATTCCACTAAGAAAATAATAACACTCGGCCAAGAGCCACGGTAGGTTAATGTATTTGTCTTTACGTGTCACAAAAATTATAAGGCATGACGACGATTTCTGACAGAGTCAATACACTGCTGCCATGGACAGACACTAATTCATATTTTAAACAGGATGCCGAGGAATACCCAGAGGTTAGTCTGAGCAAGATAAACCATTCTTTCCCTGACACATAAGGGAGATAGATACCACAGAAGGTTTTTCAATGGTTCGCTATCACTTGTCAAAATCACAGGCTATAAACTTTGTTAAAAGACCTGCAGCAGCTAACACCGACGATGATTCCCGGCCTTTGTCATTTTTATGTCATCGTGTGGCCTTGATTATTCAGCGTTTTAACTGTGCCTGGAGACGTGGTTTAGCTAATTAAAATTGAGAATGATAGAACTTTGAGAACACTGCAGTATATTGGATTTGGTTCAACTTCAAAGTGAATTCGGCTGAGTAGGTTGACAGCCCGGCTTCACGGATAGGCCAATCCCAGGCTACACTGACAGCACAGCATAAAGCATCGATCCCAGAACTAGCTCAATAGGACTCTCGGATTCATGAGTGAGCAGTCTTATATGTTATGGCTGCACATGCACTGAAACGATCTAAATTACCCAAAATATTCAACTCAATATGAAACCACCTAGGCAAAATCTATGTATATTTTTAGTTTTTCATTAGGCTCAGTCTTTTTTTTAAAAAAAGGAACGTAATGAGCTGATAAATTGAGAAACACATTGAATTTCAAGTCCAAGCTCCCAGCCTGTGCAAAGTGCCCTTATCTACAAATCCAAACTGATGTTATGGAAATGTAATTTTCCTGAACTAATCCCACATTGAAACAGAGGATGGCTCCATTGAAACAAAGGATGCATCAATCTACATTATCCCGACACGAGTTTAATACGCCATTGGATAGATTTTCCACAATCCAGATGGTGCCTACAAGTCAGACCACTGTACCTCGAGGAAGATACCTCTTTCCTCTGCTGGTCTATCTGCCAGAAAGCAGAAACCTCAAGTCATGTAGGTGTTTATGTCGTCCTGGGGTGTGGCTCATTGCAAACCTTCCCTCTTCCTCAATGATTTGTTTCCTCCCCCCAGTCTCAGGACTCCTGGTTTCTGGGAATCTGGGACTGACTATTTAATTAATTTCTGAAGTTCCAGAGGCATCTGAACCAGGGCATGACTGCCTGTTCCCTGTTCAGCCACTGAGCCAACTAAATGGAACTGCTGAAACAAATTCCAGCATCGTGGAAACAGAAACTTCTTCTGGTTTCTGCTGTCTCCTTTCCCTCTACACAGCAGCTAGGGAAGACTGGTAGCCCTAACACAGTAAAAGGGGAAAAATTGCCCTTTATAAAATGGCACTGTTAGTGCTCAGCTCTATGCTACCTTGAAATTGCAGCACATCCTTAGACTAGACTTGACAAGATTGATTACTGACCTTTTGGCACATCGCCTTAGTTCCAAGATGGCGGCAGTGGAGGATGCTTCAGCCAGGGCCTGTCTGCTCCGTCCATTTCTTTTCCTTTGTTTTTTTTCTCTCGTGTTCTTTACTCTCTTCTTTCTTCTCTGCGATTTCCTGAACTCCCGGACTCAGCGAGGTATCCCCTCGGCCCAACGTGGCGGTCTCTTGGTGGCCCATCGTGATGGTCTCTCAGCAAGGACGTCCAGCCTCGAGGGGATTCCAGAAATGGCCTCCCTGCTTCGACATGAAGCCCAGCTCAGACTCAGTCCACACCAGCCCTTGTCTCGAGTTAGAAGGACTGTTCTTCTGAACTTTCTAATTTCTCCATTTTTCTAATTTATACCTACGGTCTGCAATGCTGGACTTTTTAATTCTTTATTTTTCCAACTATTTTTCACAAGAACCTATACTGAATAATCTGTGATGACAGGGTGTAGAGCTGGATGAACACAGCAGGCCAAGCAGCATCATAGAAGCAGAAAAGCTTGACGTTTCGGGCCTAGATGAAGGGTCTAGGCCCGAGACGTCAAGCTTTCCTGCTCCTATGCTGCTGCTTGGCCTGCTGTGTTCATTCAGCTCTGCACCTTGTTATCTCGGATTCTCCAGCATCTGCAGTTCCTATTATCTCTGAATAATCTGTGCCTGGGTACCTTGTACCTAAGATGGCGCTGTAAGTGGCGACTTGTAAACCTTTCGTTGTACTCATTTGAGCACCGGTGACAATAAACTAATTTATTTCAATACGTCTCGCCTTCATCTACCCCATTTCCACACTCCCAGCCCACTGGCAATCCTGACAATACGCAGCGTTCCCTTGTCAATCAGGAAACAGACCGGATGAATCTTTTCAGTCAGGCAACACAACCTATATTTTCCCATTTTCAATATTGAAAGCTATTCAAAGAACATTTACAAAAATCCCAAGTTTTGGAATGACCCTATCTATTTCCATCTGGGACGCTTGCGACAGTGCCCCATCAAGAACAAACCAGGTCAGGTCAGCAGCGTTAGCAGCTCTAAGCAGTATGTTAAGTTCCAAAAGAGAAGATCAATGTTGCAACATTTCTATTGAAGTGTGATTTTGGCAAGACCTTTTCCTGTATTGACTTCACCAGAAAACCAGCAGCTGGCAGCAATAGCTGCTTGGAAAGGGAGCTCTAGATTTTCACAGGAAACAGTAAGAGACAGCATCATTAAAAACAGCCCATGTCAATCTCGTTAGCAAAAGCAGTGAATTACTGTGTAATACAGACCAGATATTCCTGGATTCCAGACACGTGCTGAGCTAACTCATTTCAGCCTGGATAGCAGTCATTTGAACCCCAGGCTCAACTGATATATGATTGAAGACTGGTTACTTAGATCAATTACTGAAAATAATTTTCATTCAATGAGTTGTCAAGATTTACAAAGCACAACTTGAAACTTGAGAGTAAATTTAGTCATGTCGACAACGGAATTGAATAAATACTTCAAGGGAAAATTTACAGTGGTACTAGGAAAAAGCAAAAATTGGAATCAAACTTTCTCAAAGTGACGTCACAGACAAAAATGGATATAATTTTCTGCTTCTGTCGGTGGTGTATTTGGAGACGGGAAGGGTACTTGATATGCAAAGAGGTTAGTGGATAACACAAAAGGAAGTCAAAAACCTGATTGAAACGTATGAAAAGTGAAAAGAAAACTTCTTGGAGTGCCTTTAAGCAACGACTGACATTATTCCTAGTTGTAATATAACCATTGGTCGAACAAGCAATGAATTAGGGCAGCACAGTGGTTAGCACTGTTGCCTCACAGTGCCAGGAAACCCAACCCGATTCACTTTCGGGCAACTGTCTGTGTTGAATTTGCATATTTGCCCTATGTCTGCTTGGATTTCCATTAGGTGCTCTGGTTTCCTCCCACAGTCCAAAGATGTGCAGGTTAGGTGGATTGGGCCTTAGTAAATTGCCCATAGTGTCCAGGGATATGCAAGCTAGGTGGGTCAGCCATGGAAAATGCAGGGTTACAGGATAGGGTAGGGTGGGATGGGATGCTGTTTGGAGGGTCAGTGTGGACTCAATGGGCCGAATTGCCTGCCTCCACACTGTAGAGATTCTATGTTTCTAACCACTGGCTTGAATCTTCCAATCGGAGCCAGAATCCCAATTCTAAACCACGTCAAACAACAATTCACCTATTTACCTCCACAGGACACTCCACTGTCAGCATGTGGATCAGGAGGAAGGTATCAAGGGGTTAGGGAGGGTTGGTTGCAAGGAGATTAAGGGTGTAGGATGCTATGTGGGTGGATGGAAGGTATAAAAGGTGGATGCTGGCTGAGGGAGAAGGACATGAAGATGACAACTCAAAACACTAACTGTTTCTCTTCCACAGATGCTGTCAGACCTGCTGAGTTTCTCAAGTAGTTTCTCCATTTGCTAGAAAGTGAAAGACCTGGGCCACTATACAAAGCATTAATCTGTAATATCATTGACCAGACATTTCTGTCTTGAACTAATTGGAAAGAAAATTTTCCTCAATTAAATACATCGGCTACAGCAGCAACAAAGTTGAATCTGCAGGCAACAAAATTCTTGGATGGGAATGCCACATCTACGCGATTTTCAGATAGAAGTCAATTGACCCATTTGCAGGTGGGCAAGGAAAATATAATGGATTTGAACACAGACAGAATCAGATAGGTAGCCTGACTGCAGCAATAACCCTTACCCATCCACCTCAACCACCCTCTTCGTCTGAAACTCCTCTCAAAGTTTGAGCGTTGAAAACTCATTGAAGACCTCATCACCATAAGTGAAGTCATCCTAAATGAGGAAGTCATCGTTGCTGTACGCTGAAAGTATCTCAAAATGGACTATTGCTGTCTCCACATAAGAATTCAGCCACCTATTCTTAATCCAGGCAGAAATCCCAGTATCAACAGTTTGTGTGTAAAGTGACTTCGGCTATACAAACATTTGGAAAATATATGAACAATCATTTTTTTCATGAATTAACTGTAATTTGGCCAAAGTACTTTTAAGACAGCATTGTGTGCGTATGTGTGTTATTTTTCCAGATGGTTAGTTCTACATTTGCACAGTTTATACCTATTCTTAGTAATATTTGTTTTTTTTAATTTCACTTGAGATGTGGGCATTGCTGGCTGAGTTAGCATTTATTGTCCATCCCTAACTCCCCTTAAGGGACGGAATGGTGAGCTGTCTTTTTGAACTGCTCCAGTCCATGTGCTGCAGGTAGATCCACAATGTCCTTAGGGAGGGAATTTCAGGATTTATACCCAATGACAGTGAAGGAACAATGATATATTACCAAGTCAGAATGGTGAGTGGCTTGGAAGGGAGCTTTTTGTTGGTGGTGTTCCCCTGTATCTGCTGCCTTTGTCCTTCAAAATGGAAGTGGTCATGGATTTAGAAGATGCTGCCCGAGGATCTCAGGTGAACTTCTACCTCGTATATAGTACACACTGCTGCTTCTGAGTGTTGGTGGTGGGAGGCAGTGGATCCTTGTGAATATGGTGCCAATCAAGCAGGCTACTGTGTCCTGGACGGTGTCAAGCTTCTTGCATGTTGTTGGAGCTGCACCCTTCCAAGCAAATGGGGAGTATTCCATCACATTCCAGGCAGCTGCCTTGCTACAATATTCCTAGCCTCTAACCTATTCTTGGAGCCACTGGATTTAGATGGTTCGTCCAGTTGAGTTTTTGGTCAATGGTAACCCCCAAGTTGTTGGTAGCAGGGGTTTCAATGATGGTAATGATATGGAATATCGAGGGGCAGTACATAAATTCTCTTACTGGAGTTGGTCATTGTCTTACTTAATGAGGTTTTGCTGGCAATTAACTCGTTCTTTAACTGTTACTTGAGGAACCTGGCTGAAATGTTTTGGACACGAGTCCTACACATGATTTTAAAATTGGCATTATTACCAGTCTTTCCTCCCCCACCCCCACTGTGACCAATGGATCAGTGGGACAAGAAAGAAATCAGTTTCCCCCTCCTAGCTTGGTTGTAAAATATGGCATTAGGTTTTGCCTCTACTTAACAGTTCAAATAAGCTCCCAACCTGTGTTTAATGCAAGTCTCCTATCCATCAAGCCTGGGTTCTGTTCCCAAGTACTGAACAGGTAAAGCTTGTTGCATTGTACTTGAGTGAATCAATCCCACGGTGATCAAAAAAACCTAAAACAAAAAGGTCACAGGAGAATTGCCAGAAAAATTAATGAACAGGGAGAAATCCATCGCCAACAAGCACGCTTGAAATGAATCAGTCTCAGGAAAGAACAACAAATTAAACAATTCAAGGTGTAAAAAGCAAATCAGTAACAGCAATTAATAGTTTTGTTGGGTTGCCAATTTCCCCCTTTAGTCAGGTCTCTG
This sequence comes from Ginglymostoma cirratum, assembly GCA_024137785.1. Lineage (NCBI taxonomy): Eukaryota > Metazoa > Chordata > Chondrichthyes > Orectolobiformes > Ginglymostomatidae > Ginglymostoma > Ginglymostoma cirratum. The sequence goes on along the minus strand of JAHRHZ010000063.1, from coordinate 53,634,791 downwards.
TACACAACCAACAGTCATGACAGCCATAAAAAATACACTTCCTTTTTAAAAAATACCTAAAAATGGCACCTATACCCACTCAACCAATACCTTTACCGTTCTCATCAAAATTCTGATTCAATCCACAAGTGGACCATTTTAACATGGGTTTCGATTGCTGTTTCTAACTGTTATGGAAAATCTGTACATGTTTGATTTGGGGGTGGGGAGCATTCTGGAAGTCATACTAGAACATTTTCTAGGCCATTAGATGCAGTGGAATGGAAAAATTGAGAAAAATAATGCTCGATGCGCTTCCTTCTTTCCACGGTGAAGTGAGAATACCACTTTCCGAAAGAGCAGTCCCATGCTATGGCTTGGATTTTTGCTCCCAAATCAAGAAATTTCCCATTCCAACCATAACTCTTTCTCCCTTCCTGGTCTGTGATGCCACTCCAGTGAATATCAGTGCCAATGGTAGCAAACAGTTCCCAACACAGTGAACACCACAACACACATTGACCTGTGGACAAGAAGATCAAGAGGAGTAAAAAGGACAATTTTAATGTCTCTCAACCTCTGCAAAGACAAAAAAAAAACACCAAATTGACATTCCTTTGACATCAATAGGGAGTTAACTCGGGCACTGTTTAAAGCTGGTAACCAATCTACTATTGCCAGTTCCCTGTCGGCCAGTCTGGGTCTTAACTACCCCTCAAGGATTTAAATCTCTTTAGTGGAAGGTCCTTTGGGTAGCCAAAAGGCAAGAAGTTAACTTTGTATTGTGGAAATGTAAGGTCAACTTTCATTACAACGATATACATATTCCTCTGTTGGCGGGAATGTCTCATTGTCTGGTGGTTTGCAAGAATCTGAACTGGAGGGGATTCGGATCAGCTTGCTAGCCTCACCCAGGGAAACCGTGAGGAGGCTACTGTAGGAAAAGATGCAGTAGGTCATTACAGGGCTCCTATGTTGCAGTCGCAAAGCTTAAAGAGCTTTACGATATATATGACGTGTATTATACCTAAACTGTTAGTCTCCAAGGTTAATGAGCAAAAACTAGATTTTTCTCCCATGTTTTAGCTTCCACCACCCAGGACAGATGGAAACTAAGATGATGATAATTTCTAACATGAAAGTCAATGTGGATATCTAGTGATTCCAGCCTATTTGCTTTCTCCGCTGTACGTCTACCTTCGGCATCAGGCCTCCAAAATCTCAGGGCACACATCATGGGCAGTGACTGAATGCAACTCCCCATCCATGAACATTGGCATCCAAACACCAGCCTCACCATATCCTCATGGCACAACTGAGACCTGCTTGCATGATGGTTCTCCAACTCAATGTTGCATTTTGGAGCGCACTGGCACCGATCATTAGAATGCTGCCGCTGAGACACTTCCTGCACGGAGCAAAGCATCAATCTAATGGATTCAACTACAGTGGATTCCAGAGCTTCTCATACACTCTGTTGGCACTTACTCACTTTGAGTATTTTGTTGCTCACCGTATCTCTGCATTACTTTTTTTGCACTTTGCTTCCTCAGCCAGAGGTTAAAGGCTCACATACTTTTTGCCTTGCTGCGTAGCACAGACATAAAGCTGGGTAGCTTTTTGTGGTAGTCAATGGTCATGTGTGTTGCTGTATGGCACTATGCCACACCAATACTACACCTACAGAATGTGCCAGCAACCCATGTGCAGCAAACACAATGCATGTGCATCAAACAAACAGATACATCTCAAATCTAACGGAAGTGGTATACATTCAGCTCAATGTATAACAGGCCCTCGATGGACCATACAAGTGCTTTTAATTTTTATTCCACCTCACTTGTTACATTACAAATGTACGTCAAATATATTTAATTGTCAGGAAAGCACTGGAATATCGAGTTGTATGGAAATGTGAGTTCTTCCTAAAGAGGGGGCATCTTGGAACTGGAGGGATCAACGCACCTTTTAACGTGTGTTGTGAAACCCAGTTACACAGGAACCTTCACTCCACAAGTACCAGCTATCATTTATAACTTACTTTAAAATCAAAACTCGTGGTTGCATTCCTTTGAGGAGTGCAGGAGGGACTTTTCTTTGGCTCAACAATAAACAAGAAGATGATAACAGTTGGGTTTTATTCAGGGAGCGCACTACGATAGAAGACCGAAAGTCTGCCTCTGTTTTGAGAATTTGCCTCCCTCCTTGAAGGTTATTGTGCTTGCCTGTTGACTTCGTCATCACTGATCAGTCACGCTGGAGTTATTGCATTTACTTGACTGCCTCCCTTCTCCCTCCTTCACACACTGAAGATGAGCCAATTACACTTCAGGCAGGAAGCAATGATTAGTGTTAAAGACACAGCAATTTTATGTTTAAAAATACCAACATGACTGAGACACAACCTCCTCAATTCCCAAGTATTTGCAAACATGTGCAAATGCAGTCTCAGAGAGCACAGATGTAATAGAAAGCCCTCACCATCTCCATGAAACAGTGTGTAGAACCTGGAGGCCAGATTCCCAGTCACAGCCTTGATCAGCCATTCTGAGTAAGATAGCCTCTACAAAACCATTGGTGATAGGCACAGTTAAATATCAAGGGTTGACTTTTGGAATACGGTGTTCAATTCTGGTCTCTCTGCTGTAGGAAGGATGTTGTTAAACTTGAAAGGGTTCAGAAAAGATTTACAAGGATGTGGTCAGGGTTGGAGGGTTTGAGCTATAGGGAGAGGCTGAGTAGGCTGGGGCTATTTTTCTTGAAGCTTCAGAGGCTGAGGAGTGACCTTATAGAGGTTTATAAAATCATGAAGGGCATGGATAGCGTGAATAGACAAGGTCATTTTCCCAGCATAGGGGAGTCCAAAACTAGAGAGCATAGGTTTAAGGTGAGAGGGGAATGATTTAAAAGGGACTGAAGGGACAACTTTTTCAGACAGATGGTGGTGAATGTATGGGATGAACTGCCACAAAAAGTGGAGGAGGCTGGTACAATTACAACATTTAGAAGGCATCTGGATGGGTATATGAATAAAGAGGGGTTTAGAGGGATATGGGCCAAATGCTAGCAAATGAGTCTAGATTAATTTAGGATATCTGGTCAGCATGGACGAGTTGGACTGAAGGGTCGGTTTCTGTGCTGTACAGCTCTATGATTCGATGAGTTCTCCCACCTCACCAGTGCAATCTTTGTGACTCTTTGCTGTTTCTTCAATACCATTTGATACAAGCCACTTTCATTCTTCTCCAATTTTCAGTGTCTAAGATCTCCTCTGAGTTCCTTCTGCCTACAGCTCTATTTTGAAATGAAGAGCCTCCATCCATTCCCTCACAGCTATTCTTGCCCTCAGCATCACTACTGTCTACCCCTTTGTCCCTCAACTTCCTTTTCTTCCTACAAATTACAAGGTGAACTTTAGGTAAGACTTGTTTTTGGACATGAGGATTATTACGGATAGCATCATATACCAATCCTATGGAGGTTAGGCAGCATGTACTATTCGACGGCATGATTGCAATTAAATTTAAAATGGTGCCTGTAGGTCACCTCTCCAAAACATTTCAGAGAATTGCACAGATAATGAAATACTTTGTAATTCTGTCACTTGTATTGGAAGCGGACAAATAGTGCTCATCATCCCACAAATGGTAACCGGCTTAACAAATAGGTAGTTCATTTTTGATAAGATTGAACTAGCGGATTGCTGGACAAGACATCTTTACTTTAGATTGTCCCGTGGGAGCCAAATAACTGGAGAAAATGGATACACTCTTAAAATCTCAGCTGCGTTTGCTCATGAAGTTCTCCTGCTGTGATCAGCCAGCATTCTTTTAAACTCTAATGCTGGAGGAATACACAACTTTCTGGCTCAAAAAGATTAGAGCATCAGCTTAGCTCAGTTGGCAGCATTCACCAAAGTGTTGTTGGATAGATATCTAGCCTGAGAGCTGCGTAAGTGAGCACTGCTCAGTCTAACTCATTAGTTGCTACATTTCCACCTACTCTCACAATTATGTATCTGCTGGAGTTTAAAAACGGGCTCTCTATTTCAACATGAAACTCAAAATAATTGTCTCTGAAAAATTCCACCAACACACCAATACCGGAAGACCCAATCAGAACATGCTTTCCGTAATTCAAACACTTGCACACTCCAGTTTGCTGCAAGAATAAATGTGGAATTATCAGCTTACTCGGTCAAGCCACACACCATCCTGACTTGAAACTGTGCTGTCATTCCTTTATTGTTGCTGGGAAGCAATCCTGAACCTTCCTTCCTAACTGCACTGTGATACACCGACACCTCAAAGTTTGCAGCAGTTCAAGGAGGCAGCTCACCACCACCTTCTGCAGGTGAACTAGAGTTGGGCAATATACACAGGCTCAGGAGATACCTACACCCTAAGACCAAATCGAAAAAAGTTATATAGTGATCGAAATTTCTAATTCTTTCATTAAAATTGTAATTGACAGAAGATTCTGCATGACTTTCAAGTCGACCTAACTTCCTGTGAGCACTTACCAAAGTTTCGTGATGGGAATTAGTCAAACACTATTTCCTTTTCACAAAACCATGGTGACTGTGCCAGATTGCCTTGCATTTATTTAATAACAGCTTCTAACATTTTTCCCATGAGTTAACAGATCTGCACTTTCCTGTTTTTTGCCTCTCTTTTTAAATAAAGGATTTCTATTTACTATCTTCCAATCTAAAGGATTGAATCAAGGGAGTTGCAGAAAATTAAAAACCAAAGCATCAAGTATCTCAGCCAGCCCACATCCCCAACAATTCACACAGTTCCACTTTTCTGGTGATTGTCATTTTCCTGAGTTCCTCCCACCGTTTCATTTCTTAAGGTATTGATGTTACTTGTATTCTCTATAGTGAAGATTGATGCAAAATACCGGTTCAGTTCATCTGCCCTTCCCTTATTTTTGATTATTCGTTCTCTAGTCTCCCTTTCTATTGGAGCAATGCTCACTTTAATGTTTTTCTTCTTTAAATATTCACAGAAATTCTTAATATCTTTTTATATTTCTGTTAGCTTTCTCTAGTGCTCTAATCTTTCCGTTTAATAATTTTTGGTCAACATTTGCTGCTTCTTTTTTGTAGATATCCCATCCACTTTTCTGATCTGCCATCTGTCTTTTCTATCTATCTTCTTCTATCTTCTTCTTCTGTCTTCTTCTATCAGTTTGGTATTATCTTTAACATTTCTAGTTAATCAGGGAAGGTGGGTCCATCCCTTGGAATTTTTCATATGCATTGAAATGTATCTATTCTGTAATAATCTCGCAGGTAGTTGCCAAGGCACCTCCAGTGACCTATCCTTCAACCTAATTTGAGAATTGACATTCGCCAGCTCTGATTTTATGCCCTAGAAATTCCCCTCACTGAATGTTTTTTTAAAAAGTAGTCAGACACACTCCTTTTGCCCTCTGGCTAATTGTAAAATTTTATTATATTATGGGTGTTGCTGCCCAGGGATGCCTTCAGCATGAGATAATTTGTTAATTCTGTCTCATTAGGGAAATATCAGGCCTAGCACAGCATGCTCCCTGGTCAGCCTACAATCACCATTCAGAAACTGCAAGTAGGTCTCTGGGCCTATTATAATAAAAATAAAAATAAGTTGTAGTTGTTTTGCAGGGCAGGCCGGGAGAGGTCGGCTTATGGAAGGCCAGGTGGTGTCGAGCCCGATGGAGGCTGGGAGGTATCGGGCCTGAGGGAGGGCTGTGCTGACAGTCCATGAATGAGGTAAGGGCATCACCACTCAAATGATGCGAACAGTATCTACGCTGATTTCTGACACCAGCTGCTTGCCTTTATTTCCATCGCTGAAGTGAATTTTGAGCTGTCATGATACTTTTAAGCCTCAGCAACAGCAGGGCTAATTCTGTCTTCTCTACATCCTTCACACACCGTGCCCCCAATCCCCCCAACATGCCGGAGCAAAGTCATAAAGGAGGTATGAGAACTAAACAGCTACATAAAGATACATTGTGCATGGTTTGAACAAGAAGCCCTGTGCATCAACTGAATTTGTGAAGAAATGATACAGTTGGATGTTCATTTTGTATATAATTCATGAAATTGTGAGTACATTAATCCCCACCCATAAAGTTAGTTTCATGCTTTGGAGCTTTTATTTTTTTTGAGTTTCTTAATAAAAGTTTAAAGTTGAGAGATTGTCTTTGCCTAAATCAGGCTCCTTCAAACTTGAAGCCTATGGCTGAGCTGCGTCACTGTTCACCAAGTTTGTTCTCTAACAAAGCTTAAATCTACCACAATGTCGAAAGACACATATGCTCAAAACCTGCAAGCAATCACATCGAAGTCTTAAGGATGCGCAAGCTCACTGAGAGTAGGAAGGGCATTCAGAAGCGATCACTGAGAGTAGGTAATGACAGTCTACCATCCATTTTCAACTGCTGGAAGCAAGGAGAATGCTACCAGCACCAACATCCCACCCCTTTCGCCAAAACCAGGGAGAGATCCACTGGTAACTAACTGGGATTTACCATCCTCTGATGGTCCACAGTAACTGGTGCATTACCACCTATACCAGCCCTGTAAAACTGTTTCTTCCCCTCTGGGTACGCATCATTCCGGTCCCAATTCCAGTGAAAGGGTTAACATCCATTGCCTCCAGGCCAACTGGGATGAACAGCAAACACTGTGCTGCCTGTAAGTACGACATTACATTCTAACGGAAAATAAAACGAGATAAGACATGACCATTGTAATCGCAATGATCAATTCCAGTTGCATGACTCACAGTCCCATGCCACTAACCATTGTCGTTTCATTCATTTTCCCAGCTTTCCGTGCTCTCAAATTAATTAGAACCCAGGAGGGAAGAGCACACTTACCTGTAAATAGACCGCTGCTGCAAAAAGTTCAATATCACTCTGATGAATGGGAAGGTTCGACTTCAGAAGCTGGTCATTATTCTCTACTTCCTATATATGCAGCTGGGGGCCGAAGAGGCAGTTTACCTTACTATGGATAGGGAAATGATGTATGATGACTTTAGGCCACTGCCATTTTAGACAGAGATTAAAAAAAAAGCATAGTTCAGTCTTTCTTTTAACCTCTCTCTCTAAAGAAACTGTTCAAAAGTTACTTGCCATCTGTTCATCTTCCTGACTGTCACTGGAGTCATCGGTCTTCCTTTTGTTGGAGGCAGCATGGATAGAGCCAGCTTTCCTTCCAGTATCTGTAGCTTCACTCAGCTTCTCTGCATCTGCAAGGCAATCAGCAATGGAGATAATTAGCAGCCTTCAAGCAAATCCCCAATTATGTGTGGAATAAGGGCTCCAGTGAACCTCAGTGTGGGTAATTGTTCAATTGACTGAATCAAAAAAAAAACTAGAATTTTTCTTACAAAATTCATCTTGCAAATAAGCATACCAAGAGAGCATTTGACTGATCAATGTTTACTGTATTAAGTGTTACAATCTAATGCATCATTCACTCTTACCAACAGGGAGGCAAATATCAAAAAAGGTGAAAAAACAACAGGAGAGCATCTACTCACTGAGGAAATCACTAAAGCTCATCATTTTCACAATCACCAGAGATGCATTCCAAGGTATATAATAAAGGATATGACTTGAAGGGTGGCGAGGAGCAGACGGACCTGGGTTGGGGGTTTGGACAGATTGCTGAAAGTGGCAGGACAGGTAGAAAGCCAAGTAAAGCAGACCAAGATCCTCAGTTTTATTAATCCAGGCATAAAGTAGAAGAGAACGGAGCTGGGGGTCGACCTGTGGCATTGCTGAGATCGTAGCTAGAATTTGAAGTATAACTCTGACCTCACCAGTGAGCAGAACAGTTGAGTACTGATGCACTGCACTGCCAAGCTAGCTTTTTTTTAATAAAACAAAATCCCTTCGGTACAATGTTAAAGAATAATTAGCTCTGCACAGCTGTGTTATTAAAATTTGTCGGAGAATAACCTGGGAGGTTCAAATAAGGGAATTAACTCTTATTCAAAAATAAGGAAGCAATGTTAACTTGTGGAGCAAATTACACAAGATGATGCCTTTGTCTGCCCCATTGTATTTAAATAATGCTATTGATGTTGTGCCCAATTGCAATACAGCAGAGAAACTTGCTGACAATTCTCCGTGAATAGGGAACGGCACAATCAAGGTCAGGAAACAGGAGACAGAAAAGACAGAGGAAATCAAAAAAGAGTGATTAGATAGTGCTAAACCTGGGTTTTAAAAGCTCCAGGATTATGAGCAGAGAGAGAAAAAAAAGGAGGAAGCAAGGAGATCTGAAATCCTGAGAGACAGAATTCTTGCCCCTTATTATATGAACCTGTCAAAAGGATATAATTAAAGGCTTTTAACTCACTCAGAGATAGTAAGAACTGCCGATGCTGCAGTCAGTGATAACACAGTGTGAAGCTGGAGGAGCACAGCAGGCCAGGCAGCATCAGAGGAACAGGAAAGCTGATGTTTCTGGTTGGTACCCTTCTTCAGAAATGAGGGAAGGAGAAGGGAGCTAGGAAATAAATAGAGAGGTGGGGGGTGGGGGGGCAGGCTTGGGAAGGTAGCTGGGATGGTGATAGGTGAGTGCAGGTAGACAGTGGTGGGGATTGGTCAGTGAGGTGGGAGGATCGGATTGGTGGGAGCGAAGATGGACAGGTTGTGTTGGGTCAAGGAGGCAGGGATGAGAGGGAGGGTTGGTCATGGGATGAGGCCGGGGGTGGGGAGATTTTGAAACTGGTAAAATCCACATTGAGACCATTGGGTTGTAGGTCAACACCAGCTGAGGCCATTCTGGGAGCTGGAGGACACTGGTGTGATCCACAATGACCAGCTAGTGTTGGCTGGTAGAGGAATTTCAACTCTGAGTTGATGAGCTGGAGTTTGAACTTCAAAACAACAGGCTGTGAGAGAGTTACCAAGTCTCTGTGTTTCATAACCTTTAGATTAATTGTATCAAATTTGGTCCTTGATCAGGGCAGGAGTGTGCCAGGCAGGTACAGAGGAGACTGAGCCAGTGCCTTTGTTCAAGGGTATGAGGTTCTTGCTCCCAATAGGACTAGGGCTTAGACCGCAGGGAGGAATTTTATTTTTTAAATTCACTCGACAGTTGTGGAGTTTGCTGGCTGGACCTGCATTTATTGCCCATCATAATGACTTCAGCTGGTGCTGGGGCACTTCCAGCCATAAACTTAATTCTACTGGAAGCTGGAAAGTAGTGGACAATGGGCGCGTCACTATCCCGCTCGGTCAAATGCCATTCTGCTTCCTATCTTTCCAAGTCTGGTATCATTTAATTTCATCCACTGAGTGTCAATTGCTTTAAAACGATGAGGCATAAAATTCAGAGATTTCCATTCCAGAAAGATTTACATTTTACTGTCACACGTATGAAGGTTGTGGTGAGCTGCCTTCTTGAGCCATTGCAATCCATCTGATATCGTTTGGAAGGGAATTTCAGAATTTTGACCCCGTGACAGTGAAGAAATGGAGATATATTTCCAAGTCAGAACGGCGAGTGGTTTGGAGGGGAACTTGTAGGGGGTAAGTGGTGGTGTTTCCATGTATCTACTGCCTTTGTCCTTCTAAATGGAAGTAGTTGTGGGTGTGAAAAGTGCTATCTGAGGATCTTTGGTGAATTTCTGCAGTTAATCTCATAATAGTACACACTGCTACTACCGAGTGTCAGTGGTGGAGGGAGTGAATGTTTGCAGATATGGATGAACGAACTGACCAAACCACAGTGATATAGAGTGTCATGCAAGTGAGTGACAGGGTGGAAAGCAGAGAAATGCAGACATAATAGGGAAGAGTGAAGATAGGGGAATTCATACCACACTCGGCAAAGTTCGACAGGCCTGAAAGTTGTGTTCTGCACCAAGTGTTAAGAGTAGGAGCAACTCTTCTGGGCTGGAGAGGAACGTGGAATAGGAAGGAAAAGATCCACTTGCTGTGGTCCACACAGGTATCAATGATCTAAGTCAGATGAGCAAAGAGATTCTGCTGAAGGATTACGAGCAGCTGAGTGAAATTTTAAAAAAAACACACAAAGGTAACAGGATTATTAACGGAGACGTGCTAAGGTTAGAGAGGTAAATGCATGGCTCAAGGAGTGACAAGGTAGAAATGGGTTACAATGGGTATCGGCACTAGAGGATTAAAAAAAAACGATGCTACTCTGTTGGGGGAAGACTTCATTTGAACCATGTTCAAGGTTTTTAATTTTAAACTGATTAGTGTGGGGCAGTTTCAATTGAAGGGAAATCTTAAAATTCAAAAAAGAAACACGACTGCAGGCGTTCAGGGTTAGTGAAGGTGCAAGCAATAACTAAAGTGGATCTTGAAGGGGAAGAAAATACATGCAGAATATTACAGCAGAAATCAGAACCAGAATAAGCAATAATGGTTAAAAAGTTGAAGTCTGATATGTTGTTTATCTCAGTCTACATAACATTTATAATAAGATGGAAGAGTTGACAGCACAAACAGCACTATTTAAGGGGGAGGCAATGGCCTCGTGGTATTATCGCTGGACTGTTAATCCAGAGACCCAGATCAGATCCCGCCACGGCAGATGGTGGAATTTGAATTCAACAAAATAGCTGGAATTAAAGGATCTAATGATGAGCATGAATCAATTGTCAGTTGTTGGAAAAACCCACCTGGCTCACTAATGTCCTTTAGGGAAGGGAACTGCCATCCTTACCTAGTCTGGCCTACACATGATACCAGACCCACAGCAATGTGGGTGACTCATTATTGCCCTCTAGGCAAATAGGGATGGGCAATAAATGCTGTCTAGCCAGTGACACTCTCATCCCGTGAATGAATAAAAATAGAAACAAGTAAATAGGGCTTGATATATAACAGAGATGTGGTTGTAGGTGATCAGGACTGGGGACTCAATATTCAACAGTATGCAATGTTCCTGAAAAAGTGGACAAAAAGCAAAAGGAAGTGGGGTAGCTTTGTTAATGAGAAAGTGCAATGGTAGGTTGTGACATAGGTGTAGTAAATAGTAATGTGGAATCAGTTTGAGTGGAAATAAGGAACAGCACAGAATGGAAGCCATGACTGGGAATCATCGGGAGTACTTTGACAATTTGACCCACTGTCGGAAAATGCATACATCAGGAAATAATGGACAATTGTAAGAAGACTACTACAATTGGTATGGGCAATTTTAATCTCCGTAGTGACTGGACAAATCAGATAGGCAAGGGTAACATATGCAAGGCAATTTTGTTGAGGGCATCAGGGATTGTTTCTTAAAGCAGTCCATTGCAGAGTTTAACCAGGAATACATTATTTTCAATCTAGTTAGGTGCAATCAATCAGGATTAGGAAGATATTGTGTAGTTAGGGACCCTCTAGAAGGTGGTGATTGCAGAATAATACAATTGCAAATTCAGTTTGATGGAGAGCGACTTGGGTCTCAAGCCAGTGTCCTCGACTTAAACGTGGTTAATGACAGAGATAAGAAGAAATGCATCGTCTAAAATCGGCCGGGAAAATAGACGGATGGGAAGGTCAGTAGATGATCAGTTCGAACTGGCTTCGAGAAACAAGGTAATTCGAAGCAGACACGAGGCCATATTCTTTGGGAGCTGGGTCAACGAATCCTTTATCCCCTTCATCGTCAGGACATCAAGTGATATCCTGGTGCTTGTGTGGTTCGGAGGGCTAGGGTGTGCGTGAAAACTCGGGTGGAGCGTATCACCAAGGTTAAGCAGAAACATCCCCTCTCCATTGCGGATAAAAACCTAATCATCAGGTGTGAGGCATTCTCTCTCGGTTGTTGTATGTGGTGCAGATCTGGCCCATTTCCAGAACCTGCACCATTGCAGTCATCCAAGCCATCTTTTAAAATGTCTGGGGGCCTAAGATGGTTCGTGTCCATCGGGACACCAATTACAAAACTCTGGATAAGTAATGCACCCAACACTGCCCTCATCCTGATGACCACCTTTGTGTGTGGCTGCATCAAGCTGCGCATAGACCCTCGGTATGCAAACACCTAGTGTCACTACATACTGAGTTTCTACCTGTCCTCGGTTTTGCAAAGGATGAGACTGGCCTCATTGCAATGGAACGCTCCAAGTTGTTGGAGCATTCCATATCACCTGTCCTTCATGGAGAAATTTGCAAAGAAAAACACCTTTGACCTCAAGTTGACCAGGAAGTGTTCAGTGCGTAGCATCCTGGAGACCATGGGGGGAAAAAGGAGAAGGTGGATCCTGTTGCGTGGTTCCCTGAGCAGACGGTCAACAAAGTCATTTGGCAGAATGCCTCATCACCAGAACTTTCCGACAAGCGCCAGGACGTCACTTGGCTGGTGGTGAGAAGGGCACTACCCATCAAATCCTTCATGCACACCTGAACTCTCTGCGCCACCACACACTGCCCTCAAAGTGGCTGCAGTGGGTGGGGGTCGAGACTGTCACACATCTCCTTCTGCAATGTGCCTTTGCAAAGCAAGTCTGGAGAGCTGCAGTGGGTTTTGTTGAGGTTCCTCCCGAGCAGCTCCGTGACACAGGACTCTGTGCTCTACGGTTAGTTCTCCGAGGCGCACACCAAGACAAACATGAACTGCACCGGGAGGACCACCAACTCAGTGAAAGACATTCTTTGGCATGCCAGAAACTTCCAGAACAAGGAGCTGACCTCAACCAAGTGTTGCAGACTGGCACATTCCAAGGTCCAGGACTACATGCTGAGGGACGCAGTAAAGCTTGGGGCAGCTGCTGCCAAGGCGCAGTGGGGAAAGACCATTTATCGGAGGTCTTTTTGCCAAAGTACAACGGGGACCCGTTCAGTTATCGGACCATCCCGGTGCTTCAAATGGATGTAAATATAATCTTGCATAAGTCAGGAGTGCCTTGGATTTGTTCGTACTACATATGTAAAGCCTATGTACACAGCTGAACTATTCCATGAAGTTTTTTTGGTGAATAAGGTATATTTTTGAAATGAAGACAATGAGCTGTGACAGACGTATTAAGCAAATATTACACAACACTCTGCAGAAATGTATTCCAATCAAAAAGAGGGACTCAAGTAGAAGACTGAAGAACTTGTGATGAACGAAGTCTATAGGTGAGAGGCTGGAAAACATAGTAGGTCAGACAGCATCCGCGGAGCAGGAAAGTCAACATTTTGGGCCGAAACCCTTCGGCAGGATTAATGAAGGCCAACAACGAGAATGTCTAATCAAAAACAAAGGCAAGTCGGACAGCATGTTGTGATGAACACATAAGGCATCCGCACAAGAGGATATACGTAGACTGAGTGAGTAGGCAAATCTTGGCATACAGGGTTCAGTGTAGGAAAGTGCGAGGTCTTACACTTTTCTAGGAAGAATCAAAAGGCAGACTATTATTTAAATGGTGACAGACTCCAAAAAAAATTACAGTACAAAGGGATTTGGGTTTTCCTATGCACGAAACACAAAGGTTAGTAAGCAGGTGCAGCAGACTGAAGAAGCAAATTGAATTTTGTCCTTAATTGCGAGGTGCTGGAGCTTAAAAATGGGGAATTCTTGCTACAACTGTGCAGGGGGTTGATGAGGTCACACCAGGAGTCCTGTGTACAGTTTTGGTCCCCATTATTTAAGAAAGAATGTATTGGCATCGGGAACAGCTCAAAAGAGATTCACTAGAGCAGTTCCTGGGATGATGGTGCTGACTTTATTCATTAGATTTCAGAAAAGTAAGAGGTAATCCTATTGAAGGGTACAAGATTGGGAGGGGGGCTTGACAGGCTAGATGTTGAAAAGATACCTTCTAGAACTGGGGCAATCTCAAACGAGGGGGACATAGTGGCAGAATAAGGGGACACTCGCTAAAAACAGTGATAAGAAATTCCTTTGCACCTCAAAGGGTAGTGAATGCCTGGAATTCTTTCACCCAGAGAGTTGTGGATGCTGGATTACTGAAAGTATTCAGAAATGTGGTAGGTAGACTTTTGAATTAATAAGATGTTGTGGGTTATGAGGGAAAAGCGGAGTTGAGACCTGGGGCACATCAACTGAGAGCTCATAGAACAGGATTGAGGAGCCGAGTGGCTTATTCCGTTTCCTATTTCTTATATCCCTCAGTGGTCAATTGAAGACAACGTGAGGGGGCTCACCCTGAAACTAACACAACAGTCAGTTGGCTTGACGACATGCAACAATCCTGGGTACAAAATAAGAGTGCAGCTTGCTTTTCGGGTTGGTGGGAGAAAGGATGGGATGTTCCAAGGGCCCTCGTCTGATTATGCCATGGACATACAGAAGAGAGCGCTTGCCTGCTGACAGCCAACACAAACACGCTGCTGATCAACGTGCCCTCCCTCTCCAGGAGCTGCTGGACTCTGACAAGCCAGCAGCTATCGCCCAGGTATGTCCCGTGTGCAAAAAGCAGAACAAATCCGACCCAGCCAATTACCGCTCCATCAGTCTACTCTCGATCATCAGTAAAGTGATGGAGGGTGTCAGTAACAGTGCTATCGAGCAGCACCTGCTCAGCAATAACCTGCTCAGTGACGCCCAGTTTAGGTTCTGCCAGGACCACTCAGCTCCTGGCCTCATTACAGCCTTGGTTCAAACATGGACAGAAGAGCTGAATTCCAGAGGTGAGGTGAGCGTGACAGCCCTTGACATCAAAGTCACGTTTGACCGAGTGTGGCATCAAGAAACCCTAGTAAAACTGAAATCAACGGGTATCGTTCACTGCTTTTTGTCATTTTTCTACAGGATTTGGATGTGAACATAGTTATGGTAGAACATATGGTTAGTAAGTTTGCAAACTTGGTGGTGAAGTGGACAGCCGAGAAGGTTTACCCCAGAGTACCTTGATCAGATGGGCCAAGGAGTGGCAAATTGAGTTTAATTTAGATAAATGTGAGGTGCTACATTTTGGAAAGGCAAATCAGGGCAGGACTTATAACACTTAATGGTAAGGTCCTGGGCAGTGTTCCTGAACAAACAGACCTTGGAGTGCAGGCTCACAGCTCCTTGACAGTCGAGTGCAAGTAGACTGGACAGGGACGAAGGCATTTGCTATGCTTTCCTTTTATTGGTCAGTCTATTGAGTATTGGAGTTGGGAGGTCATGCTGAGGCTATACAGGACATTGGTTAGGCCACTTTTGGAATTCTAAATTCAATTCTGGTCTCCCTGCTAAAGGAAAGGTGTTGTGAAACTTGAAAGGGTTCAGAAAAGATGAACAAGGATGTTGCCCGTTGGAGGATTTGAGCGACAGCGAGAGGCTGAATAGGTTTGGGCTATTTTCCCCAGAGGCTGACTGGGGACCTTATAGAGGTTTATAAAATCATGAGGGACATATGTAGGATGAACAGCCAAGGTCTTTACCCCAGGGTAGAGCAGTCCAAAACTAGAGGGGATAGGTTTATGATGAGAGGAGAAAAATTTATAAGGGACCTAAGGGGCAAAATTTTCACGCAGAGGGTGGTACATGTATGCTCTGAGCTGCCAGAGGAAGTGAGTGGAGGGTGGTATGATTATGACCTTCCATCTCCTTCACCCACAGGGCCTTGACGACGTTCCATGTGGACCACTGCCTCACGGACTAGTGATCAAGGGTGTTTCTCTGCGTAGACTTTGTTGTGAGAAGCAGTCAGTACGGCTTGGCTGGAACGTTCTGGGGCAACATGGCAGTCTGATGAAGGGTTTAGGCCCGAAACGTCAAGTTTTCCTGCTCCTATGATGCTGCTTGACCTGCTGCGTTCATCCAGCCCCATGCTTGTTATCATGGCCAGACTTAACCTTTGCAGATGAAGAACCTATTTTTGTCTCTCATTGTCAGAATCAAACAGTTCCAGGCCAAGTACACCACATTTTGGTCACAAACACTTTCTCGATCCAAAGTCATGAATAATTAAAAACACTTCTGGTTATTTTATGGAAAGTCTGAGACTTGGTAGTCCAAATAGGTTACTGAACATACACAGTACAAGTGTTTCTAAATGGGCATCGCCATTTCAAAGTCATTCAATTTACTCCGCATTTTTTAAAAAATGAATTAGCTGAAAGGCTCGGCAGACCCTGTTTTTGATTTTGTAAAGCAATTGGATCTTTCTGAAGTTTTTACGCACACAAAGTACTGTCTGTTCCCTCAGGGCTTTCAAAGTGGTCTTTTATTCCTCCTGCAGGCTGAGCAAACATGAAACAGCAGCCCCTGGACTAAAGCCAAATCAACTTCTTTCTTTTCCCTTCTATGTTCTCAAACATGAGAACCACCTGCTTGGACCAAACCTTGACCGTAAGCATTAAACATTGTAGGAACATAATGTATTAAAACTGAGAGAACCCCATTTTCTAATGTATTGCAACAAGACTGCTGACTTTTCACGCTAGTTCAGCAGTGAGCATTAAGAACTGAATGCAAAACGCAACATCCCTTAGTCATGGAAATAACTAGGGGGAGCTAACAGAAGTGATTTACCTTCATTAGAATGCAACGCAAATCTATTTTTCACTGTGGTAGGACCCAAAATCATTAGTGTTATCCAACTACTGTTAACAGGAACACCACAGGTCGGTTGACCGATTTACTGTAAGATCTTCCATTTAAGAACAGTTTGAAAGCTCAGCTTAATGTTGCCAAGCTTAGCTGTGCTCCAATCTTCAGCACTGTTAGCCAGCAGGGTGGGAACTATTCTGAGGAATGAGTGTCATCCAGAGAGATCTCTGACGGAAAGAATTCAGGAAAAGAGATAGTTAAAGTAGGGGTTATAAAAAGGGACAGCTAAAAATTGTTGGGGAAAGGTATCGGAATCAATTATTACCGAAGTAATAGCAGGACGTTTTGAAAATCATAAATCAAGCAGAGTCAGTATGGCTTCCCGAAAGAGAAGTCATGTCTGACAAATTGATTTGAGTTTTAAGGAAGTCTCAACCAGAGTGGATAGAGGGGAACCAATAGATGCGTTGTATTTGGGCTTCTGAAGTCATTTGCCAAGGTACCTCACAGAAGTCGTCATTACATAAAGAGCCATATTTGTTGGAGATAGTATATTGGCATGGATAGAGAACTGATCGATAGACAGGAAACAATGCATGGAGCCAAGGCTTTTGTTTTTCTGCAGCTTGATGACCAATGATGTTCCATAGGGATCAGTGCTGGGACTGCAACTATTTACAATATATATTAATGACTTAGTCAAAGGAAGTGTATGTGCTGTAGCCAAATGTGCAGACAACACAAAATATTTGGAAAGGCAGGTTGCAAAAGGACACAAACAGCTTACAAAGAGACATTGATAGGTTAAGTCAGTGAGCAAAAGATTAGCAAATGGAGTATATTGTGGGGAAAATGTTCATTTTGGAAGGGAGAACAAAGGAACAGAACATTGCTTAAATGGAGAAAAACTGCAGAAAGCTACACCACAAAGAGACTTGATGGGTACTTGTGCACGAAACACAGGAAGCTAGCACACAGGGGCATCAGGTATTCAGGAAGGCTAATGTAACGTCAGCCCTTATTTCAATAGGGTCGGACAATAAGAGTTGGGAATCTTACTGCGCTGTACAAGGAGTTGGTGAGACCACATCTAGCGTACCAGAAGTAGTTTTGGTTCCCTTATTTAAGGAAATACATCATTTCATTGGAGTCAGCTCAGAGAACGTTGATTAGGATGATCCCTGGTGTGGAGAAATTATCTTATGAGCAAAGGCTAAACAGTTTGGGACTCTACTCACTGGAGTTCAGAAGAAAGAGGTAGTCTCATTGAAACATACAGGGCTTGACAGGGTAAATGCTGAGAGCATATTTCCCCTCTTGGAAGAGTCTATTCTGAGACTATGTCCTCTGGTCATAAATAGATGCAAATTTAAGACTGAGGAGGGAAGGAATTTTATCTCTGAGGATTGACTGTCTTTGGAACTCCTTGCCTCAGACAGTTGTGCGGGCAGAGTCTGTGTGTTTATTTAAGATTGAGATAGATTCTCAATGAGTAGGGGGATCTAAAGTTACAAGGAAAATTCAGAAAAGTAGATATAGGAATGTTGGATCAGCCATGATCCTGTTGAATGGCAGAGCAGGTTCAAGGACCCAAACAGCCTACGCCCATTCCTAGTTTGTACGATCGTATGGCCTTCCAACACAGTCAATTGTCCCCATTGATGCCACATCCTTTCCACTGTGTCCCAATAGTAACCTGAGCTCAGATCCCATGGGTTCTCAGCTGCTACCCCCTCCAGTTAGCAGGACTCTGCACGCTTTCACTTTAATTTGCCTATAGCTTCCAGAGCAGAGGGCCTCCACCTCCCTGGGGCAGTGCCAGGTTTTTTGCCCACTACTGATCTCCCCCACACTCTGCTGCCTCGTTATCACCGGGGAGGCAGAAACCCACACTGGAGGAAAGGATGGCAAATCAAGCGAGTGGGCAAAAAATATGGCTGATGGAATGTGATGTGGGGAAATATGAGGTTATGCACTTTGGCAGGAATAATCACCTCCGAAACATGTTTATTTATTTCAGTTTGTCTTTTTTTGCCTCTCTGACTATATTGACTCCTTGGAGCTTCGAGCTACACAGACAAAGGTCAACATCTCATACCTTCCTCAAATTGCCTTCACGCATTTGCAAGACTCAATTGTAATGCCTTGTGTGGCATTACATTGGAACCCTTACAATTTCGTTAGCATGCGTTTCCGCCAGTTGGCACAGAATTGTGGGCAAAAGCAGGAATTGCTGAACCTCCACAAAAACCGAAAAGAACTGCGGATGCTGTAAATCAAGAACAAAAACAAAGTTGCTGGAAAAGCTCAGCAGGTCTGGCAGCATCTGTGAAGGAGAAAACAGAGTTAACATTTCGGAACTGAGGAAGGGTCACCGGACCCGAAACATTAACTCTGTTTTCTCCTTCACAGATGCTGCCAGACCTGCTGAGCTTTTCCAGCAACTTTCTTTTTGTTATTACTGAACCTCCTCTCCTTAATGGGCTGCATTCAGCTAGAGTATCCTTGGACTGAGAACACTGTAGGCCTGAATTTGGCCAGAGCCAAACCAATGACTTTTCCAGATAAAGACGTTTGGGTATTTTTGACCTTGAAGGATAACGTGAAATGGGTATTAGCGAATCTTCAGCCTGTTAATCAGTTCTCTTTTATCCCTAATAAATTCTTTATACGATCACAGCATCTAGGCACAAGCCATTCGATTAAAAAATATGGAGTTGTAGGAGTGTGGTCACAGCCTGTGAGGCTTTCGGCAGGCCTTCAGCAACGGCAGTAAATTTGCATTCCCATAGCACCTTTTAACCTCCAAATCAGCTTCGAGGAATCTCACGAAACAGACACAGAGCCAATGAAGGGGATTTTGGAAAAGTGACCCAAAAAGAGTTTTATGAGACTCCGTGAATGAGGAGCAATAGTTTGCCAGGTTGAGGAGAGGGTTCAAGAGCTTGGAACCAGGTTGGCTGAAGATGTCAATGTTCGATTGGAGGAAGTGGGATGGTGGTGGTGGGGACGCGGAGGTGGTCTTCACAGTACAGTAGAACTGGAAAAAAAAGGAGCTCTCAGAGATTGTGGGACTGGGGGTCGGAGAGAGATAGGGAGGATTAAGGTTATGGAGGGATTGAAACCTAAAAATGAGGATTCAGCACAATGAAGTCTTCCCTTCAACTCAAAGAAATGAATCAGTGCTGGCCCAGATTAGTTCATCAGAGTCATTTTCCACTTCAATTCCTAACAACTGAATGGCATTAGTGTTGGACTCTTGCTCAGAATCAGCAGTGTTGGGCACAGAGAGAAAAGGGATTTGGAAACAAAAACAGGTGAGAGGTTTACTCTCAAAAATACACATTTAGAATGCTGGAATGAGCAGATAGTAAATTTCTCTACACAAGGAGCGGGTACCCTAAAAAGGTTCCAGGTTGGTTGGAATAATTGAATGTGTTTGTTCTTTCTGTCTGGAGATTTGTCCAGCTTTCAGGCAGTCTTACATTCGGAGGTCATACGTTGATTGCACAGGAATGGCAGACAAGCTGTGAATTTTGCTGGTGTGCTCCCAAGCATCTTTCTGCCCCGTCCAATGCAGTGGCCTTGTCTATAATTTTCAAAAGAAAGGGGAGCACTCCCAGAGTGGTTGTACACATCAAGTGTTTGTTGGAATGTGGGCTGGGATGTAACAATATTGCCGACCTGCGTCTGAAATGTACTCCTGCCATTGGGCTTTCATGCCAACATAGTGCCATTCCAGTACCATCTGCAAGGTGCGATGAATAAAGTGTACTGAATACGGCATTTCAATAAAAACACTTAAATAGGGGATTTATTGTTTTATCATGTGAGAGACTTGTTGGATATCGGGCTCCTTTCAAAGCTGAATTTTCCCAATATTCACCGTGTAGCATGAGACTTCATTTAACAGCTATTAAGCAGTAATTAACTTTCCAAAATTCTATCATACTCAAAAGAGGGATGGACTTCAAGAACAAAATGGAGGCCACAACTAGCATCAACAATTTATTATAATAGGATGGCAAACAGAACCTATTATCAGTGCACTATGTTTACAAATAAGATTTGTACTGAGAAAGAACAGAATGCTAATCCTTAGACAATGGGTTATCCATCATTTGACATCATGAGGAGCTGTCCCATGACTACATACCAAAAGGTTCAGACAATTGATTGACACAGTGCAACTTACCTGCCTCTAGAAAGTGCGTGCTCAGTGCAGAGGGGAGTGCTCAGAGAATAGTACTTATGAGGCGGACCTGGTAGGCAGCAGTTCCCATCCATGATCCCCAGAGACTAGTCCTCATCAGGCAGATGGAAGTAGGCCAGGATAAGGGGAGGAAAACCCAGCGAAGAGTTCCCTAACACCGAAGGAAGATAGCAGGATGTCCCGACCACTGCCAGGGAATTCCTGGAGGCCTGGCATTCCAACTGGAATTCCATCAACAAACAGATGGAACTGGACCCTGTGTACAAACCACTGAGAAACAGAACCAAAAGTAATGCCAACCACCCCAGAAAGCTGAGGCAAATATACTATAAGTGCGACAGAACACCGGCGCTTCACCAGAGACGCACTGACGATGTTACCCAGCAGGGTGATGAAACATTTGCGACCAAATCCACACAGCTCAGCAGGCATTTCTACAACCTGAGCTACAAATCTTCTCAAAAACTTTAAGTCTTAGGATCCTTACAGTGCAGAAGCAGGCCATTCAGCCCACTGTGTTCACACATACCCTGTGAAGACCATCCCTCCCAGACCCACCCCTACCCTATCCCTGTAACCCTGCATTTCCCATGACTAATCCCCATAGCCTGCACATCTTTGTCCTCTGGTATCAGGGAGCCGTCGTCAATTGGCATCGTGGTATACTTTCTTTATCTAATTAGCTAATGTATCACATCTAATCTGAGATGCTAATTCTTGATAACCTATCCAAAAAAATCACTGTAAACTGTCGAGTGCCTTCATGAGGTAACTGTGATTGTGAACCCAGCAAAACCAAGACTTGGTGTTAGAACAGATCAGGACTTAACTGGTATCAACGCTGGAGAAGCTGGGAGATGCAGCAATCTTTGATTGAAGTTACCATGTCACTAGAATATTGTGGTTGATAGATAGTTGAATGGAACAGTTAGGATCATTGGCAGTGGGGGTTGTATTGACATTTGAGGAAATATGCCATAATAATTATGGGTACATCCTTGATAGGCTTCGAAAGACATATGGGGTGCAATTTTGTTTTTTCTTCTCAAAAAAGTGCGGGGGGGGGTAAAAAGATGGCAAGACCTTACACTAGTGGGTGGGGCAGGTAAAGCCAACCAATTATGCTCTTCTTAGCTCATTGAGTGGGTACGGTGCTGGAATGCAGTGACGGGTAGGGAGCAAGTTCCAGCAGTAAGTTTCATCCTCTGCCAGCACCTTCTCGGCACCATGTTTAGAAGGCACCCAGATGACACTACATTCTCCACAACCCCTGGGAGCATCATTCACCCTCTGCTTGGCACCCCCACTTACCCCCTGGAAGATGTCAGAGACCAGGTAAAAAGTGATGCCACGCTTTAGCGACGTGACACTAGATGTTCTCCTGAAGGCCATGCAGGACAGAAGATAGCAAGAACTGCCGATGCTGGAGTCAGAAACAACAGAGTGTGGAGCTGGAGGAACACAGTAGGCCAGGCAGTATCAGAGAAGCAGGAGTCCCAACCTGAAACATCAACTTTCCTGCTCCTCTGATGCTGCCTGACATGCTGTATTCCTCCAGCTCCACGCTGTGTCATCCAAGAAAGAAGGCAAGTTCTTCTAACTACAGAGGAAAACAAAAAAAGGCTACGCCAACAGACAAAGGCAATCTGGACAGCGATGGTTCAGGAGATGAACTGCCATGGCTGCCTCATGAGAACAGAGCTCCAATGTCACAACTGGACTAATAATTTGCCTCAATCCACAACGGTCTACTCAATGCTTCTTGCTGCCATGAGCGAGAGTTAGTATCACAAGATTGCCATTGTAGAAGACCGTCAACACATGAGGTTGGCACCCCAGCCATCTCTACCAGATACCCCCTGTGGAATCCTTGTCTGTCGTTTCACCGCAGCTGCCAACATACCACGACTGGCACCACAGAGGTACTGTCTCTCTCAAACTACAAGGGTTCACACTTAAAATAGAAATGGAGCTGCACAACTCAGCACCATCGGGTCACTGACCTTTCATCACAATGAGAAGAATGTACAAACAAAAGCTCGGTACTGCTGGAAGTCTGAGACTAAATCAGAAAGTGTTGATGCAACTCAACATGTCTGGGAGCACCCACAGCAAATGAAATGGACTAATGATGAGAGTTCAACAGGACTCTTCTTTGGACCTTAACAGCTGTAGAACTTTTCCAGGGAGAACATTCACATCTGCTTTTCACCAAAGGCTCGCATGGCCAGAAGAGCTGGCCTTTCATGTTTTTGAGCCACATGATAAGCTCAGGTCCACCATCTGCCAGCTCTGGTGAGTTTTGCTGGTGCTGGCCAGTGCAGCTGTCTTGTTTGGGGAGGCTTGTTGGACCAGTCAGTCAATGACCAGCAGTCACACCAAAAGCATGAAACAGAAACAAGGCTGACTGTATATGACTGAGCTTCTGAAGAATAGATCAACATGGAGAGGTTCAACTCTGACACAAAGTTAGGAGCAAAAAAAAAAAAAAAAAACCTTTTTTCTGAAGGAGACGCATCAGTGAAGGCATTTGTAGGCACCAGATTTTGGAGGAAGAAGTCTACCCCACCAGGTTTACACCTCATATACATAGTAGGACTTGGTGATCATACATGTTTCCAAATTTTTGCTCACAATATTGAGCCCTTGAATAAAACTGCAGCAGGCTCAGGTTTTAATGAATATTCATGGCATATTAATAAATGGAAACCAGGGGCTCACTGATTATGGCTGGGAAACAAGACCCACCTGACAGGTTCTAAGAACTCAATACAGGTAGTTCTCCTGTAAAGTGACAGTTGCTTTTGTGTGACCTCACGCTATAGAAAATCGTGTTATGGGGAAATCGCTACAGAAAATTTCTATACCCGTACCGTAGAAAGTTCACATTATCCAAACAGTATCCACTATACATCAATCACATTGCAGCCAATTCGCATTAATGAAACACACGTTATCGCAGAACTACCTGTTGTTGAAGTTTAACCCAAGGGTCCTACTGTGGTCCAGGCCTAACAGTAGGCCTGAGATCAAGTCCCACCTGCTCCTGAGGCGTGTAATAACATCTCTGAACAGGTTGGCTAGAAAAATAAGTTAAAATGGGAAAAAAAAAACTAGACGTTTAACCCAGCATCAGGAAATCTACATTTGCCTTCAATGCTATTAAGGTTTTTGGCTTGCCCTTTTAAAAGCTTCATACAGACCCTGAAATTTCCACCTATAATAGATCATTATACAGTGTAGGTATTCCAGCTTCAAAACAAACTGCCCGAAAGGGCAAAAAATGGCTGGATTGAATTGGCTCAGAGATAATAGGTACTGCAGATGCTGGAGAATCTGAGATAACAAGGTGTGGAGCCGGATGAACACAGCAGGTCAAGCAGCATCTTTCCTGCTCCTCTGATGCTGCTTGGCCTGCTGTATTCATCCAGCTCCACACCTTGTTATCTCGGATTGAATTGGCATTGGGCAATTGAACAATGACCAAAAGACAGAAAATTTAGAAACCCTTTTATTCCCATTTTGGTTTGTTTCTGTTTGCCTTTTTAGGGTGACCCCCATGGCACACAACTTATCCTGGCTGACAGCAGGGAAGTAACCTTTTCTGCAGCTTCTTTGAAAGGATGCCGTCAACCAAGGCAGAAAACCTGGGATTTCTGGATTCATAATGATTTCGGACCCAAAGTTGTTTAATCTTCAGGTATCCGAAAGAATCAAAGCACTTTGCATATATGTGACATTTTTGATAACCACAGGAGTTCACAATCAATGAAGTACTTTTGAAGTAATCACTGTTGAAATGCTTGCAGCTTACTGTTCAATTACTGAAGCTATGGAATTAAAGTGAAGTGTCATTTTATTTAATTAATATAAATCAAAGAACTGCAGAGGTTGGAGATCTGAAAAAAAAAAACTGAAATTGCTGGAGAAAGTCAGGCCTGGCAGGGCGTTCTGGTGAAGAGTCACCGGACTTGAAACATTAACTCTGCTTTCTTCCCACAGATGCTGCCAGACCTGCTGAGTTTCTCCAGCAATTTCCATTTTTGTTATATGAATAATTTTTCAGTGAACAAAAGAATTCTAAGAACAAACTTTTTTTTCGCACAAATAACCTGCTATCGTTTCTAATGATAAATGAGTGCAACAGCTACAGGAATTGGATTTTGATTTATTCATTTAATTCTTCTGTAGCCTTAGCAAAGGCAGTGTGTTAGGCCCTTTTTGCCAATTAATGAGCTGAGCTCTTTTCTCACAGACGTTTTTATCTCCATGTCAAAACCAACCAAAAACCAATTCAGCAATGGTTCAGAGTCTTTCTCACCTCATCAGGTGCTCAACTACTTTAGGAAATGAATGTGAGAAGTGTTGCTGTTTTATGTGAAAACCACCTTATCAGCTGCTAATGCTCAAACTTTGCAAAGTTTTCTTTTTAAAAAAATTACCTTTAGCCTTGGCAACAAACTGCATCCGAAACTCTGCAGTAAATTGTAATGATTTATATATTGGTTTCCTCCTGTTTACATTTCAGATAGTAACTCTGCCTTGTTTGAAATGTAGAATCATAGAATCCCCGTGGTGCAGAGGCAGGCCATTCAGCCCAATGAGCCCAATCGACCCTCCTAACAGCATCCCACACTACTTTATTCCCTGCAGTCCTGCATTTCCCATTTCTAATCCACCTAGCCTGCACACCCCTGGAAACTATGGCCAATCCACCCTAACCTGCACAGTGGGAGGAAACCCACACAGACATGGGGAGAATGTGCAAACTCCACACAGTCAGTCACCCAGGGCTGGAATCAAACCTGGGTCCCTGGAACGGACAGGCAGCAGTGTGAACGACTGAGCCACAGCGCCGCTCTGGAGGGCTTTAATGGACACCTTCAATTGAGGTAGTCTGCACATGTGCAGATGCCTCTAATTTCAACATATAGTCCTTTTTGGGGTTTTGAATCTTGAAATACGTAATATTTTTTGAAGACAAGTGACAGCAGAGCATATGCATGAAGATATATTGATTTGGAAGGTTGACAGGTATAACATTGTGGTTTAAAGAGGGAGTTTAGCATCATTTAATTAGGGCTGGAGACAGTTAAAAGATCTGAAAAAAGTGAGGGTATGGAAGAATTCAGCATGATGAAAATTTTAAGATAACCTTGTAGACTGAGCTAAAATAAGGGTGCAAGGTAATTGATAAACAGGGCGTAATGCTTGTTAGGATACAGGCACAGTTATGGGTGAACTAAAACCGTACAGGATAGAAGATGAGAAACCAGTCAGGAAAGCATTAAAACAACTGAGTGTCCCCCTAGCACAGGAGCCATCAAGAGTGGGGACAAAAGAGAAATGTAGTTGTCATCGGGTATAGTACAGTCAGAGGAACAGGAACTGTTCTCTGCCAGCATCGAGTTTCCCGAAGGCTGTGCTACTTGGACATCTCATCTGGTCTGCAGAGGAACTTGGAGTAGGAGGGGAAAGGTCCACTTGTTATCATTGGTACCTTTCGTGGATAACATTGGTGGAAAGAAGAAAGAGGTTCTGCTCAAGAAACATGAGCAGCTAGGGGTTAAACTAAAAAGCAGAAACAAAAAGGCAATAACCTCCAGATCCCTACCTGAGCCACAAGCTAATTGGCACCAACTCAGCAAACACTAAAAAGCGTGGCTCAAAAATTGTTGTGGGAGAAATGGGTTCGAATTCATGGGAAATTGGCACCAGTACTGGGGAAGGAGGCAGCTGCTCCCATGGAAACAGCCGTGAAAGGGGACGGGCAGTCAACACACAGCTGAGGATATTATATTTAAATGCAAGCGAGCATACAAAACAAGGTAAAGTGAGCTTGGAGCGCAGATTGAAATTGGCGAATTCGATGTTGTGTGTAGCACAGAGACATGGCTGCAAGGGGATCAGGGCCGGGAATGAGATATCCAAGGATACACATCATATCGACAGGATAGGCAGATGGGCAGAGGTGACGGAGTCATCTTGTTTGTCAGAAATTAAATTAAATTGATAGCAAAAAAAGTGATATCTATCAGAAGGCACTGAATCTGTATGGGTAGAGCTGAGGTACCGCAAAGGAAATGTTACATTCAGGCACCTTAGTGGTAGTCAGGATATGAGGATGAAAATAAAGCAGGAGATGAAGTGTTTTTGAGCAGATTTGTAGCTCGGGTTGTGGATGAGGTTACAGACTTGTTCGCTGAGCCGGTGGGTTTGATCACAAACGTTTCGTCACCCTGCTCGGTAACATCTTCAGTGTGCCTCCAGTGAAGCGTCGGTGTTCTGTCCCATTTGTTATTTATATGCCTCGGATTGCTGGGATGGTTGGTATCATTTCCAGTTCTGTTTCTCAGTGGTTTGCACATCGGGTCCTGTTCAAAGTGTTTGTTGATGGAATTCTATTTGGAATACCCACAACCAATAAAACTAACGTAATATACAAAATAACACGCAGGGACTGTGAGAAACACTAGACAGGTCAAACCAGGAGAAATCTGACAATACAGATACACTAACACCAACTAGCCACCAAGAGACACGACCGATTCTCACTGGTCTCAACACACACTGACAATGAAGGACACAAATTCGACTGGGACAACACGTCCATAATAGCACGAGCCAATCAGAGACATGCCAGGGAATTCCTGGGGGCCTGGCATTCCAACCGGAACTCCATCAAACACATTGAACTGGACCCGATATACAAACCACTGAAAAACAGAACCGGAAATGATACCAAACAGCCCGGCAAACCAAGGCATATAAATAACAAGTGGGACAGAACACCAACACTTCACCAGGGAGGCACTGACGACGTTACCTAGCAGGGTGACGAAACATTTGCAGTCAAACACACCGGCTCAGTGAACAAGTATGCTCGAATCAGGAGATAGAAAAGACATGTAATAAAGGCTCTATTACAAAAATCATGGGGTCTTCATTATGCAGGTGGACTGGGAAATCAGGTTGGTAGCAAATCTGAAGAAAAGGAATTTGTGGAATGTCTACAAGATGGTATATTTGGAACAGCTTGTGATAGAGCCCACTACAGAACATGCAGTTCCGGATTTGGTGATGTGTAACGAGGTAGAGTAGATTAGGGAGCTTAAAGTGAAGGAACTCTGTGGGGCAGTGACCACAATTTGATAGGATTCACCCTGCAGTTTGAGGGGGAGGAGCTGGAATCAGATATTACAGTAGTATAATTGAGCAAAGGTTATTATAACGATATGAGGGAGAAGCTGGTCAGAGTTGATTGGAAGGGGACTCTAGCAGGGAAGATGGTGGAGCAGCAAGGGCAGGAGTTTCTGGGGTACTTCAGGAGGCACTACAGAAAGTCATCCCATGGAGAAAACATAAAAGGGGAAGGACAAGGAAACAATGGCGGACAAGGGAAGTCAGGGACAGCATAAAAGCAAAAGTAAAAGCACACAATGTGTTGACGATTGGTGGGAAACCAGAGGGTGACTAAAAAAAAAAAAAAATCAATGAGTTGGGAGAAGATGAAATACAAGGGTAAGCGAGCTAGTAATATTGAAGAAAATTGCAAGAGTTCTTTTAGATAAATAACAGGTAAGAGAGAGGCAAGAGTGGACATGGGACTGCTAGAAAATGAGTGTGGAGTAGTAGTAATGGGGAACAAAGAAATTGCATCAGTTTTCATACTGAAAGACACCATAACTTCAAAAGAGCCAGGGGTCAGAGGTGAGCGTAGCAGCCATTGCTAAGGAGCAGCAGCAGCTGGGGAAGCTGAAAAGTCTGAAGGTGGATAAGTATCTAGATCAGATGGACTACAGCCCAGAGTTCTGAAGTTGATAGCTGAGGTGGTTTGGGAAGTACTGTTTCTTTCAGAAATCACTGGAATCAGGGAGGATACCCTAGGACTGGAAAATGTAACACCCCTGTCTCAGAAGAGAAGGAGGCAAAAGACAGGAAACTAATCAGCCAGTTACCCTGACCTTGATCGTTGCTAAGATTTGAGTCCATTATTAAGGACAAGATTGCGGAGTACTTCGAAGTGCATGGTAAAATAGTGCCAAGTCAGTTCGGCTAAATCAAGGGGAGGTCATGCCTGACAAATCTGTTAGAGTTCTTTGAGAAGGTAACGAGCAAGTTAGACAAAGGAAAGCCAGTGGATGTGATCTCTCGGGATTTCCAGAAGGCCTTTGACAAGGTGCCACACCTTGGAGTTTGTTCAGCAAGATAAAAGCCCATGGTGTTAGGGACAAGGCATTGACATGGATAGAGGATTGACTGACTGGGAGAAGTTTCTCAGGGGTTGGTGTTAGGATCACAACTATTCATGTTATGCTTTAACGATCTGGACCAAGGAACTGAGGGCATTGTTGCTAAATTTGCAGATGACACAAAAATAGGTGGAGGG
This sequence comes from Ginglymostoma cirratum, assembly GCA_024137785.1. Taxonomy (NCBI): domain Eukaryota; kingdom Metazoa; phylum Chordata; class Chondrichthyes; order Orectolobiformes; family Ginglymostomatidae; genus Ginglymostoma; species Ginglymostoma cirratum. The sequence continues at coordinate 53,605,748 of JAHRHZ010000063.1, read as the reverse complement.
ACAGGGAGTGTTGAGGAAGCAGGGGGCGCTGCAGAAGGATTTGGACAGGCTAGGAGATTAGACAAAGAAGGGGCAGATGGAATACAGTGGGAAGTGGTAGTGTTTGAAGAATACCTTTTGATCCACTGCTTTCCATATATTGCAGGCTCCTCCAGTGTTGGTAGGGAAGAGAGTTCCAGGATTTTGACCCAATGACAGTGAAGAAACACCGATATCTTTCCAGATCAGGATGGTGCGTGGCTTGGAGGTGAGATTGCAACTGGTGGTGTTCCCATCTATCCACTGACGTTGTCCTTCTCGGTGGTAGTACATTTACACTGTAGGTGGTGTTGCCAGAGGATCCTTGCTGAACAATTGCAGCATGTCTTGGAGATGATGCACACTGCTTTCACTGTGCATTGGTGGTGAGTCGAGTGAATGCTGAAGGTAACGGATGGGGTACTATTCAAGAGGACTGCCTTGTGCTGGATGGTGTCAAGCTTCAAAAACTTTAAACAGTTGAAAATATATGGGAAAATATAGTTTTAACATGGATCGCCATCATAGCAGGTGTAACTTTTGACTTTGTTCGGGTTACAGTGAAAATGCAACAAAAACTTGCAATTCCTGAGAATGAAGAAACTGACTTATTTAGTTGATATTGCCTGGCGGAATTCAAACACAGATGGGTATGAGAGATAATAGGTACTGCAGATGCCGGAGAATCCGAGATAACAAGGTGTGGAGCTGGATGAACACAGCAGGCCTAGCAGCATCAGAGGAGCAGGAAAGCTTGACGTTTCAGGCCTAGACCCTTCATCAGAAATCCCCCTTACTGAGGACGAACGGTCAGTCCTCAGTAAAGGGCTCACCTTTGTCCCCCTCCACCCACATATCAACGAATACCGCTCACGCTTGGATATTGAGCAGTTTTTCCACCGCCTCCGCCTCCACGCTTACTTCTTCAACCGCGAATCTAACCCTCCCTCTACTGACCCCTTCTCCCGGCTCCAACACAAGCCCTCCTCCTGGACACCACCCCAAGGCCTCCTACCCTCCCTCGACCTCTTCATCTCCAACTGCCGTTGAGACATCAATCGCCTCAACCTCTCTCCCCCGCAGAACGTGCAGCCTTCCGCTCCAATCCCAACCTCGCCAGCAAACCCGCGGACAAGGGAGGCGCAGTTGTAATATGGCGCACTGACCTCCACATTGCTGACGCCAGGCGCCAACTCTCCGACACCACCACCTACCGCCCCCGGATCATGACCCCACCCCCGAGCACCAAACCATCATCTCCCAAACCATCCACAACCTCATCACCTCAGGTGACCTCCCACCCACCCCCTCCAACCTCAATAGCATTTCTGATGAAGGGTCTAGGCCCGAAACGTCAAGCTTTCCTGCTCCTATAATGCTGCTAGGCCTGCTGTGTTCATTCAGCTCTACACCTTGTTATCCTCGTTATCACAGATGGGTATTGTCCCTGAATCACAGAAAACAAAGCTGGAATTTCTCTTCTTCTAGTAGAGACGAGCTCATCAAATATATGCAGCTTTGAGTTAGACAGATTTTTGATTGGCAAGGGAGTCAAGGTATATGGCGTACTGCTGGGAAGATAGAATGACGGCATGATCATTTTCAGTGGTGAAGTGGGCTCAAAGTCTCAATGGCCTATTCCTGCTTATTTTTCTTATGACCTTATGTGGGACAGAAAGTTTAAATATCACACGTGCTGGGATGAGGATGCCCAGACTGGAAACTGATCAACTGGGTAGGGAGGCCTTGATACTAACAGAAATTTTAGGATCCAAAGTTCTGTGGGAGATGCTGAAATTGTCAAGTATGACTCATCCAGTTGAAACAAGTCTGAACTGTTGCCACTCAACATACTGAACAATACAAGCTTGCCTTATTTATATTTGTTGCCAGCACTGCAAATTCATAAATTTAATAAATAAAAACATTTTAACTCAATTTTACTTTGTAGCAGTGATGCACTTTCCACGTCTCAGCCTCTCTCAGGGAAAAAAAAACTTTTAAATTTGCTCCAAATGTAATGATTATGCAGTTGTGACTGTGACAAGAAATCAAGACATGTCTAGCTGAGATAACATTAATAAACCACTTGTTTCATTCCCTCACTTCACAATATGCTATTGTCTTTTAACAGTGCAGAATCCGATTGAGGCAAGCATTCAATGCATTTCTGTGTCACTTCGACACCCTGAGGTGTTGTCACCTTGTCAAGCAGACAATGTGCATAAGATTGACTGGAGAAAGGTTACTATGATTACTGTTATTTCATTGAGATAGTGGCTCATTAGTTTCCTGTAAAACCGGTTTCCTAGCGGCTGACCCCATCATTGTTTCAGAGATAGTAAGAACCGCAGACGGTGTAGAATCTGAGATAACAAGGTGCGGAGCTGGATGAACACAGCAGGCCAAGCAGCATCATAGGAGCAGGAGAGCTTGACGTTTCAGGCCTAGACCCTTCATCAGAAATGGGGGGAGGCCTAGTCAAAGGTTCAAAAGCAACAAGCAATCAGCTATCAACTTCCATCACAAAATTCCTAGCTCATCCTGCAGACCTTCCTCTCTTTCTGTGTAGAATCTGCAAAGGCTCTGTAAACAGCAATGGAGTAAATGAAGTTAAGGAAGGCGATTGGTAGAAAAGATAGCTAGCTATTTTCTCATCAAACTGTTCATGGAGGTGCTATTACAGACACTGCAGCAGGTGGGGATTTGAACTCCGGCCTCCTGGCTCAGAGGCTGGGACACTGCCACTTCAGCACAAGCATCCTAGCTTATGTATTTTTCCTCAGGAAGGGACCTGAACCGAAACGTCAGCTTTCCTGCTCCTCTGATGCTGCCTGGCCTGCTGTGTTCCTCCAGCTCCACGCTGTGTTACCTCTGCCTCCAGTATCGGCGGTTCTTACTATCGCTTATGTATTTTTACATTCACTAAAGCATATAATGCTGCAAGTAATACAGTTGTGGGGTTGAGATAGTATTCCTTCCAATTATAGGCATTGCAAATCCTCACATTGTTGGGAGGACACACATACCTATTTACCTGCCTCTGTAGATGCTGACGTTGTCTTGGGATGTTGTCTGCTCATGTCCCTCCTGATTGTGGTTTTGGGCCCAAGGTATTACTGTAGTCACGGTGACTCTCATTATGCAGATCTGGCGCAGCCGCTAAATGCTGACTAACTTAAAATTCTCATTCCCAAGCACTCGCAGCAGCGAGAGACCCAATTCTTCCTCTCTGCCCAAACTGCTTCCTGCTCCGGTGCAAAATATGTTGAAGTGTACCAATCTGTTACAGGTACCTGCAAACAGGAACATCCAAATGCTCTCTGCGCAGTCTCCAATTTTCCAACTTTTCTGAACCAGAGATCATTCAAGCTATTGCTGTCTGTGTCTTAATGTTATGCAGCAGTGAGGAAGGATATTAACCCTGCCACCGTGAAATCTGTACGAGTCGAGCTGAGAAACATTAAGGGGCAAACAAAAAATTAGAGAGAGTTGTACATAAAACACCCCGACCCCCAAACTGTATGGGCGAAGTTGGGAATGACATTAAACAGGAAATTAGAGATGCATGAAATAAAGGAACATTTGTAATTGTGTGTAACTTTAATCTGCATATAGATTTGGCAAATCAAACCAGCAACAATACTGTAGAGAAAAAGAATTCCTGGAGTCTATGTGGGATTTTCTTTTCTGGACCAACCACAGAACAGGTTATCTTGGATGGGGTAATGTGAAGTGAGAAATAACTGGCAATCTAATTGTGTGAATTATTCCCTGGGAGAATATGGAGAGTGACATAGTTGATTGTGCGACTGAAGGTCCTGAATTCAAACAGAGGAAACTACACTACTATGAAGCACAAGTTGGCTACGATGGATTGGAGAAAGTTACTGGAAAGAAACGGGATGACAGTGGAATGGCAAAAATTCAAACAGCACATAGTTAACCTGAAGAAATTGTTCATTCCCGTCTGGCGCAAAACAGGAAAGGTGGCCAAACCATAGCTCACAAGAAAAATTAGAGATTACATAAAATCCAAGGATGAGGCAAACAAATTAGCCAGGAATGACAACAGATTTGAGGAGTGGGAGCAGTTTAGATTTCAAAGAAGGACAAATGGATTGATTAAGAAAGGAAAAACAGTACAAGAGCAAGCTTGCGGGAAATATAGAAATGTTTACTGTCAGATTTTATGTAAACAGAAGAAGATTGCTGAAGACTGGTCCCCTACAGTCAGAAATAGGGAAAACGTATGGTCGGGAACAAAGAGATGGCTGACCAACTAAATGCATGAATTGGTTCGTATTCACAAAGGAGGACAAGAATAACACAGAAATATTGGAGAACACAGGGTTTGACAAGAGGAAGGAGCTGAAGGAAATCAGTATTAGTAGGGAAATGGTATTGAGAATTGGATAGCATTGAAAGTTAATAAATCCCCAGGACCTGATTATCTACATGCCAGAGTTCTTAGGGAAGCAATCCTCGAAATAGTGGATACATTAGTAGACAACTTTCAAGATTCTAGAGACTCTGAAAGTGTTCCTAAGATAGGATAATAGCTAGAGTAATCCTTCTATTTAAAATAGGGAGTTATGGACCAGTCAGCCTGATGTCAGTAGTGGGGAAAATGCTAGAGTTCAATATTTAACAGCACAACATTTAGAAACAGTGACAGGAGTGGAAAGTGTCAGCACTGATTTGTAAAAGGGGAATCATGCTTACCAATCCACTGGAATTCTTTGAGGTTGTAATGGATAGAGTTATGAGGATGAGCCAGTTGGTGTGGCTTATTTGGAATTTCAGAAGGCTTCTGCCAAAGTCCCACACGAAAGATTAGCACAGTTACCAAGCACGAGACTGGGGTTAATGTATTGAGATGGACAGAACACTGGTTAGCAGACAGAAAACAAAGTGTAGGAATAAACGGGTCTATTTCCGAATAGCGTGACTAATGGGATACCTCAGGGATCAGTGCTCAGACCCCAGCTATTCACAAAATATATCAAAGATTTGGACAAGCGAACATTGTAATATCACCAACTTCTCAGACCACACAAAGCTGGGTGGGAGGGTGAGCTCAGAGGAGAATGCAGTGGTGCTTCAGTGCGATTTGGATAAATTGAGTGAGTAAGCAAATTCAGGGCAGATGCAGTATAATGTGGATAAATGTCAGGTTGTCTACTTTGGTAGCAAAAACAGCAAGGCAGATTATAATCTGCAATAAATAGAGAAAGGAGAAGTGTGCAATGAGATCTGGGTGTCCTCATAAAGCAGCCACTGAAGGTAAACATGGAGGTGCAGCTGACGAAGGCAAATGGTACACATTGAGCTTCATAGCAAGAGGATGCGAGTACAGGAGCAGGGATGTCTTGCTGCAATTATACAGGGCCTTGGTGAGACCACACCCGGAATATTGTGCAGTTTTAATCTCTTTTTCTCAGAAAGGGTGTTCTTACACAGTGAAGGTTTAATAATCCGATTGCAGAATGGTAGGACTTGTGTATGAGGAGAGGTTGAATCAGTTGGGATTATATTCTTTGGAGTTAAGAATGAAGGGGATCACAGAAACAGAAAAGAAAATTCTCACAGGGATAAATGGAGGAGCTATGTTCCCGATGCTGGGGGAGTCCAGAACCTGGAATCGCAGTCTAAAGATTTGTGGCAAAGCATTTAAGACTCTGATGAGGAGAAATTTCTTCTGTCAAAGTGGTTAACCTGTGGAATTCATTACTGCAGAGGTCACAACATTGTATGATTTCAAGGAGGATTTGGATATAGCACTTGGGGCTAAAGGCAACAAAAGGATGTGGGGGAAAAGCAGGAACATGCTATTGAGTTGGATGATCAGCTCTGACCATATTCAATGGTGAAGCAGGGTTTTAAAAAAAAAAAGGGCCAAATGACCGACTCCTGCTTCAGTTGTGTTTCTAACTCACACCAAATCCATTCATTAACATCATCCCTTGGCTCACTATCCTATATCAGCTTCAAGTCCAACAAATGATTTGGTTTTAAAATTCCCATTCTCATGTTCAAATCACTCAAGGAGTCACCTATCTCAGCAGCTTCCACTAGCCCTAGCAACCCACCAAGAGCTCATTTCTCCAGCTGTCCTTTTGTGCATTGCTCACATTCTTCACCCTAACACTAGCAGCTATATCTTTAGACTTCAAATATTTACATTCTGGAATTCTATTCCCAAACCTCTTCCCTGTTGAATGTCACTAACCATCCCGGATTTTCTGGGACCATCGCATGATTTGAGCATTTGTTTCATGTAACAGGTCAGGTCTTCCACGGCTGCGTTTTAGCCCGGGTTTATTATCCTACTGAAGATTGCCTTCCTCTGTTTGTCCAAAGTGCCCTTTAAATTATTTACCAAAAACCGGTCACGCTTTTGCCTTTCCAAATCTAATCACTTCCTTTAAGACTCCACTCCCAATTTTGTGACCACCGGTCTCAATCTCACCTTCTGTGCATTGATGTCAGCTTTGCATGGTGATGCTCTTAGAAGCTATTCAGAGATTTTACAACAGTGAAAGCACTGTTACAAATGCAACTTTCTTGTTGGGGTGTCACATTGCCAATTGTATGAAACTCTGGGTCAGCTCACAGCATATGCCACTAGATTCTCCCAGCGAACACTAAAAATATGTAGAGAAGTATAGGTTCCATTACCCAACGTCTCTGCAACCCTCTTCCAAACCCGTGATTTACAGCATGTAGAAATGTCAAAAGCAATAGCACGAGATGTAAATTCCCCCCAGTCCAACAGACTCCTCGTTTGGAACTACATTCCTTTACTATTCATTTTTCTGAAGAAGGGTCGAGACCTGAAACGTCAGCTTTCCTGCTCCTCTGATGCTGCGTGGCCTGCTGTGTTCATCCAGCTCTACACCTTGTTATCTCAGATTCTCCAGCATCGGCAGTTCCTACTATCTCTCTTCCTTTACTGTGGTTGGATCAAAATTCTGGAACTCCCTCCCTAACAGCACTCCAGATGGACTGCAGGGGTTCAAGAAGGTTGTTCACCCCCATCTTTTAAAACAGGTGATACCCATGTCACAGAATCCCTACAGTGCCGAAGCAGGCCATTCAGCCCATCAGGCCCACACCAAACCTCCGAAGAGCATCCCAGCCTGACCGACCCTGTAACCTTGCATTTCCCATCAGCAACCCACCTATTCCACACATCCCTGAGCACTACAGGCAATTTAGCATGGCCAGTCCACCTAGCCTGCGCTTCTTTGGACTGTGGGAAGAAACCAGAGCACCCAGAGGAAACCCATGCAGACAGGGGGAGAACGTGCAAACTCCACACAGACAGTCGCCCGAGGGTGGAATCGAACTCAGGTCTCTGGCGCTGTGAGGCAACAGCGCTAACCCACTGAGCCACCATGCCGCCACTCTGCAAGGTGAATCAATTTTTAAAACCTCTGCAGTTTGATTCACAGATTGCGGAAGCCATCAGTTTTTGCGTTTTTTTAAAATTGGGCTTTCTTGGGTGTGAACGATGGACGAAACAATACCCAGCAACACACTCTGAACTGTTTAGCATCATTCTACTGACCAAATTAGCAGCACAAAATAACAGGGAGCAACACAGATCAGTCTCAAGGGTGTGCCACAAACTCTGCCCGTGTACTGTCACAACATGTTGCAGAAGCCAGACATTTGGATGATACTGCACCTTGCCCATGCCTTGCCATGTAATAATTAGCAAGAACAAGTGACATCTCCGGGGAAAAACAGTAGTTTTTCTTTGAAACCCCTCCCTGCTCGACAGCAACAGTCAGGCAGTTTCTATCCTTAACCTACTTAAAAGGAAAGCATGCATCTATCTTGATACATTATCTATGGAAGAAACAAGCAGAGCTCCCAGGTGATTAATTAATATTGTCAGACTGTGACACTGCTGGCTCACTGCCCACCAGCAAATTGAGATTCTCCGTCTGAAAATGCCATTTGCTTCTCTTGCACTAACACAGAACTTAATTGCAAATTATCTTTGTACAGATGAGTTTGGCAGTTCGGCCATTATTCTTTGCCATTAATACATACATGTGTGTGTGTGGGGGGGGGTGGGAAAGAGGGAGACTTCTTCTACCTTTTAATAACAAACATACAAACAGAAAGGTATGTTCCATTGAATGCAAACAGTGGTCCACCCTCTCCCTACCCTGTCCTCAGCTATTTTGAGCGGGAACTGGAGGTCGGATTAATTTCTCCCTGAATCCAGTCATCTTCCATTCCAGAGAGGCGGGTCTGGCAGAAATGGGTCTTCAAGGATGATGCAATGTGGCCAGACCACTGTCGGGGAAAGAAATAAGCTCATTACATCCAATGAAACCTTCACTTTTAATGCCAACAGTCACTAAAGCACGGTAATAGCCGGCTCCTTGTGAAAATAACCAGGTCATAAAACATTTTACTTAACAGTGTGGAGAACCTCCCACTGGTTTCGCAGAAAGCTGACCTTTCAGATCGCACAGAATAGCAGAACAACATGGCAAACACTCCCCAGACAGCAATCATTTCTTACAAGCTGCACTCCCCTCCCCACTCCACTGGATTGCAGTTTGAATGGCTCGAATATAAATTGGTGCGTGAATAATTCAAAAAGACAGCAAGGCAGGTGTCAATTTCACCCCCTCAATCTCGTGGTCGTAGAATAAAGGTCCCACTTCAGAGATTTTGAGTGCATAATGGAAAAGGTCAGTCATTGCAGCACTAAGTTTGTGCAGAAATTTGCAGGTGCCATCATTCAACGGAACAGTTACGCGATTCTTAAAGAAGGCAGGCAGCTTGTCCTGGTAACTCGATTAATATTTATCCTTCAACCAAGCCCATTGAAGCATATCGCCACTTATTTTTCTCATTGTTGACCATATGCACAAATCTTAAATCACAATACTTCAAAACTTTACCTGACATCACAGCACCACAAAATGACAACAGTATAGAAGGAGGCCATTCTGCCCAATGTGCCTGCACCAGCTCAATTACATAGCACCAATATCCTATTGCCTATACACTATTACCATCCAAAGAACCATCCAACTCTTGAATGTCTTTCTTAAATCTGCCTCTCTCACATTTCCAACAGTGCGTTCCACACCCAAACAACTCCTTGTGGAGAAACATTTGATTGTAAATTGCACACAGTGCCCAGGGATGTTTAGCTTAGGTGGGTTAGACATGGGGAAATGCAGGGATAGGGGAGTGGGTCTGGGTGGGATGCTCTTCGGAGGGGCAGTGTGGACATGTTGGGCTGAATGGCCGCACTGTAGGGATTCTAAGATTTTAAGGTTCATGTTACCCTCGCACATCACTTTAAAAACTGTCTTGAGAAGCAGAAACAGCTTCATCCTCTCCACTCTGTCTGGTCCGAGCATGATTTCACATCATGAAACATGTTATGCACATGCAATTTCTGACTTTAATTTCAAATAACTAAGGATATAATAAGCAGACGACAGAAGGTGTTTAAAAAAAGTGAATGGGCAGAACAATCTTGGGTGACACTCCATGCAGACAGGCATAAAGTACCACACAGAAAATGATAAAACAAATAACACGTGCACATTTAGTCCCAGACACCTTAATAGACTCATTGTTCAAACAAGACAGAGCAGATATTGACTGAGTCTGTAAAATGTAGAATAACGTTGCCACAAGACGTGGACACAAAACAAAACTGTGTCGAATCTGGATCAGTTGCCAGGCAGAGCTCATCTTCCATGCTGGAGAAACCAGGAAAAGACGTGGGAAGGTGACCTTTGAGGTATATTGCAGTTCAGGGAATTTCGAACAACTTTCAATCAAAGTGTAAGACAGTGGAAAGGGGCACAGGGTCAAATTAATATGTTTAAGATCGGTAAATGAAAGTGCTTCTTTGGGAAAAAAAAGCGATTACAGATGGACCAGTCTTAGAGATATTGCCTTGAGATCATTTAACAATCAGTTCTTTGTGCTGCAACATGTGAACTGTATTGTCCCTCTGGATGGATGAAATAAGGTGGACCAAATGAGCTTCTGCATCTTGAATGATTCAGTTTTTCTCTGATATCACTGGGCTGATTGACTGTTTCTGTTGTTTGAGACAGAGATCAAACTTCTCACGGTATTTTGCAGGAGGCTCACTTTCTAAGGAGTACTAAATCCTGATAAAGAAAATAGAAAATTCAGGACCTCAGATGGCCTTGAAATAGCTGAGATAGCAAGAACTGCAGATGCTGGAATCAGAGTCAACGCAGTGTGGAGCTGGAGGAACACACTATGTTCAGGCCATTGAGCTGTCAGCTCCCAAGGCGGAATACGAGGTGTGGCCCCTCCAGTTTGTGGGTGGCATCATTGTGGCACTGGAGGCGGCCCAGGATGGACATGTCGCCGAAGGAGTAGGAGGGGGAGTTAAAGTGGTTAGCAACCGGAAGGTATTGTTGATTATCGCGTACAGAGCGCAGATGATACATGAAACGGTCGCCGCTTGGTCTCACCAATGTAGAGGTGGCTACATCAGGTGCAATGGATACAGTAGATCAAGTTGGAGGATTTTTTTGTCCTCCGACACAGAAGGGATTTAAGGAACATTAAAAACATCGGTTAGGCCAATTCTGGTCTCGCTTGCTATAGGAAAGACCTAAGGGGCAACTTTTTAAACATAATGGTGGTGTGTGAATGGAACCAGCTGCCAAAGGAAGTGGTGGAGGCTGGTACAATAACAACTTTCAGAAGGCATCTGGATGGGTATGTGAATAGGAAGGGTTTAGAGGTTTATGGGCCAAATTCTGGCAAATGGGACTAATTAAGGGTATCTGGTCAGCACGGATAGGTTGGACTGAAGGGTCTGTTTCCATGCTGTACAACTCTATGACTTTAAATGTCAAAAGGCGATGGAATCTTAATTTCTGAACTATTAAACGTTAAACTGTCTGAGATTGATACCAATTTGAAGAATTCATATTTGGTCACAATATAAAGGGTCTTTTAACAGACAAAAGAAAATGATTGTATTTAAGCAATAGCAGGTGTGGGTTGAAACAAAATAAAAACTCAGTTATGAGAGCGATCACCATTGAATAGGCCAACACGATTAGGTTGAAATAAAGCCAAACTTGCGCATCAGCTACAAACCTATTAATTTTAAACGAGAACAAAGGCAAAGGCAATCTTACATATACATGAAGACATACAACTGACAGAAGTCATTTCTAATACACATTTGTTCCACATAAAAGTCACCCTGAAATATCATGCTTGCCGTAGTCCCTTCAGCAGGGATTTGACAAGGTTCCAGAGGAATTGACCAAATGGATGAAAAGCACTATTTCTCTGGAGGTTTACCCTGTTCTCATAGAATTAAGACGAGAAAATCCAGCATTTTTCTCACCAGAAACTTTTCAATGTCTCCGAATGCCACATATTCCTTTTTAGTTTTGCATCTCTGATTAGTGTAGAGTAGACAAAAACAGAACAACTAGAGATTGATGCCTCTCCTATGAAGTACGGACAGAGTGAAATTTGGCAATGCAGGTACCGATGTTACAATCTCAATACTCAAAATTAGCCACCAGTTGACAACAAAAATGCAGTGCACATTTAAAATTCATAATGATCAAAAGTGCCTGAAAAAGTACAATCTGCAAAATTTGATTCCCAGACAAAGGGGAAATCGGGTCTGAGACGGAGTGCTTGGTTAAAAGCCAAAGTTCAATGGAGGAAAATAGACAGGCAGACAGAATTCCAGAAGCTGAAGGTACAAACACAACAGCGCACAGATAAAAAAATTATTTTCTTTATTCATTCATGGGAATGAGGGAGTCGCTGGCTAGACCAGCATTTATTGTCCTTCCCAGTTGCCCAGAGGGCAGTTAAGTGTCAACCACATTGCTGTGGGTCTGGAGTCACATGTAGGCCAGACCGGGTAAGAATGGCAGTTTCCTTCCATAAAGGACATGTGAGAACCAGATGGGATTTTCCTGACAATTGACAATGGACAATGGATTCACCGTCATCATTAGACTCTTAATTCTAGATATTTATTGAATTCAAATTCTACCATCTGCCGTGGCAGGATTCAAACCTGGGTCCCCAGAACATCATCTGGGTCTCTGGATTACCTGTCCACTGATAAAATAACCCTAACCCTAACCTCCCAACTGAAGGTGCCAGAGTTGAAGAAGCGCAGAGATCTCAAAGGCTTATGGAGATGGTGGTGGTTACAGGGATTGGAATAATTTAGAAGCCCCAGTTGAACTGCATGTTTGCATGAAATGATTTATCTAAATTAAAAGAAATGAAGTATCCATCATTTATCATTGACATTTTTCAAGATCAGTATTGAACTGAAATTAATTTGGACCGGGGCTGATAGCTAGCTCCAACATACATGTGCAGAGTAGAATCAACTCCTCTCACAATCACTAAACAGATGCAGTTCACCCGATATGTGATGTATTTGTCAGTGAAACAAAGCCGTTGATCACATTATGCTTTGTAATATTACATAGTTGATTGGTAAAATAAAAGCTGCAAGGAAATGGCTCATATGAGCAGCCTGGACAAGCTGAATGGTGAGACAATACAATGGCTGTAAGAGGTGTATTTTGTCCTTTTTTTTGAAGAGAGTTTTTAAGGCAGAGCCGCTTGAGTAACCAGTTTGAGGCCTAGCGTGTTTTTTAAACAAAGGTTCGAACAAAAGAAGCAGCCTGAATGGGTGTGGTCAAACTCCATAGAACCAGGACTTTTCATTTCAGTTGCAGCTGGGATCTTGAAGATATAGAAGCTGTATTTTTCTCTCTTTGTTACAGCTAAAATCGGAGGGTTCTCTTCCTACTGGAGTTGCACATGAGACAATCTGTTTTTTCTGAATTTGCCTTTGTCAAGGAGATGTTTATGGGCTGCTACTATATTGTAACTACAGTACTAGTTACCGTACCTATTATTTGGTTAAGCATTTTGATAAAGTTACAGGTAAGTCCATTCTTTTCTTTATTTTTTCTTTTGTCGTATTTTAACTAAAGTGTATGAATAAAGTGCATTTTGCTTCAAATCTGATATAGCAGTCGAGTTGCATTTGGAATGCAACACCTTACATTTATATTTAGAATAAGGAAAGGTTAGCATCTGGACTAACAACATATTTTGAGACAGTTGGTCTGGTCCATAACAGCAGAGTTTATGGTTCAGTAAAATAGATAAGCCTCTTTCTATTAAAAGCAAGCAATTGTCTTAAATGAGTGAAAGATGAATCAGATATGGTTAGACATTACAATTGCAATTTTTGTCAGTAGTCAAACCCATCAGTCGCTGAAGCTGAACCCATCAGCTGCAACGGAGAGAGAAAATGACAACTTCTACATAGTCAAGATTTTAGCAGAAACTGCTACTGAAATGGAAAATCTTTGTTCTGTGGCGTTTGACCACACCCATTCAGGCTGCTTCTATCGTTCAAACTTTCTTTCAAAAAAAAAAAAGCACAAGGCCTCAAGCTATTTACTCTAGCAGCTCTGCCTTAAAAAACCCCCTTCAAAAAAAAAAAGGGACAAAATACACCACTTAAAGCCATTGCATTGTCACACCGTTCAGCTTGTCCAGGCTGCTCACATAAGCTATTTCCTTGCAGCTATTATTTTACCAATCAACAATATGGTATTACAAAGCACAACGTAATCAGCAGCTTTGTTTCACTGACAAACACATCACATATCGGGTGCACTGCGTCTGTTTTGGTGACCGTGAGAGGAGTTGACCCTACTCTGCATACGTATGTTGGAGCTAACCATCAATTCTGGCCCAAACTAATTTCAGTTCAACACTATGATCTTAAAAAGTGTCAATAATAAACTACTGATATTTCATTTCCTTTAATTTAGATAAATTAAACGGGGCCAAGATTTGATAACAGTGCTTGGATAGAAAAGGAGCATGAAAAAGTTTACCTCAGAACATTAGATAGCTAGCTCATGAGTAGGAGTGGTTTGATCACTGGCTGAAGGTTGATATGGAACAGGCTGATCACCTATTTCAGGCTGATCCTCATAATTCCATGAAACTAGGTCACTTGCAAAGGTAAGCATTGTTGTGTAAGCTTGAGATGACTATTTTTGTAGTATTTTATAGCATATCTCAAATTGGTAGAACTGCCTTCAGTTACTGATATCTAGAGGAAACCTGAAGGACAAGGGAATGTAGGAATAAAAGCAGACAGGGCTGAGTGGGGAGCATCGTCAATGGTGGAAACAGATGACTGGGAAATCTGTAACTCTGCAAAGGACTATCTGGAGGTGATGGGGGTCTCACCCTGCCTGGATTGCTGGTGGAAGTGCCACATCATCAAGAGAGGCAAAGGCTTACTTTTCAAGTGCCACTTGGGTATTAAACTGGACAGCGGCAGTATCGAGGACCTCTGGAGAGAAACTGGCAGCCAATTAGTGGCTGGCTAGAGCAAAACATTTGTGGTTTAGACCTCTGGACTGAATAATGATGATGCCTCTGCTGTGAGGTTAGTCAGGTTGAGATTTTGAACTGCAGCCTTGGGAGGAGAAAGTAGGTTTGATACATAATAGACCATGTTAAAAGTTGTCATGCCTGCCAATTATTTTGAATCGGACTGTCAGTCATATTAAAAAAATCCAAGCAACTGGTGAACAGCTACATCAAGTGGCTTGTCTGTTGATTAAGTTCAGTCATCAGATGATAGTCAAAAATCATTCTCGGTATGTTGATACCGCTGGTAAAGGGTATCATTTACTTCCAATTCCTCATCGTCTTTGAGAAGGTGGATGGTGAACTTCCATTTGGATCACTGTAGGACTTACGGTGAACGTCTTTGCACATTTGATTTGATTTATTATTGCCACATGTTCCTAGGTACAGTAAAAGGTTTTGGTTTGCGTACAGCGCTGGCAGATCTTCCCACACAAAGTGCATTAGGGTAATAGGACAGAGTGAGGAATACAATGTTATGGCTGCAGAGAAGGTGTACAAAGAGCAAGATCAACTTTAAATTTAAAATTTGAGAGGTCCGTTCAGAAGTCTAATAAACAGCAGGGAAGAAGCGGTTCTTGAAACTGTTGATACGTGGTATTTACTTCTGCCTCACTGGAGAGGGTGGAAGAGATTATAACCAGGGTGGAACAGGGTCTTTGATGATGTTGGCTGCCTTCTCAAGGCAGCAAGGAGTATGGTTTGAGTCAGCGGATGGAAGGTTGGCTTGCATGATGGACTGGGCTGTTCTCACAAATCCCTGCAGTTTCTTACTGTCCTGGGCAGAGCAGTTCCTATACCAAGCCGTGATGCATCCAGATAGGATGTTTTCTCCGGTGCATCTACAGAAATTTGTAAGAGTTTTTAAAATGGACATGTTGAATTTCCTTAGCCTCTTGAGGATGTAGAGACGTTGTTGTGCTTTCTTGATCGCAGCTTCAACATGGGTGCACCAGGACAGATCGTTGCTCAGCACTCCTAGGAACTTAACGCTCTGGACCATCCCCACCTCAGCACCATTGATGTAGAGAGGGGTATTGTTGTGAAGTTGGTGTAAGTAAACTTGTAAAACGAGGGGGGAAAGTTTTGCGTAATCCCTTTAAAAGATGGTGTTTCTTAGGTGTTTAAGAGTTAAAATGGATGTCGGAACAGCAGC
The DNA here is from genome assembly GCA_024137785.1 of Ginglymostoma cirratum. Classification (NCBI taxonomy): domain Eukaryota; kingdom Metazoa; phylum Chordata; class Chondrichthyes; order Orectolobiformes; family Ginglymostomatidae; genus Ginglymostoma; species Ginglymostoma cirratum. Next base: position 53,590,084 of record JAHRHZ010000063.1, on the reverse strand, counting down.
TTAAAGTGCGGGTGCACCAAAAGCACCCAAATTGAAACATTTTGTATCGAACAGCCAAGCAGCATTTTTACCAAGGCAACAAGTCTTTTCAAATTTAGCCAAGGTAAACCAAAGCCTTAGATACTAAAAAACCTATTAAATAAAAATCAAATGTAAAAGGTGTTGACAACCTCGAGTCAATCCAATTGTAAATAAATTAATAGGTCATCCAGGGTATAAAGTTGAGGGCATTTGGAAAATCGGAGAGAGCCAACAGCTATCTGAAGCTTAAGAAATCTGCAATTTGAGAAATAAATTTGGTTCTCTCAAATAAAATCATTAAGCTCTCTTTAAAAAAGAAGCACCAAAAAGGTAACCACGACATCTTTTTAAGCTCAGAGTCCTCTCAGAGGAAATTAGAGAGAAAACACCCAGGACAGCAAGATCAGCTGAAGAAAGACGCTTATGACTTGACATCCACGGAAAAAAGGCGGGAGAAGGCAGGGCGTTCCAGGAGAGACAGGCTGACCGAACTTGGAGAAATTAAAGTTTTAATTTATTGTTGTTTTATTAATTGGGTTTGTAGAAGTGGGACTCGTTTATTTGAACAGCATTCCAGTAGCATTCTGTTCAGTCAGGGAATAGTTGGGAGTTGGGGTGGGGTGGGGAATTGTTCAGTTTGTTCGTAGTTCTGTTAATGTCTTCACGTTAAGGTTAAATAAATAAATTGTTACTTATAAACGGACTATCAGGAATTTTCTTTCATTTTACCTCGCCTTCTCTGCAACAGTTTAACAGATTAGGTGAGGGGATGTGAGCTTCTCTGTGCATTTCGGGTTGAATTAATAAAAGGGGACTTCTACTCCCGCCATAACAGATTGGGGGCTTGTGTTTTGATTTTAATTATCAGAGGGGTTTGATGTCCCCTTCCCAACAGCATGCCTTCCACGCCACTTCCTGAATCAATGACCAGCTCTTTCCTCTTGCTGAGGCTGAGAGAGAGACTGTTATCTTTACACCATGCCACCAAGCACACTCTTTCCTGTATTTCTGTCTCATCATTATTTGAGATTTGGGCCTACAACAGTGGCGTCGTCAGCGAACTTGTGGATGGAGTTCGGGCGAAAGTTGGCCACACATTCATAAGTGCATAGGGAGTTTACAAAGGGACTGAGTATACAGGCTTATGGGGCGCTGGTGTTGAGGATTATTCTCACTGATTGTGGTCTGTGGGTCAGCAAATTGAGGATCTAGTTGCAGAAGGCAGAGCAGAGACCTAGGTCTCTGGGTTTGGAGATTAGGTTGGTTGGAATTATGGTGTTGAAGACGGAGCTGGAGTCAATAAGTAGGAGCCTGATGTTTACCATTAAGTAGGGAATCCCATGATATTGTTGTAGTAGTTTTTCCTCAAGAAAGGGAGGAGACTGAAAATAGAAAACTTTAGGTCAGTTATTGTAACATCTGTCAGTGGGAAAGTGCCGGAATCAGTAATGGAGTTAGCAGTGGTTTGTTATTTAGAAAATCATAATAGTCAGAGGAAAACTGCATTTGCCAAAATTTGATGGATTCTTTAAGAATGCAACAAGCAGAATGGATAAGGAAGAATCAGTAGATGTAGTATATTTGGATTTCCAAAAGACAGACATTCAGTACATGGTGCATAAAAGATAATGATATCGGATAAGAGATCTTTGTTTTGAGAGTGATATATTAGCATGGGTATGTTTGTTAATGAGCAGGAAGCAGAGAGCCAGGAAAATGGGTTATTTTCTGGTACTCCATTATAGTTTGTCAACCTGGAGGAACAATGCTGGAGACTCAACAATATACAATAATTTGGATGAAATGACAGAATGTACTGCAGCCAAACGATGATGGAAAAGTCAGGTAGCAAAGCACATTTTGAAGAGGACACCAAGTCTGAAAAGGTATATACAGAGTTAAGTGACAGAATGGACAGAAATCTGGAGCGTAATTTGAGAGAACGTGAAGTAAAGCAGAACATTTAAAAATGACAGACTGTAGAATGGTTTCTCATACATATAGCATAAACATTTATCAGTAAGTGATTAGGAAAGGCAAATGGAATGTTGCCTTGATGCAAGGGAAAATAAGGTTAAAAATAGGGAAGTATTGCTATACTAAATGAAAAATTAGTGAGACTATGTCGATATTACTGCCCACAGTTCTGTCTCCTTATTTAAGGAGGGATATGGAATTGTATTGGAGCTCATTCAGAGAAGTTCATCAGATTGATTCCAGGGATGAAGATGTTCTCATCCAAGAAATGATTCTGTAGCGCTGAGGGTGCATGCTGGGGTTGGGGGGCGGGGGGGGGGGGGGTGGGGTTGTGGGGGTGCATTTCAAAAAGAGAGAGAGAGATGGCTTTATGGAAACATGAAAGATGCTGATGGGATTTGAGAGAGTGGTAGCTGAGAAAATATCTCCTTTCAAGGAGGAATCTAAAACTAGGGGGTACAGATTCAAAAATATAAGCATCTCCCATTTAAGATGGAGATGAAGGGGAACGTCCTCTGAGGGATTGTTCCCTTTTGGAGCTCAATTCCTCAGAGAGTATTGACAGTCATTGGACAAATTCAAACCAAGTTAGACCGAAAAAAACTACATAAAAAGGTTAAAGGTTATGGAGAGTAAATGGAAAAGTGGAACTGAGGCTATAATCAGGTCATAATGAAGGCCGATTAGATCCAGATGGCTAAATGGCCTTCTTTTGTTCTTCTAATCAAATGGTGCTACATGCCCACGATGTTATGTCGAACATGACGCTAAATTAAACTAATCCCTTCTGGCTGCCCTTGCTGTGCTTATCTATAAGTTCCTTGAATGCCCCTACCATATCTGCCTAAACCATTATCCCTGGCAGCGCATTCCAGGCACCTTAAAAAAATTGCCCCTCACATCTCCTTTAAACTTTCCCCATCTCACCTTAAATGCATGCCCCCTGGTATTAGGCATTTCAACTCTGGGAAAATGTTGATTGTTAATCCTACCTATGCATCTGAGTTTTATAGACTTCTGTCAAGTCTCCCCTCAGCCTCCGCTGCTCCAGAGAAAACAATCCTCGTTTATCCAGCCTCTCCTTATAGCTCACACCCTCTAAACCAGGCAGCATTCTGCTAAGAGATAGTAGGAACAACCGATGCTGGAGTCTGAGATAACAAGGTGTAGGGCTGGATATACACAGCAAGCCAGGCAGCAGAGGACCCATTTCTGAAGAAGGGTCCAGACCCGAAACGTCAGCTTTCCTGCTCCTCTGATGCTACCTGGTCTGCTGTGTTCATCCAGATCTACACCTTGTCATTATAGCATCCTGGTAAACCTCTTCTGTACCCTCTCCAAAGCCTCCATTTCCTTCTTGTAATATGGCGACCAGAATTGAATGCAATAGTCTAAGTGTAGCCTAAACAAAGTTTTATACAACTTTGAGTTTGGAAGGTTCTGTAACGTATCTGATAGTGTGTTTTATAGTGTATGTTGCAGATACCATGTAATGCAGCAAACAAAACCCTCACAGGCAGAGATACAGAAGGCCAATTAACTCCCAAAGTCAGACAAGATTATATGAGAGAAAATAATTTTTTTATTGGTACTCATTAAAGAATAATATTGTACTGTATTTTGATTCTTATTGCTTTATCTGCCTAATGAGACTGATTAAAAATACTCGCTGATGTAATTATATAAAACAGGGTTTGCTATTCAATTTCCTAAACATTAACAAAAACATATTTAGATCCCACAGCATGAACAATCAAACAGTTTCAGAAGTACATAAAGCTGAAACCCTGTCTGCAGAGTGACTGAACGTGAAAGTCAAAGTAATCTAGAGAAAGAGTGTAAAATGATTGGAAAACAACCAGTTATCAGCAAACCATGGCATTATGCAACATTATGCCAGGTGATGCAGAGGTAGAGTTGTGTTGTGATAGGGAGAGGGACAGGTGTTGGCTGTGAAAAGAATTGGTTGTCACCTATTAATTACAACATGTTCTATCAGTGACCATTTTCAGAAAGCAATTCAGATATTAGTTAATGCAGAAGCATGAATGGCCTCTTATCAGTCATTGAAACTATATACCTATATCGGAGATTGCATAAGGGGGAGGGGGTGGGAAGAGAGACAGAGACAGAGACAGAAAGAGAGACAGAGACAGAGACAGAAAGAGAGAAAGAGAGAAAGAGAGAAAGAGAGAAAGAGAGAAAGAGAGAAAGAGAGAAAGAGAGAAAGAGGTGTGTGTTAATTTTGAACAAAAGGAGGTACATGTCAGACCAACTATTTCCCTAAATTGATAGACGAGATCATCATCATATTTACCTACTGTCCCAAAGGCTTTAATCAACATTCATTGCAAGGTGACACTTGAAACTCAACACCACCACTAGGGAAACCGGACAAAGTTATTTCAGATACAAATGCAATCTCCACCAGTGTACCTCCTGGCTTGCTGTAGTCATATGATTTCTAGCATGGGGCACTGACTGGAACTTGCTATCTTGCAGCCAGTTTCAATAAAGCCACAGTACTGGTCCTGTTGTAGGCTTGAAGGCTTAATATAAAAATATCCTATTCTGCTTATTTGACTTGGAGTTTCAATAAGTCTTGTGTTTTTTAAATTTTTACCTATTTTGCAGCATGACCAACTATGATGATTTGCATTTTATGAGGGACTCCATGTTGATCATGTTAGAAATGACTCCACTGTGTGACAAATCAACCAACACACCAGGTTCAGTCTTTTAAACAAGACCAAAAGCATAAACTGGTCATTAATAAAAGGGTGTCAAACAACACTGAAGATAGTATTTGCTGTAGCCAATTATTGTGGTTGGGGCATAAAAGCTTAAACCATCAAACAGCACCAGAAGATTTTCTACTCAGGAAGGTGTTCTCTGTTACTTAATTTTCCATGTCCTTAATTACATATTTGTGAACAGGCAACTTAAATGCTCTTTTTACTTAAGGGTTGGAAATAAATCAATTAAAGCTTTTAAACAATATCAGCTGGTTTCACAAGTCATACAGGAGAATAATTTGTTTCTCAGGCTAAGTCACAAGGTGATTTTAACTCAGCAAGGCTCTCAATGTTTTATGGAGGCAGCGAGGGTTCAGTATTCCATCACTGGGCAGTCAGGGCTTTGTCAAACAGTGATGTAGCTCTCTACCTCAAAACTATAGCAGTACACTAATTCAGAAAGAACTGCCAGTTTGTAGTCCAGAACTTCAAAATTGCTGAAGAGAGAGAGACTTATTGCTGGAGTATTCCACCTTGCACTGCACAGGACAAATGCAAATTTTAAATGATCACATCAATTTTTTTCCCATGAGAAAAGGATGCTCACTGGTTGGCAAGTCAGAGTTGAGCCTTTTCACGGGCAATTAGAGTGGGACACTCAATTCTGGTTCAAAGGCCACATCCCCTGAATGAATTTAGAAAATGCCAAACCGTGCGCAGAAAGTTATACAAAAAAAGATCGGAAACTTGGAGAGCCAGAAATTTAAATGTTAAAATGTGTAAATACCTAAATGTCTAATAACAGTGAAAATCTGAGTAAATGAGATCTCACATCAGTGAAGATTGTTTTCAGGATCTAAGATGATGATTGGTAGTAATTAAGCCTCATCATGCTTTAAAATCTAACTTCCATTTAAATGTTTCTTCATAGTACCTTGCAGACAAATACAGCAAACTTAGTGCTGTAGTGTGTTTCAATGCCCAGTTACTCAGGGAGATATTGTTATAGAAAAGGAGAAAAAGAACGTGGACAGGAACTCCCAGATTTCTGTTTACTACTGACAACCAATATTTCTGCCATAAGACTGAGCTAAAATGTTTATATGTACACACTATCTAACCAACCCTAAACCATATGATTCTGAAGAGAATCGGGAAAAAGATTAAACTCAGACCATTATTCCAATTTATTTTTACTTTTAAGATTGCAGGCAACCTCATTACCAAATGAGCTTCACACATCAACAAAATATGGAGATTTTTGTATTTTGTTTCACACAATTTTGAAGTAAGTGGAAAAATAACAATTGCTTTCCCTTGAGCAATTTTATAAAAGACGACTGACAGACGAGCTTCCTAAGAGGTGATCAGGTTGACTGATGATACATGGGCTTTGTTAAAGCTGCTAATCAAATTAAGCATGGACAAGATATTAACTGATACTCAGAATTAAGACTATGTATCCGTATCTGCTTCTTAAACTTCTGCGCAATAATTGCTATCATTGTCTTTAATCACCAACTGAATGACATCCGAGACCTTGGAACTGCACAAGTCCTGGGGAAAGACTCTCATGGTCTTTAATCCTATCAGATGAGAAAGTCAGACTGACCTGATTTTATGGTGTCATCTGATTGCATTTCTCAAAATCATTTCCTGCATTACTTTTAAGCACAGAGACGATTGTCGCCTCTGAATTACCTGAATAACGTGAGATTGGCATTGTCCCACTGATAGTAATTTATGTGAAAGGCCAGAAGCCCAAATCCAAACCGAACAGCGTCATACATCATCTCACGTAAGCAGACTTCAGAAATACATTCCAGAAACCTGTTCAACCCTCTTATGGACTGAATCCAACTGATTTCATTTCATTTGTTTTCTCTGTATTAACCTAAATCAATTCCACTTCTCCTGGTCTAACCATAGGCTAGTTAAATCCTTTAGGCAGACTGGAGAATGCTTTGAAAAATCCCACATGATGTCCAGCTAATTATAAATCGCTAGACTATGTAAACTGTAAGAATGGGTCTATTGGAGGCACCCTTGGAACAGTGATGAACAGCCTGGATGACCATTAACCCTTGTGCTCTAATGCCAACTTCAGTGAAAGCATGGACAATGACTACATTAAAAACAGTACCAGTATAAACAATGGGTACAGAAGAAACAACGAACCTTTAAGCACAAAAGGAGGAAGGTGCAGTTGCGGTTACATTGTTAGCAAATATTTCCTTTGAATTTGGATCTAAAGCTGAAGCGGTAAAACTCCCAGCTCATACTGAGCTAGGGGGCAGAATTAAATGTGCCTTTTGTGGGATGAGTACGTGGGGTTCATCGTAAATCGTGGGTGAAAACACTGAAATATCACAGCAGGTTGCCAACCTTATCTGCTAACATGTCTGGGGTGACATGGCAACTTAGCGGTTGGCACTGCTGCCTCACAGCGCCAGGGACCCAGGTTCAGTTCCACCCTCGGGAGACCGTCTGTGTAGAGTTTGCATGTTCTCCCCGAGTCTGTGTGGGTTTCTTCCAGGTGCTCCCGTTTCCTCCCACAATTCAACGACATGTAGGTTAGTTGAATTGGCGATGCTAAATTGCCCGTAGTGTCCAGGGATGTATGGGCTAGGTGTTGGACATACAACATTACAGGGAGAGGGTAGGGGGTTTGGATCAGGGTGGGATGCCCTTTGGAGGGGCTGTGTGAACAGCCTGCTTTCACACTGTAGAGATTCTATGATTGAGAAGCTAAGAGTTTGAATCACTGGGTATTTGCTCAGCTTATGAAGACTTCCTCAATGTCATGAGCAGTGAAGGTTGAGGGATAAGTCTGAATCTCAAGCATTGGGTGAAACTGGGACTTCACCCTGCAGCTTCCAGATTTACGTTAAGGATGGGAGGGGGATTAAAAGACAGAACTGATAATACAAATTGCTCGTCACCTACAAAATCTACGAGGGTGTTCACCAGGAAACAATGTATTAAAAGTCCTCTTAAAAAAAGGACATAAATTGTGTTCACAAACAACAGTAGGTTTATTTCCCTGAGTACACTATAAAAGCGTCACCATAAACCTAGCACTGGCAGGTTGTAAAATTTGAATACAGCCAAATTAAATGTGACATATTTTTGCTTTTTACAATTTATTCACTCTGCATTAAACCTGCTGCAATATATTACATTTAATTAGGGAAGAGAGTTGCCAACATAGCGCTAGTTGATTGGTGAAGCTGGACACTAATCCCAAGGTAGTCCTACAATCTGAGAACTTCATCTGCCATCCAGAAAAATAATGGTAAAGGGATCTATGCACACAGACTGCGTGGGTGGAATTGCTAGGAGTTTCTTAGGAAATCTACCCCAGCTAACTAGATACACAAGATTCCTGGTTTCCTCCCTCCTTATGCACTATAATTTCGAAAAAAAAGACGACTCAAACTACCGGGGGTGCTGGACACTGGAAATAAACTAGAAAATGCCAGAAACCACTCAGCATGTCGGGTCGTGTCTGTAGAGAGGGAAAAACAGAGTGTCAGGTTGGTGACCTTTGAGCCAGATTGGAACATGTTACAAACATAACAGTCATGAAGTAGAGAGAGATTTGGAAGACAATGGCCTAATAGTATTATCGCTTGACCGTTAATCCAGACGGCTAGGACCCAGGTTCAAATCCCACCACAGGCAGATGGTGGAATTTGAACACAATAAATATCTGGAATTAAGAGTCTAATGAATCCATTTGTCAATTGTCGGGAAAAACCCATCTGGTTCACTAATGTCCTTTAGGGAAGGAAACTTCCATCCCTTAATGTATTCTTGCCTACATGTGACTCCAAACCCATAGCACTATAGTTGACTCTTAACTGCCCTCTAGGCAATTAGGGATAGGCAATAAAATGCTGACCTAGCCACAATGCCCTTATCCCGAATGCAAAAACAAAAGAAAAATGGTGAGAAAAAAATACGCAAAGAGAATAATTCAATAGCAGAATAAAAGGAAGACTTATTACATGATTTTAAAAAAAAAACACAATAAGAGAGGGAGGAGATGAGTCAACAAGAAATTTAAAGATTGTTAAAAAATGGTGTGAATGCTGAGAAGACTTGCTCACCAGAAGTACAAGCGCAGCATTTTTACAGGGACGTGGGAAGCAGAATTTTTGTGGGTAGCAGCCAAAGTGGTTGTTGCTCGTTTACAGATGCTGATAACCTAGAATGGTTGCAGAGATACTGGGAGTCAAGGAAATACAGGATATCCCTTTTTAATCCTTAACTGGGAGGTGTTCCATATTACTCAGGGTCTACCTGTTCTTCCTTCAGGCTGTGAAAGCTTTCTTCTTGATCATATTTTCTATGCTCCCATTCCCCTCTGCTATTTTATAGCAACAGGTTATATCTCCTCTGGACTAACCTTCTGCACCAACATTCAACTCAATACCAGACACTTTTGCCTTTTTGTGTCTGTCATCCACTCCAGATTTGTCCCTTTTCCTTATCCACCCCCAACTCCATTCCCTATGGTGGCACCTCTCCCACATTTCACTGGCTCAGCACTGCATTAAAAACTGTTACTTTCCAACGACTTCCAGTCCTACTAAAAGGTCATTGATCTGAAATGTGAGCTCTGTTTCTCATTCCAATGAGGCTGCTTCTGTTTTCCAGGCTTTTCTGTTTTGATCTCATGCTCAACCAGCTCTGTGGTCCCTGTGCCAGCAGGGGATCACTTGTGTTCATTCAATATGGGCAGGACATAACAGACCAGAGTTGCCAGGGTCAAAGAGGGGGTTTAGGGAGCATGGTTGTAGAGAAATTTCTCTCCATTCCCTCCTAATAGAACAAATTCTGTGTGAAATGTGAATCCACTTTAATGCCTTGATATGTCCTTAGAGACATTCAGCACGGAAATGGATCCTTTGGTCCAACTCATCCATGCTACCCAAACTAAATAAATCCCACTTGCTTGTTTTTGGCCTATATCCCTCTAAATCTTGTCTATTCATGTACCTGTCCAAATGGCTTTTAAAATGCAACTGCTCCTGCATCTACCACTTCCTCTGGCAGTTCATTCAACATATGAATCACCTCGTGAAAAATTTGCCCCTCAGGTCCCTTTTAAATCTATCTTCTCACATTAAAAATATGCTCCCTACTTTTGAACTCACCCACCCTAGGAAAAAGACACCTACCGTTCACCTTATCTATACCCCTCATGATTTTATAAACCGCTATAAAGGTCACCCTTCAACCTCCTATGCTTGTGTTCCGCCTTGCAGACTAATGAGTAAAGTTAGATCACATGGGATTCAGGAGAGCTTGCCAACTGGATACAATACTGGCTTGATAATAGGAGACGGAGAGTGGTGGTGGGGGGCTGCTTATTAGATTTGAGGCCTGTGACCAATGGTGCTCCGCAGGGATCGGTGCTGGGTCTACTTTTGTTTGCCATTTATGTAAACAATTTGGAGGAATTTTAGGAGGCAGTTAGTAATTTTGCAGATGACACCAAAATTGGTGGGAAGGTCAACAAGCTAGTTAACAATTCAAAGGGATCTTGAACAATTGGAACAATGGGCTGGGAAGTGGCAGACAGAGCTTAATTTGGATAAATGCAAAAGGTATTATATTTTGGTAAAACAAACAAGGGCAGGACTTAGGGGTTTATATAATTAAAGGTAGGGCCCTGGGTACTATCGTTGAACTGAGACACCTAGGAGTTCAGGTACACAGTTCCTCGAAAGTTGTAACACAGGTAGACAGGGTAGTTAAGAAGGTGCTTAGCACACTTGCCTTTATTGCTCAGACCAATGAGTACAGGAGTTGGGACATCATGTTGAGGTTGTACAGGACATTGGTGTGTCCACTTTTGGAGTACTATGTACAGTTCTGATCACCCTGCTATAGGAAGGATATTATTAAATTGGAGAGGGCTCAGAAAAGATTTACCGGGACATGGCCAGGAGTGGAGAGTTTGAATTATAAAAGGAGATGCTGGAACTTGTCTTTCCTTCAAGGTGCAAAATATCCAATTCCAATAAAGAACCATCGCAACAATAATAATTTACAGTCACATAGCGGCTTTAACAGAGTAAAATGCCGCACAGTACTTAACAGAAATAATTACAGGCAGCCTGTACATATTGCACACACCTTCCAAGATCTAAGCATTTAACTAACATTTTTGAAATATTCCTCAGTATTGCTACATGTCTCCTATCACAATTCTGTCACCGAACCCTTGAGATCACCATCTCTAATCAGCAAAGACATCGTCCACACGCATTGTCCTGACATTTAGATATCACTTCAAAAATTCAGTTGTTTCCAGGTAAGACTTGACAAGACAAAACGATGCAAGTCATAGCTGTCAAGACATGAACAGGATTTTCAAAGCAGGTTGTTGGAGGGGAGTCAAATTCAAGACTCCAATGAGACGGAGGTTCAAGAGTTCTTTTTCAATGTTATAATTACAGAACATTAACCAGACAGCAACAAGACTCAAGGAAGAATTCTGTAATTGTAATAACATTGAGTTAACACAGTGCCCTCCTCTCATTTTGTTAAAATCTTTTCAATTTAATACCCCCGATCCCTGTTATTCAATTAAATTAAAAATCTGGTAGAAAGTAATGTAATTAATTTCAATAGAAGTTGGTGTCCCCTACATAATTCATTGGGTTTCATCCACGTAGATGCTTTGATTATGTAGTGTTCTCTTTTGGTTTAAATTAGTTAGTATCTCTTTCCTTGGTCCCCATACAAACTTTCACTCTATGTAAATTCCATCATCACAGCTTAGCAAAGTCACCCAGCTCTGTGCACACAGCTGGTTGTGTGAGCAGACTCCCTTTAATATATATTATTTCAGAAATACGTTAGTTACAATTAGTCAGTCAAACACAGTAATTAACATTTAGTCAGGGACCTACTTTTAGTTGATTGACTGTTAACTGCCACTGACTCTCACTTGTTATAGTAACATCGCCAACAGGAAAAAAAAATTAGGTTAAATGTTGATAACAATACCTCTTTTATCCATTATTTACCAGCGAATTTTCATGTTCCAAAAATTCCCTTTATACAGTACTGATTTACCCAGTTCTCTGCACGTAGCTCACATGGAGATAATTTGTAACATGGAACCACATATTAAAGTTGACTACTTATATGAAGGTGAGGATGTTAAAAGATTTTAGTAAGGTGAACAGTTTGGCTGCATGGAAGGTGTACGTCAGGTGAAAATTAATGTTGGGAAATGAGAGAAAATGTATCTATCTTGAAGCACGATCAGCGGAGGATGTGTATAAGTTATTCACTCTGCCTTTTCGAAGCAGGGATTACAATTCACAATCAGCCACTTGCCCGAGTCCCTTTGGGTCAAGGTGGGTCAGACAAAACTCCTCTGGATGGTTTCAGCGCAGGCTCCCGCACCATGAGGAACTGTGGTCATCTTCTCAATGCTGCCAGTGAACTTGGCACACATCAGGAGGAGTTCGTCTGCAGTGCTGCAGATAATCTGGTGAGTTACTCTGTGGTAAGTAACTCACTTCCTGACTTCCCAAAGTCCATCTACCGTCTGCAAGGTGGAAGTCAGGAATGCGATGGAATAGTCCCTCCTTCCTCTATTCCAACAACACTTGAGAAGCTGGACACCATCCAGAGCAAAGCTCCAGGCCAAGCACCAAAGTTTACTCCCTCCATCATTTTTGATTTGATTGGATTCGAGGTATGTATCTAGGTCCAGTGAAAAGTTTTGTTTTGCATGCGGTACAGACAGATCATACCATACAAAGGCAATTGAACAGAACAAAGAATACAATGTTACGGCTGCAAAGAAAGTGCACATAAAGTGAGATCAACGTTAAATTTGAAATTTGAGGAAGTCCATTCAGAAGTCTAATACCAGCAGGGAAAAAGCTGTTCTTGAACCACCAACGCCCAGTGGTGGCCCCCTACACCATCAAGATATACCGCGGCAACTCACCAAGGATTCTAACTCAGAACCTTTCACATCCATGATCACTGCCATCTTCGAAGGACAAAAGCAGCAAATGTTGGAGAATACCACCACCTGCAAGTTCTTCTTCAAGCCATTCACCTTTCTAATTTGGAAATGTATCACCATTCCTTCACTGTCACTGGGTCACGATCCTGGAATTCCATTCCTAACAGCACTGTGCATGTTCCCACATTCCAACGACTGCACCAGTTCAAGGCAGCATCTCAAAGCCACCATCTCAGGGCACTTACTGATGGGCAAGTCCAGTCAGCGGTACCAACATCCTATGACAGAGTTTTAAGAAATGCAGCTTATTCTTTTGTAAATTAGAGAGGGTGCACGTGTCCAGGATGGTCAATTCTCAGCATTTTGACCTGAGGCCTTGGCTGGAGTGCCTTAAGAGGTCAAATGACCTCTTCACATGATAACCCACACCCACCATAACACCAGCTTCTCATCCTGCTCAAAGCACCATGCTCCCATTACTCATTCCAGCAGTGCTCCCAACACTCAGGGCAATTCTAACAACCAGATATTCCACCCTATCCTCAACCATCGAACAATGTTGTCCTATTACAAACACCACTAATAATAATAGTATTAATAAATAGAAAACAGTAAGACGCTTAATAAAAGAGAAAGCATAGGAAATACTCAGCAGATATCACTGCCTCTATGGGCCTGAAACTATTGGGGTATCGGTATACAACCACTTTTACAGGACAAGACGGCACCGAATAGATTGAACCTGTAGAGAGCTGACAGGCAACAAGGAAGACGACACTTTGGATTCCAGAGAAGCCAGCTCTCAGCATTGTCAGTTGTAACAGGCTCCACATTGCAGAGACCATGGAGGATGAGTTTTTTTCAACTCCCAACTCACACCCATCCTACTGTCTAGCGCAATGAACAAGCTGCAGATGGAGCTCTAGTTTCCTACACCATCTCAAGTCCCTCATTTTAACCTTTCCACTCTGCCTTTCTGTTTTCAGACATCCAGAACTACTGCATGCCCAGTTTTGAATAACACTGCCGCAGGGTCCACCTTGCTGCTTTCTGCTTCTGTTTTCAGAGGTGACAAACACAAGTACTTCTCAGGTCTGCATTATCCACGTCTGAAATCTCAGTGTCACATTCTGCCTCTAAGATAAAAGGTTTGGGATTCAAGCCCCCTTCCAGAGGCGTTAGCATGATAATCTAGACTGGTACATCAGTGCAGTGCTGAGGGAGTGATACAATGTCTGAGGTGTCAGCTTTTGGATTTGCTCTTACACCTAGTCCTCTCTCAGCATTGGTCTAGGCCCGAAATGTCAAGCTTTCCTGCTCCGATGATGCTGCTTGGCCTGCTGTGTTCATCCAGCCCCACGCCTTGTTATCTCGGATTCTCCAGCATCTGCAGTACCTATTATCTCTGGCTGAAATTTGATTGTTTTATTGTTAAACCCAGATCTGCAGCATTGAGAGCTTGGGATTCAGTGAAAGAACACCTCAATAAAACAAAAATATAGAATCTATGATCAAAAGTTTATTACGGCAAAATAATAAAAGGAAAAAATAGACTACATTATTTTACACATCTCCCAAATTTAAAGATTTCAAAACTCACATTAAAATACAATCCCATTAATTCAAAGAGCACTCCTTTACAGTATTCATACTGGAAAGAATTCCCTCCTTTTTCATAACTATAGGGCATAACGTAACTTTGGTTTCAAATTCTCGATTTTTGGAATCCAATAGCCTCTTTCTTGAATCTTCGTGCAACTAGGTTCAGACTTCCTCGGTTTCAAATAACCTCTTCAGGATTTTACCCCAAAGACATCTGATGTGGAACCTTCAAACTAAATTGCCTACGCTGAGATAACCTATTTCTTCACAGTCCTAAACTCAACTATCTCCCTTCTTCAGGAGCTACTGTTTTACACATCCAATTTCAGTTATGACTTCTGCAAAAGAAACTTTAAAAAAAGGTTTCTGAAGCTATGGATGTTTTCCCCAAGCCACAAAAATTCCAGATTCTTCGAACTGAAGTCTAGTGGACAATTATTTGCTCTGTTCCTTCTTTAACCTTATCCAATGAAAATAAGACTATTAATCGCCAAGAAATTCCAATCTCTTGCTATGTTTTAAAAGAAATCATCATGGTTACAGAAACACTCAAGTTAATCATTAAGCCGTTTCAGAGACAGACCAAACCATATGCCACTAGTTCAAAATCCAATCTGTAAAATAAATGAAATGAATGTGTATGATATAAATCACACCTTATATTGTACTTGATAAACCTCGCTACCTCTTTTTCCTCCTTTAAAACTTTCCTAAACCTCTCGTGACCAATATTTCCTGTCATTTACATCAATTTGGAAGATGATTTCTTTAAGTGAACACTTTTAATTTTATTACCCAACCACACATTGCAACTTAAGTTAGCCAACTTGTTCGTAGCCTGCACGGGGTCTTTTAGGTTACCATGTCATGTTACAGCCACGTAATCTGGAGGAAATAATGCCACGATCAACTATTCTAATCTTTCTTCCTTTGTTAGATCTCTATTTTTGCCCGATTCTGGCTCTGGGAAGCACTTTGGGACATTCTTCAACATTAAGCATGTTATGTAAATACAAAAGTTTGTTGTTCATTTGGATATCCTCAACAGTGAGATGTTCAACACTTCTGCTCTTTGACTGTGAAATGTGTTTTTGTTTTACTACTTTTTAAAAGAAGAACTGTAATGTTTAACTTTTTAACCTTTGTTTCGTTTTAAACTTCGTACCAAGATTGTATACCTAGGCACTTTTGCGCCTAAGATGGCGCTGTAAGTGGTGACTTGTAAACTCTGCACTGTACTCATGTGAGTACATGAGACAATGAAGCCAATTCAAACTCTTCCACTCTTTCACACCTCCAGACTCCTGTCTCTCCGACAAAACCATTTCAAATTGTACAGAACTGCAGCTCCTTAGATAGACCAAGGTTTTTAAGCCTATATATAGCAGCGTAGGCTTAGAGGTGACCCAGCATTGTTCAAGCTCCTGCCTGGTCTTTATAAGGGGAAATTTGGGTGGTCTGAAATCAGGTTTCAAGAATGCTCCTAATCACATCCTTAATTGTCAAAATATGAATATGTAAACAATTAATACTGGAGACATTTTGGAAAATTACATAAAGAAAGGAGACAATATTTTCAATCTAAATTAAGGCATCTTTAATGAATGTTTCTGAACAGCATCTTCAGGATCTCTAGCAACGTTGCTATTTATTGTTCTACATGTGTGGGCACCACATCACTGATTAAACACAAATATCTCTTACTACTTCAGACAAATAAAAAAATGACTGACTGAGCTCGACTTGTCGAGGAGTACAGAAGGGGTCCAAATTTGTTTCCTATCCCTTAAAGCATTTGTCAAAAACAATAAGAAAGGGAACACCACAATAATCAATCCCTTGAAGGCAATTGATTAATCAGCTCAACAGGATCTACCTTTTACACTGCAGAGTACCTTACTTAATGTTGTTAGTACTGTTTTCCATTACTGGGAAATATTAGTCACAGGCTAAGCCCCATCATTAAGGCATCCAAAAGGCTGAAAAGAACAGCAAGAGTTAGATCAGAGACAAATGAATAAATGACGTGCTGTTTGGCCTTCAAGAGCTTGTAAAACAAAGTCGACTGTAGAAAGCGAATATTGTCTGGTGCAACACTGCAGGGTTCAATTGATTAATAGAGGTTGTAATGCTGGATTGATAACCTAGAGTTTCATTTTTGCCCTCAGCGCAGGTCAGAATAAATGACACAAAGTTATCATCATTTTGGAAATGTCAGCTTCGGGTCTTACATCTTGGACGTGCAGAGTGTATCACTTTGCTGTTTTCTCTGCTGTCCCCTTAACCATGCAGATCAGCCTCCATAACAATTATAATTAACTCAATATTTATGAAAAGTGTTTATTAATAAACAGAAGAATGGGGAGTTCTCTCGCGGCTCAAAATAGATGATCCTACACCACCGCTCACAAGTCAAGTTCGCTGGCACACAAGGGACAACCATAAGTAAATAATCTTTCAGTGGGGTGATCTGTGGAGTTGCAATTTACATATTTCAAATAAAAAACAGATGAATGCACACAGATGGGTAAGACCAATTCTAATTTTTCCGGGTGAAACAGGAAACTAATTTTAGGAAGTTGAGTGCTGTCGGAAGGGAGACTGCATTGTGTCAGCTGCTGGGAGCAGATGGGAATGATAGTTCAAGTTCTAAATTAACAGCAGCTGGAGCCGGATTTTGGTCAGCGAATGCCACTGACCTGGTGGGAAATGTTGCGAGCTGTCCAATTCACTTTGGCAAAGGGTATCCTGGAATGTGCGATTTTTGTTCGGGGTGCCATGCACACGGGAGAGAGTCGGGCCTGCCAACCTTAGAAGCAGATGTGGGCAGTCACAGGGGCAGAAAGTTGTTCGCGATCGGTATCTCCGGATTATCCTCCCCTTAGCGCCCTCACGCCTGCCATACCAACTTGTGCCCCCAGACAACCCCATGCCCCCTCAAATCCTCCATGCCAAATCAATGCCAACTCCTCCTTCCCTACCCACCTCTTACAGTCCCTCATACATTACATGAGTCTTCAGAGATAACAAGCGTGGGGCTGGATGAACACAGCAGGTCAAGCAGTATCATAGGAGCAGGAAAACTTGACGTTTCGGGCCTAGACCCTTCATCTTCATATTCCACCTCCATTCATCATGGGCAAGCCTTAAGTGCCATGCGGAAATGGAAGTAAACTTCCAACAACGTAATGCAGTTCTCACTCCTACAATCTTGGTAGCGACAAGAAACAAAATCCTGTTTATAAAGCTTTTAAATCTAAAGCGCTATTTTTTTTTTATAAACAAAAGAATAGCAAATTTCCGTTCAGAACCTACATCAAGGGCATTTTTTTGACTCTAAACTGTCAATTGAGCGCCACTGTGACACGAGAGGGAGCACATGTTGAGCTGCAGTTTGGGGCATCAAAGCCAATTACAGAGAGTGCTCACAGGACAGAGCTGCACTTAGACAAGTTCAAGAAGTGATTTGTTTGAAATTGTCAAGACTCTGAGATGAACAAATCACGTTAAGTTTTCCTTGTGATTAGAGTGCCTAGGAGCAGTTACTTAGTCTGAAGATCCAGAAGTAGACATTTCAGGAATATTGCAAGGAAACATTTCTGCACACAAAGGCTGAAAGAGGTTTTCGACTCTTCCCCATGAATGGCAATTGATGCTGGATCAAATGTAAATATTAAATCTGATATTTTTGTTATCAGGTTCAAAGATATGTACTGGAAACAGAATTTAGCAACAGATTAGCTGTGACCTCATTTAACAGAACCATCTCAAAGGGCTGAATGGTTGACTCTATTTCCTAAGTGCCAACAATCGAATGACCAGTTACAGTTCTCTCACTGGTGAAAAGTCTTAAAATTCACTGAAAACTTCAGGTACCAGATCAAAGATTAGATTCCAGCAATATTATTGCAACTCTCACTTAGGCAGTATGAAAATTGTATTAAAATTGACAACTAAATTAAGACAAATGGAAGTCTACTTCTCTATTTATACACTGTAAATTGTGACTTGGTATGCCAACTCAGGATTAAGTTTCTTTTTGTTAAATGAATGTTCAAGGATCTCAGAGGTGAGTCCAATGACTATTTGCAAGCTCACTGTAGATGGTAGATATCATTGGCACGATCACTGATCTGAAGTGAAGTTAGTGCTGTGACTTTGAGGAAGCATCCAAAATATTGATTTTCTAATCTAGTTTAAATGAATCTGTACCTCACTAACCATGTGTGTATGAAACAATATGACAACACAAAAACCATGGCTACCTGGTCATTATTCAGCCAGGCACATTTATCCTTAATCTTCCCCTGTATGCACTTATAGATGGATACATGTCAATTGTTAATCTTTAGAACAAGTATGTACACCAATGATTATCTAAGAGTGAGGGGCAGAGGCAGAAAGATGGAGGATGGGATGTACTTGGGAGAGAAACCTCTTGATTTTTAAGTGTTTCTCACGTTCATACAAACAATTGAGGATAAAAAGTCAAATGTAACTTTCACCTAAGGGAAGCATGGGAACATTACCACTTACAAGTTTCCATCCAAATCACATCTGGGTGCTACAGTGGCTCAGTGGTCAGCACTGCTGCCTCACAGCGCCAGGGACCTGGGTTCAATCCCAACCTCGCGTCAACTGTCAGTATGGAGTTTGTGCGTTCTCCGTGTGTCTGGGTGGGATTCCTCCAGATTCCTCCCACAATTGAAAGATATGCAGGTTAGGTGGATTGGCCAGAGATAGGCGGATTAGCCGTAGGAAATGCAAAAAGGGTAGTGGGCGTGGGTGGGATGCTCCTCGGAGGGTCTGTGTGGACTCAATGGGTCAAATTATCTGCTTCCATGTATAGAAAGACGAAGACAGAGAAAGCTGTGATTCGGGATGGGACAGATGAACTGCTGCTGCTTTGAATCTTCCCTGTGCCAACTTGACCAAAAGGGACCGTATTCAGGGTCTCAAAGATCTTGCCATCAAGACCATCCTGAATCTAGTTAATGAAATTCTGCGAGTGTGCGCTGAGGGGGGGTGGTCAAAAGTATCTAGGGAGCCACTGTCAGGATATGTTGCCAATTAACACAGCTCAAGGGTAAAACTGGTTGAGAGGGAAAGTGAGAAATTGTACGTGTAGGTGGTTGGAGATAGAGAATGATGGACCTGCACAAGGTCCCACATATATGCAAGAATGATGCAGCTATTTGCGGTCTTGGGTATCTTTGTTGTATATTTATTTGACGATAAATTGACCTTTTTTAAAAGTAGCATTTACCTGTTAATGAATCTTTGAATTATGCCGATTTTGGTTGGAACGTTACAGTGAAAGTCACTGTTTCATTTACTCGTGGACCTAGGGCACAGTGATCATAAAGTTTAGGGTGGGGGTGGAAAATGACACTGGTCTATCCAGAGTAGAAATAATCAACTGGAGGAAAGTAGATTTCAAAAAAAGGGGCAAGAACAGAGGTGGGCTGAAATGACTTAAATCAAAAGGATCAATCACTGAAAAATGGGCTACGTTCAAACTGAAGATGGCAGGGGCTCAGTCAAGGTTTATACTGTCAAAAAGGACATGCACAGAAATCAACTCCAGAGCTCAATGGAGAAGATGAAACATTGTTAAAGATGACAAAGTATTCTTTTGATGATTGTAATGTGGAAGACACAACTGAGAACTATGCTGAATACAAAATGTTCAGAAAGGAGGCGAAAAATCATACAGGAAAAGCAAGGAGGGTTTATGAGAAAAGACTGGCAGCTAACAAAAGGAAATCCGAAGGTCTTCTATAGACACGACAACAATAAAAAAAAGGCAGTAAAAAGAGGAGGTAGGCCAATTAGGAACCAAAAAAGGGATTTACAAACACAGGCAAGAGCATAGTTGAAGTGTTAAATGAATGCTTTGCATCTGTCTTTACCAAAGAGGCAGATGCTACATAGATCAGGTGACAGAAGAGGAAACTTAGTCATGAGAAGGGTTTAAATTTGATAAGGAAGTGATATTGGATAAGCTGTTGAAAAGTTATAAAGCTGATAATGCACCACAACTACAGGAGAAACAGCAAAAGGACACTGAAGGAATTCAATGTGAAAAATGCAAAGTCACTGACAATAATCATTCGATACAGTGCTACACAACAGAGGAGAAAAAAAAGTTATAGTTCTGGAATAAAGGGGACAGCAGCAACATGGATACAAAATTGGCTGAAATGATAAAGAACAGAAAGTAATGGCTACTGGATATTTTTCAGGCTGAAGGCAAATTTGAGTGGTGTTCACGATTAGTACTGATACCTTGCTCATCCTGATTTATATAAAAGGAGTTGATTTGGTATTTTGGGAACAGTTTTAAAGTTTGCAGTCGATATAACACGTGGGAGCATTGCAAACTGTGCGGAGGACAGTGTCGAATTTCAGAAGGCACTGCAAAGTTGGTGAGGAGAACACATAACGTTCAATGCAGAGAAGTACGAGGTGATATGTTTTGTTACAAGGAACGTGGACAGCCAGTAGAAAATAAGGGATTAATGTCGAGTACAATATGAAGGCATACGAGTGTTGTTTTTCTAGCACCCTACGTAGGGAGAAACTGTTCCTGCCTGCGAGAAGATTGAGAAGCAAAGGATACAGTTACAAAGCATTTTGCAAAATAAGCAAATGGGAGATGAGTAAAGCTTTTCTCTCACAATGCAAGTGGTTTGGGTGTGGAATGCACTGCCTGGAAGTGTGATGGAGACAGGTTCAACTGCATTCAAAAGGAGATTGTTTCTATGTAAAGAATAATCTCATAACCATGTATGTTGGAAGAATACCAGTCAAAGTGCTCAAAGAAATGGTGCAGGCACAATGGGCTGAATCACCTCATTCTACACTGTAACAATTCTTTTGATTCTTTGATTTCTTTTTAAAAGATATTGATCTCTACCGGGATTGTAACATTGTCTTTGCTTGGTTTTGCTCAAGTGACTTGGCTACGTGCCACTAATAAAGGATGAAACCAGAGATCACTCCCTCACATTCCCCTCTTAAAAAACACAATAAAAAATTAAAAGAATTTAATTGTCGGGAGACGTGCCCGACTCATTTCAACTTTTAAGCAGTGATGAATTACAGAACTAGTTTCCATCCATTCTGTCTGCTCTAAAGGAAGCTGAAAAGGTAATATTCTTGTGTTGGCAGTTTTTTGAAGTCTTGTCCAAGTTTTAAAATCACTCATCATATTTGCTGTTTTGTCTGTCCAGGTCCTTGCTGGAATGTGGGGTATTGAACGCCTTTGAAGTGGCCCTGTCTGTCATGCTGTCTTTAATCACCAGTTAATAGGTGGCACTGTGTTCTGAACAGGCCTTGCAGAAAACACACACACACACACACACACACACACACACACACACACACACACACAC
>JAHRHZ010000063.1:53524513-53568340 GCA_024137785.1 Ginglymostoma cirratum | reverse complement strand
CACACACACACACACACACACACACACACACACACACACACACACACGTTTGTTGCCACACTCATGACAGAGATAGAAGACAGGGTAGGGTTTCCACTCTCCCTCAAACGCTGCAGAAATATTTTGCTGCACCTTCGAACATGACAGCAAAGCGTCTGCTGCCAGTGAAATTCCTACAGACAGAACATGCCGACGGCTTAAGCTCCCACAACAGCGGAATAAGATCCTTTTCACAGAAAAAAAAGGAGCGTGGTATCTTCTTCTATACCCTTTTTTGCCAGCCCGACAGTGATCCATGCTCCTTGGCATGGAGTTCCGGTGTTGGCTGCAGTCATAGCCAAAAGCTATAGCCTTCACTCTATTGACATTGAGCCCAATAGAGCCAGCATCCACAATCAACTGAGATCGAGGCCAACTGAGATCCACCCAAAAACAAATTAAAAGACTTGCACACAGGCTAAATGGGTGTCACGCTTGATTTTAGTCACAAATCCTCAAAAGAATTAAAATACCCACAAACTCCTTTTATCATACACCTCCTCTGCCCTTTCATCCTGTTCAGCAATAAGATGTCCTTTGAAGAAGCAAAAGAGTCTTGGTGGGGTAGTATTAAAATAGAAAAGGCCGAGTATCACATATCTGTTCAATTAGGAACTAAAAGAGTGGCTTTGATGCAACTAATATTAGATGACAAGTATCTCCCTGAGCTCTTGAAATCAACAATTACTCCTGTTACTGAAACTGATCTGCTTGTATTCAAACACTAAGTTCATCCTTTTTCCTGTTCTTATCGAATGAAATTGTTCACATCTTGGATAAACTTTGTGAAGGAACTGAAAGATGGTTAAATAAAAGGCAAGGCATTGTGAACAAAAGCATCCAGTAAGTTCATGCATAACCTCCATTCACAGAATACAATCCCTATGAGCAGAAACAGGCCATCTGGCCCACACCGACCCTCCAAAGAGCACCCCACCCAGATCCACCCCAGCTCTGCAACGCTGCATCTCCCACGGTTAATCCACCTAACCTACTTTTCCCTGTACACTGGGCAATTTAGCCTGGCCAATCCACCTAGCCTGCACATCTTTGGACTGTGGGAGGAAATCGGAGCACCTGGGGGAAACCCACACAGACACGGGGAGAACATGCAAACGCCACACAGACAGTCACCCGAGGCTGGAATCAAACCCAGGTCCCTGGCGCTGTGAGGCAGCAGCGCTAACCACCGAGCCACAATTCTTCCATCTATTCACTCTGGCACACAGTGTAATAATATACTGTTAGAAATGAATGCTTTTATCTAAATCTCACTAAAGGCTGAGAACGTATAGCCAATGAACAGTTCTAGGCTGGAGCAACGTTGCCCCCTTTGAGAAAGAAAAGGAATTGGTCCTTATTTTTGCACAGAGTCCACGGAACACACCCACATCCTCTCCCTCTCCATCTCCCTCTCATCTAAGCGACCTTAAAAAGGTGGAAAGGTTTTAAAGGTTGGGATCCATATCCATTATTGAGATCTCCGTCTCGTCGCATGCTGATGTCTGCTGCGCGGCTATTATGAAGGGTGAATATTTAGGTAAGGTATAGAAAAATTAGTACCTACTTGAAAAACAAACTAAGTGTCTGATAAAAGATGGATTAATAAAGAACTAATTCTTCCTTTGAAATAAAAACTCAATTCGCCATTATAGAGTCACGCTCTCCTATCTGAGGTTTTGAGCTGCTTCATTGACTTGATCACCAAATTCATGACAAAATGCTGAAAATAATATTGCTGCATTAAATTGTGGAGTTGTGTGACCTATGCACTGTTTGGTGGCTACAGAAGTGCTATACTTTCCCAGGAAACAACAATGGCTTGCATTTATATAGCGCCTTTAACATAGTACAACCTCCAAAAGGTAATTCACAGGAGGATTGCCAACAAAATTTGACACCGAGCCACATATTAAGACTTAAAAGGCAAGTGACTAAGCTTTAGCCTTTAAAAGAATGGCATAAAAGGAAGAAAGCAAGGAAAAGAAATAGATAAGAAGGCAATTTCAGAACTTGGAACCGTTCTGAGGAAGAGTCACCAGACCCGAAACATGAACTCTGTTTTCTAACCATAGACCTGCCGAGCTGCCAATGCAGAATGATTAAATGTGTAGGTGCCTAGGCAGTCAGATAGATTACTGGGATCTTTGAGCATTCAGGATCTGGAGGAAGTGACAGAGATAAGGAGGATTGCAGCTATAGATTGAAAACAAAGGAATTTTCCTTTTTTAAAAACAAAATTGAGGTAATTGTCAATCATGATCCAACATAAGTTGTTGTGCACAAGGTTTAGTGGGACTTAGGACATGGTGAAGAGCTTGGTGAGCTCTAGTTTAATGATAGGTGGAAGATGGGAGTGCATTGGTTGAAAACAAAAGGTAAGAAAGATGAGAATGAAGAGTTCTGCAGTGGAGAACTGAGGCATTGCAAAGTCAGACTTTGTTGCAGGGGACAGTCATGGTAAACCAGCAGACCAGATCCTCATCTCAGGTTCAGGTAGCTCGTATTTTCAAATAAACCTGTTGGACTATAACCTGGTGCCTTGTGATTTCTGACCTTGACAAAGACGGAGAACAGTCTAGTTCAGTGCTAACCACTAAGAAAGCACAAGAGTTAGAGAAAAAGTGCATTTATAAAGTACCACGTAAGCTTAGAAAGTACTCCATGAGCCCCATGGAGTACAGGTTTCCGGTGGTATTGGTGGGTAAAAATCTAACTGTGTTGAGAGCGATGAGGAAGTGATTTAAACACAACAATGTGAATTTTAAGTTAGAGACATTGAGAAACAGTTTCTGCAGATATACGAATACAAGGGTAAAGGAGAGGGGAAACAGGACATAGATCAGATTCAGTTCGCAGCATGTAAGAGAATTGGGAGACTGATCAAGAAACCGTCGGAATCACTGGGTCTAAACATGAACGAGGGTCATAGTTGCTGAGTGGACTTTATTGAACAAAAGGAAGTAGGTAGAATCTTTGAGATGGAAAGAATACAAGTTTACAAACTCAGTTAAGACTGGAAAAAAAAAAACTGTAATGCCTTTGAACAGTCAGACTGTCCTGAAAAAATTCTCTTCAAGCCAAACATAGGGGTTTAGAAATGGCACCAGGAGAAGTATCAGAAAATTGAGTCGAGGCGGTTTCCCAATATGATGTCATGTCCGAGTAATTGTACAGGGATGGGATGTAACTGCAATTGGGCATTGGGCCCTGGGCCCAGCTGTGGCAAGTTAAGTTGGAGGTAACGGAGTGCCTACATGGTGACAAATTGGGGACACCACCTGACAGAAGATGGTTGTGCTGCTGAGCTCAAAGTCAAAGTCAGTCAGTTTTCTAGAGACTGGCACCCCTGCTGCCACTAAGCAGCTCTTCCAGTTCCTTTGAACCTCATGCCACCCGCAGCCACAGCTATAGGACACTATGGAGCGCCCCCCCCCCCCCCCACCGCATAACAATTCCCTGACAATTGTGGCCACACTTCCATTTTTAAAACTGTATCATTCATTGAAGTGTTGTGAACATTGCAGTACCCTCACATTCTCATGCCAATGCTGGCAGTGCTGTTGGGGCTGTCCAGTGGACATTTGTCGTGAATCCTCTGATTCAGCATATTTGTTCCCTTGTCTCTCTATCGTCCTTTATCACACAGGGCTGTCAGCAATGGCTTCTTTCACTGCCTATGAGAAGTTTGGGTACAACATCTCATTACTGGCACTCCTGGGTTCCCAATGGGGAAGTAAGGTGGACATCAAGATCATAAACCAACTGGATAAATTCAGCCCAGTCTAGGGAGGGGACAGGGCTGGAATGATGGAATTGCAGGGTTTAGTATTGGAGAGCAGATGGACACGGGTACAGTGTTAACACAGTGTTAACGATGATAATCTGAAAGAGAAGAAATTTCATTCAAGATCAGAAAGTAGTAGTTGAACCTATTCAGTGCTGTCCACTCAGTTCGTCTCTCCAGCTTTATTTAGTATCACCGATTAGTACCCCTTGTAAAAGCAAAACATCGCAGATGCTACAAATCCAAAATAAAGACAGAATTACTCAGCATAGCTGACACCATTTGTGAAGAGAAAAAGAGTTACCATTTTCAGCCTGTAACCTTTTGTCCCATCTGTAGTAGTATCCATTGCTGGCGGCCTTCCAGCAAATCTAGTGTCCAACTCCAAACATTATCTGTGATTCCCACACTCAAAACGTACATAGTTGTCTTGCTTGGAATTGTATGGGAAGGAATTCTGGCATTCTAGGTACACTATACATAGAGAACTTCACAATGGCCACTGTTTATGAGAAGTTCTCTCATTGATCTGTTGAATTTACTCCTACATTAACAGATTGGAGGGGGAAAAGAAAGTGCGAGAAGAAACAAGTCGAAGTCTCAATATCATGTGATTAGATGCCAGCTAAATAGCAAAGCAATACTTTCTCTGCTCAGTCTAATCACCTCATTTTTCGATGTTGCTTGAAACTTGAGAGAAAGGGTTGGAATTGCAGAGCCATTGGTGCTACATGGAGACATAGTTATAGAACAAGACATACTCATTTAAAAACACAGAGGCGCAAAAGGATTTTATTTTCTCCCAGAGGTTAGTCAATGTCTGGAATTCTCTACCACAGGAAGTTGTCGAGGTTTGGTCAGTAAAAGTCTTTAAAGAAGAGGTAGGTAGATTTTTAAAACATCAGAGAGTTGAGGGTAATGAGGAGCTAGACCAGAGAGGAGTTGAGACCTTAGGCAGATCAGCCATGACTTTATGGAGTGATGGAGCAGGCTTGAGGGGCTCAAGGGCCTACTCCTACTACCACTTATGTTCTTATGTCTATCAAATCTCCTGCATAGGTGCTAGAGGATTGGAGAAGATCAAATATGAACAAATGAACAGGGAGCAAGGGTGGCCATTCGGCCCCTTGAAGCCTGCTCCTCCATTCAATAAAATCATGCTGATCTGGTTGAGGCCCCAATATCCTCAGACTTCCTTGTTAGTGGAGAATCTACCTCCCTCTGTCTTATAAATGACCCTGCTTCCACAACATTTCACAAACTCAAACCACTGAGCAAAATCATCTCATCCTTTCAATGGCAGATTCCTTATTTTTAAACTGCATCCTCCCACAAAGGGAAAACACCTTTCAACATCAATTCTATCAAATTCCCTCAGGATCTTTATGTTTCAATAAGATTGCCTCTCAGTCTTCGACAATGAATACAGGTGCAACCTTTCCTCATCACTTAATCATGGTGGCAGATCAAGATCTTCTCCAGCTCCAGGATTCATATACTGAATAGGCTAACAGTATCAAATAAATACACATACACTGCATTGTTACAGATATACAAGTCCTGTTTTCACAAACTGGGAAGCAATCCTTCACTGCGCAAGTGTAAAACTTGCTAAAATCCAGTTATAGCTAATCACGCAATCATTTGGCCAGTGCATATCATGCAGAACTAGTTTTAGAAGAGACAGCGGGCTGGTCAGTATTGTCTGCCTCCTCTCCACCTATCCATCTTCTATCCGCCTCCCCCTCTCTCCCTATTTATTTCAGAACCCTCTTCCCCTCCCCCATTTCTGATGAAGGGTCTCGGCCCAAAACGTGAAGCTTTCCTGCTCCTCGGCCTGCTGTGTTCATCCAGCTCCACACCTTGTTATCTCGGATTCTCCAGCATCTGCAGTACCTATTATCTCTGGTCAGTATACACGTTGGGATTCCTCGATTCTTACTGTCCCATGCTATAAGACTGGCCTTACAGGCAACCTCCTTGATGGAGCCTGAGTCAACTGTTTACCGTGAAACGGTGTGTTGAAAATTGCCATGAAATGATGGCTAGCCTGGTCAGGTCATTTCTCACTGAATTTTGCACAAACTTGTGAAAGACCCTAAGACCATCAATTCTGATCCCAAAAAGTACCCGGTCTATCTTCGATTATTGGTAAGTTGTCTTGAAGTTAGCGGTCTCACACTGCAAGTACCAACATGAGCGGTGTTTACAACTAAGAGGATGTTGATAAAGCCAAAATGACATTCTGATTATTCAAATAAATAACGTATTCGATGAATTTCAGTACCAGCATGGTTGCCAGGTACATCAGCTGTAAACCGCAAAGACCGACAGGTTCAAACATTCCTTCATAACAGGCAAGAACTGGTTGTACTCGATCAGCTCACATTTACAAAGCTTGTAACATAGTGGCCAATATTTGATGTAATTTTGCAATTGAATATTTGCTGGATAATCCAGAGTGCGCAAAGAATAATGCTGATAATCAGTTTCTGTATTGCCCATTGGGCCTGCAGGATCATACACTTGTTTGTAGAAAAAGCTACAGATGTTAATACAGAGCCCCAGTTTTATTGAGGCAAAAGCTCATTTACACACACTGTGCCCATTTCAACTGAATAAGATAAGAGGCAGCCACTCTCTGCTTAATTTCTCAGGGCAATGACTTGACCACAGTCAACTCGTCAGGTTTCGAATTTGGAGAAAGCCAGCATTTAACTGTCAATTATCATCATTAACTGATGCATTCCCCTTGGCAACGCCACTACCAGAGTAAATTTGCCAACCAAACAGCAAACTGCTCTCAAACGGTATAAAATATCGGTAGTCTCCCGAAATTGATACTGTTATGAATTGTTCTGATCATTACAGGATAAACAAAATGCTGTTTTTCCACCAATCCTGAAACGTTGCAACCTTTTTCAATAAAAGAATGCAAGAAGAAACCCAGCGTTCTAGGCCAGTCCATTTAGACTCAACAGTGGCAACTGGAAAAGCTTTTCAAAACGGCAATCCAGGACAACGAATTATCATAAACCTGGCACAAAAGTGAATAGATTCAGGAAAACCAGTAGAAACACTTTAACAGCAATCAGGTTTAACTGATTGGACAGACTTTAATACAGTTGATGTGTCGCTCATAAATTTCCCAATTTGCTAAGTGCCACTTAAGTGTCCTATCAACACAGTTGAAACCTTTGGCATGCATCCCTCAAACCCGAGCATCGGGCTCGGAACAAGTCCAACTCATTCCAGGAGGGTCATGGCTCATCTGAACAGATTGCTTAAAAATATTCATAAATGTCAGCATGACAAATTTAATGAGTGACAGGAAGAAAAAGAAAGTTCTTATTTTTCCAATTTGGAAGAAGGTATCTGGTGGCTTTCCCAGGGTCAGTATTAGGACCTGCTTTTCTTAACGATCGATACACAGACTCAAAATTTACATGTGACGCCAACTCGGAAATATTGTGAACAATTAAGAACACAGTGATTAACCAAAGAACAGAGAATGGCTGGTGGGATTGATGGGTCAATGACAGATTACATTTAGAGCAGAGAAGTACAAAGTGACACCTTTTGCAGGGAAGAATGGTGAAAGACGATACAAAATGACTTATAAAATTCTAATGAACACTCAAAAGCAGAGCAAAATCTGGAGGCATATGTGCACAAATCACCTGAGATGGCAGGAGATGTTGAGAAAGTATTATTACAGCACAGAGGATCATGGGCTTTATAAACAGAGGCATGGAATAAAAGAACAGGGAAGTTCTGGTGAACCTTCATAAATGCTGTTTTGCCCTATCTGGGGACTGTCCTCAACATTGGGCTTCATACTTTAAGGAGGATATAAAAACATTGAGGAAAGTGCAATAAAAGATTTGTGAGAATGGCTACTGATATGAAAGACTGCACTTACAAGAATAGTGTAGCAGAGCGAGCGCTGTTCTCCTCCAGAAAGAGAATGTTCAGAGAAGATTTGATTGAAGTGTTCAAACTTATGACAGTTATGGACAGTATAGATAGAGAGAAACTATTTATTGTCAGAAAGTATGAAGACCAGAGGACACTGACTTAGGCTTCTGATGTGAAGCAAAAGTGACATGAGCAAAAAGCCTTTTGACTCAGCTAGTAGATTAGTTGCGGAAACCTCTACCTGACATTTCCTAAATGTGGTTTCATACCGTGCAATATCTCTGACACTTGTACTTTTACATCTCAGTTCGAGAAAACTGTTGCAAATCAGGTGTCTAGTCACTGAAAACGTCGGCTGATACAGCTTTAGCGAAAGTATTCAAAACGCTCAACATGTTCAAATAATAGGCCAACACTTAACATCAGATTTAGAAATCAGAAACCTTAGCAGCACAGAAGTGGCCATTCAGCCCATCGTGACTGTACAATATCAATGGAGGAGGTATTTAATTTTACCCATTATTTCTCCTTTCCTTTACACGTAAATAACTAATTTGCTTTTGAAAGATGTACTGATTCGGCTGCCCCACCCTCTTAGGCATGGCATTGCACGAAACAATACTCAACAACTCCTTGGTTTCATTGTCAATTAGCTTAAATCTGTCTTGTGGGTCTTCCTGCCAGTGGAAACTGTTTCTCCTTAGTATTAATTTACCAAAACCTTCTGTTTCAAGGAGAACAATCCTAGCTTCTCTTGTCTCTCGACAAAGCTCAAATCCCTCCCCTTCATATGAAGCTTGTACTGGAAAGGGGAACTGGATCCCAAAGAAGGAATCTCTTGAGCAGGTAAGATGAGAGGAAAATTAACATAAAGGAGTCATACAGCGCGGAAACAAACCCTTCAGTCCAACTGGTCCATGCTGACCATAATCCCAAACTAAACTAGTTCCACCCGCCTGCGCTTGGCCCATATCCTTCCAAACATTTCTTCGTCACGTACTTATCCAAAAGTCTTTTAAACAGTGTAACTGTACCCACATCCACCACTTCCTCTGGAAGTTCATTCCACTCACACACACCCCACTCTAAAAGAACTTGCCGCTCATGTCTTTAAAATATTTCTCCTCTTACTTGGAACATATGCCACCAGTCTTGAAATCCCCATCCTTCGGAAAAGACACCTGCCATTCATCTTATCTATACCCTCATGATTTTATAAACCTCTAAGATCACCTCTCAACCTCTTATACTCCAGCAAAAAGAGTCCTAGCCTATTCAGAGATAGCAGGAACTGCCGATGCTGGAGTCTGAGATAACAAGGTGTAGAACTGGATGAAAAAAAAAAAATTTCTGAAGAAGGATCTAGACCCAAAACGTCAGCTTTCCTGCTCCTCTGATGCTGCCTGGCCTGCTGTGTTCATCCAGCTCTACACCTTGTTATCCCAGCCTATTCAGCCTCTCTTTATAACTCAAACTCTCCATTCTCGGCAACATCCTGGTAAATCTCTTCTAAACCCTCTCCAACTTAATAACATCTTTCCTACTAAGGTCATTAAACTAAATTTAAAAAAGGTCACCAATCATTTGTAACCATGCAAATATCTTTTTTCTCCCTAATCACTAGACTATCAGTAAAATGAAGAACTCAAGCTGTTGTTTATTTTAAGAAGGTAAAAGCTGGTGCAAGAAACCTTTTCAGTTTTTCTTAAGCAGATCAAAAATGTACAAGACATAACACTATGTTGATAGTCTTGTTACAGACACCTTGTCTTAGATTTGAACAACAGAATAGACCATTCTGGGACAATTTTAACAATGATCTGGAAAGGTCACCAGAAAGGAGCTAATCAACAGTGTGCTAACCTTATGAAACTGCACAATCCTCATTCAGAGCCTGTCAAATAGAACACTGCCTGATCTTCATCTTGCACTTTTTTTTTTCTGTTTGCACAAATCCAGTACTCTTTTTAAAACAAATCAGATTTAAAACAGAGCAATAAGCATAATGATGCCAGACAGGCTGGCTCTCACTCTTATCTAAAGGTGGTTCAGTTTCAATGAAGAGGAATGATAGTTAATTGAGCTTCACGGCAACAGAGATATGGAATCAGTATGTACAGGGATATTAATGGATGTAATACACCAAACCACATTCAAGCTAAAATGACAGAGTTCTGCAGCATCTCACGGTTAACTCCATTAATTTACATTTCCAATGGAAGCCAAAACAAATGGCATATGCCATAAAGATCAATTACTGATAGGTATGCCCTCAATTAAAAGGCCAAATTAAAACAATTGACTCAATTAACTAAATACTTATTTGTTCTGTTTTGACAATTGTGCCCAGCTGTGTTCACATTTTAAAAGATTGCAAAGCATTCGTTGCACAAAAAAAATTTAAACCTTTATCTCTTGGCTTCTGGTCCAGCAATGCCCCAATTAAGATTCCTATCTTGGAAAGATTTGAAAACGGAAAACCGTTTCCACTGTTAATCATGTTAGATAATTGCAAGTTGCTGTTACTTCCTACAGTTCAGATCTTCTGACCTAGCGATAGGCAAGCTACCGCTCTCGTCCGTGTGACAGCGGCTGAGGAAAACCATTAGTGAGTCTTAATGAGAAGAGGGTCTCATCTTAAACAATATATAGTTTATTACAATGGTAGGAATAAGTACATGTTACATTAAGTAGATATTGCTAGTAAGACTACTGGGAGACCTCTGGAGAAAAAAAAATCTTCACCTTATAAATTCCCAAAAATGTTCCACCTTTCCCCGTGGATCTGATTGGGTGAAGGTTAATGGAACTTCTAACATTGCCCCTCTTAGGCACATTAACTAGGAGCAACCAGGATTGAACCTCCAATAATCATGATGCATTGATGAAGTTGTCCATGATCCCCAGGTCATTTTCTATTGCCATAGCAGATGGTGGAATTTGAATTCTATAAATATCGAGAATTGAAATGTCTAACGACAACAATGAAACTATCAGTCGAAAAACCCGTCTGGTTCACTGATGCCCTTTAGGGAAGGAAACGGCCGTCCTCACCTGGTCTGAACTACGTGTGACTCCAGATCCACAGCGATGGTGGTCAACTCTTAACTGCTCTCTGAGCAATTAGGGATAGGCAACGAACGTTAGCCTCGCCAGTGATGCCCACATCCTGTGGATAAGTTTTAAAAAACTAGAAAGATCAGATGTAGCCAACAAGTGACACATCCAGTGTTACACTGGAGTGTTTCCAAAGATTTTGTTGACAAGTATCTAGGAACAGGATTTGAAAGGACAACATTCTGATCCAAAGACAAGCACATGACTTGCGAGCTATTGCTGGCATCTACACTCATCCAGTCCGAGGACTAGCAATTTGTTACAATATTGTACAATTAATGTCAGCATCTTCTCATAAAACCTGCTTGCGTTCCATCAAAAATTGTCTGTTCTGTTTTATTAGCAGCGGGTTAAATTAAAAGAAAAACATTTTACAAGCCAAACACAATTCAGCAACATTGGCGCAAGACTGTTTTAACACTTCAGGCAGATACTAACTGCTGAGTCATCCATCAGAAAATGGCAAAGCTTCAAGCTGTCCTTCCAGGCACAATTCTCCAGGGTAATAAATGAGATCACTAATTTAAACACAACTGCGAAGGACGCTTTGAATCACAGATTATTGGCATTAAATAGTATTTCCATTGTGGACCCATTAACTGTTAACGAATGTATCCATTATCCCCTCATTGCTGGAAAATATTGGGAATCATCCACTCAGAAAAATTGGAACCACACAGATATAAATTGTGATTCAATGTCCAGTTTCGCCAGTCTCCGTGACAAACAATATTGCACATCCAGTTAGTGCCCTGCATCCTTGAATCAGAAAGACCTAGTTTTTTTGAA
The DNA here is from genome assembly GCA_024137785.1 of Ginglymostoma cirratum. Classification (NCBI taxonomy): domain Eukaryota; kingdom Metazoa; phylum Chordata; class Chondrichthyes; order Orectolobiformes; family Ginglymostomatidae; genus Ginglymostoma; species Ginglymostoma cirratum. Next base: position 53,556,690 of record JAHRHZ010000063.1, on the reverse strand, counting down.
AATTGCAGTCTACATAATGAAAGTACTTTCCTTCATCGCTTGGTTGTAAAGGCTCCTCCACCGCAACAGCCAAAAGGAGGGCAAAGAACAGAAGTGTTGCCAGTCCTGACGGAACGTGACCGCCACATTCAAATAATGTATTTCTGAAAAGTTTAAAAATAGATGCATAACTCAGCAAAATGAAACGTACTCCTGATCTGAGGAGCATCTCAGACATCCAATATATTGCACGCACACCCCGAAAGAGAGCAGCGTTTCAAGGCAACAGTTTACCTCAACTTTCGTGAGGGTAATTAGGAATAGACAATTAGAAAAAAAAACTGCTGGCCTAGCCAATGATGCCCACAACCTATGAACAAATTTTCCAAAAATGCAGCCCTGAAGAATTACAAGAAACAGGAACAGGAGTGGGCCATTCAAACCCCCTGAAGCCTGCTCCCACCATTCAATAGGGTTATGGCTGATCTGACATTCCTCATGGCCACCTTTCTTACACTTTCTTCATGACCCTTGGTTCCCTGACTGACCAAGAATCTATCTATCTCAGCCTTAAACATACAGAAGGAATCTGGCCCCACAGCTCTCTGTGGCAAGGAGTGCCAAAGACATTCAACCCTCAAGAAATTTGTCCTCATTTCAGTCTTAAATTGGTGCTCCCTCATTCTGAAATGATGGCCTCCGGTCCTAGACTCTCAAGAATTCTATATGTTTCAATGAGATCACCTATCATTCCTCTAAACTCCAGTGATCATGCTTTCCATGGATTGCACCTTGCGGTGGGGGAAAGGCTTGAGCATTCCATTGATCCTGAGAGCAATCCCATCAGGAGTTGTCAGCTCCAGGAAGGGCCATCCATGACTGTGAGTTCAGAGAGGAGGAAGAAGACAAAGTGCATTCCAAAACAAGTCTTCAAGTGGTGATCTCGGCAGAGGATACCCGTGTGATACCAATGCGTGCAACGGCAAATCAAGGCTGCAGCAGTATGGAGATCCCCTTGCCATTAAAACTGGATCTATGTTCTATCAAGGATTGTGCACCTGCTGATTGTTTAACATTGGAATGCTGTTGCAACGTCTCACACAAGGCATCTACTGACAGCCAGGATCTCGCAGGTTCAGGAGAAGGTGGAAAGCAACAAATTGTACAGGATGCAAAGACTTGAACTTCAATGGCATAATTTTTACATCACTCTTTGCCTCACTTTTACAGCATCTACAATGGAATGTGCCCCCATAACTCTGCATCTCTCACTTTGCAAATTTGTTCATGAATTGATCCAATGAACGATTTGTTCTTCACACAGATTCTGCAATGCCAAAAAAAAGAAAATTTACAAATTCTTCGACCAGGTCACTCATGTTTCAGATGCAAGTCAAGCTAGTTGTGCTCTGTAAGGCGCTAATTAAAAAGGTAAAGGTCAGTACATTTACTTGTTAGATTGGTTTCTGTGAAAATACTTCAAAATGTTTGGCTGCTCTGCCTGCCTGGTGATATTACTGTGGAGAAATCCCTGGACTCCACAATTAAACTACCGTTGGAAAGGGGAGACCCAGGTCACAGACATTATTACATTGGTCTGGCGAGGTCACATTGAGATCATGACAAACACCATTGCTTCATCCGGGACTATGCACTCCAGGTCACTGTCTCATTACTTGTATCCACATCACAAAGCCCACTAAATACATGGCACAGATTCATTTCTTTGACACGGACTAACCCCCTGGAGCTACTGCGAGGATTCTACTTGACATGGTTTCACACTTTCAATCCATATGCAGATGGTTTGCATTATTTCTAATTTGGTCATGGGACGTGGGTTATTGCTGATTTTTAATAACCTCAAGGGGTTGGTAGTGAGCTGCCATCTTGAACGACTGCAGTCCTTAGGGTGTAGGATCACCCACAGTAATGATCCAGTTTCAACCAAAGATTGCAATATATTTCTAGGTCAGGATGGAATGTGGCTTGGAAGAAAAACAGCAAGTGGAGGTACGTCCTTGTCCTTTTAGTTGGAAGTTACGGATTTGGAAGGTGCCGTCAATGGAGTCCTGATGAGCTGCTGCAGTCAACCTGGTACTTTGCTCACTCCTTCTGGTAGCAGTGTATGTGTATGTTGACAGTGGTGGACAGGGTGTCAATCAAGCAAGCTGCTTTATTGTGGATCGTGTCAAGTTTCTTGACAGTGTTGTTGGAGCTGCACTCATGCGGGTAAGTGAAGGGGTATTTCAGCACACTGGGGTGGCATGGTGTCTCAGTGGGTTAGCACTGCTGCCTCAAAAGCGCCAGAGACCTTCCTGGGGTGACTGTCTGTGTGGTGTTTGCACACATTCTCCCCGTGTCTGCGTGGGTTTCCTCCGGGTGCTCTGGTTTCCTCCTACAGTCCAAGGATGTGTAGGCTAGGTGGATTGGCCATGGGAAATGCATTGTTATGGAAATAGAGATAACAAGGTGTAGAGCTGGATGAACACAGCAGGCCAAGCAGCATCAGAGAAGCAGGAAAGCTGACGTTTCAGGCCTAGACCCTTCAAAGTTATGGAAATAGGGTAGGTCTGGGCGGTATCCTCTTTGGGGTGGCCTCAGACTCAATGGACCAAGTGGCCCGCTTCTGTCCTGTAGGGATTCTCTGATTCACTGCTGGCTTGTGCTGGATAGATGGTGGACAGACCTGGGGAGTCAGGTGATGAGTTACTCACTGCATAACTCCTAGCTTCTAATCTGCTTTTGTAGGCACAGTATTTACATGGTCAACCCAGTTCAGTTTCCAAATAAATGACACCCCAAGATGTTAATGGTTGGGGATTCAACAATGGTTATGCCATTGGATGTCAAGGCAGACAGTTACACCCTCTCGTTGGCAATGGCCATTGTCTGGCACTTGTGTGGCATGAATGCTGTCAGGGCAAAACAGGATGTTGTCCAGGTTCTCTATAGATGGGCATGGGTTTGTCTTCATAATTCTGAGAACATAGCATGTAGTAAATAAGCTGCAGCCAGCACTGCTATAAAGCGTCAACCATTTTATGCTGGAAAATAATAACATGCGCGATTTCCTGTTGCAGGAAGTTGATCTTCCAGTAATCCAACTCTCCATTTGTGACAGGCTAAATACTTTGAGTGTTTTGTCTGACAGGTTATTTCAAGAGTGCTCAGAAAATCTTTTCGTACAGTCATATAGCACGGAAACAGACCCTTTGGTCAAACCAGTCCATGCCGACCATAATCCAAAACTAAACTGGCCCCACAGGCCTGCTCCTGGCCCATATCCCTCCAAATCTTTCTGATTCATGTACTTTATCTGTGTCTTTTAAACCATGTCTGTAACGGTAGCTACATCCACCACTTCCTCTGGCAGTTCATTCCACAAGTGAACCACAATGAAAAATATTTGCCCCCCCTTTTTTGTTTTAGAAAGAAAATCTCTCCTCTTACCTTAAAAATATGACCCTAGTCTTGAACCCCCACCCAAGGGGTTAAAAAAAAAAAGGCACCTGCTGCTCACCTTATCAATACGCTCATGATTTTATGCCCTTCTACCGGGTCACTTCTCAACCTCCTTCAGTCCAGTGAAAACGATCCCAGCCTACTCACAGTCTCTCGTTACATACCTTTCATACGTGGCTTTTTTAAACCTTATAAATGGAAGCCACCCATTGTTACCTACGGTATTACATTTATGATTCATTTATATGGGGTATTGGTGAGACCACATCTCAAAAATTGTGGGCAGTTTTGGTCACTTTACTTGGGGAAGGATGTAAGCACATTGGAGGCAGTTCAGAGAAGGTTTACTGGATTGCCACATGGAATGATCATGTTGTCTTAATGAAGATTGGACTGACTGGGCGTGTTTCCACTGGGGTTTCGCTGAACGAGGGGGTCACTTGATTGAAGTGGACAAAGTCTTGAAAGGTGTCTTAATTAGGTGGACGTGGAAATTATGTTCCCTCAATGGGTGAGCCCAGAAATAGGGGACACAGTTTAACAATTTGGAACAAAAACAAAGGCGCTGGAAAAGCTCGGAGATAATAGGAACTGCGGATGCTGGAGAATCCGAGATAACAAGGTGTAGAGCTGGATGAACACAGCAGGCCAAGCAGCATCAGAGGAGCAGGAAAGCTTGACGTTTCGGGCCTAGACCCTTCATCAGAAACGTCAAGCTTTCCTGCTCCTATGATGCTGCTTGGGTTGCTGGAAAAGCTCAGCAGGTCTGGCAGCATCTGTGAAGGAAAAAGCAGAGTTAATGTTTCGGGTCCGGTGGCTCTACTTCAAGAGTTCTGAAGGAGGGTCACCGGACCCGAAACGTTAACTCTGTTTTTGTCCTTCACAGATGCTGCCAGACCTGCTGAGCTTTTCCAGCAACTTTGTTTTTGTTCCCGATTTAAAGCATCCGCAGTTCTTTTGGTTTTAATTAAAAATTTGGAATCAGCCTTTTAACTCCGAGGGGAGGACAAATTCACCTCTCCTACCTCTCTCTGAGGGTTGAGACACTTTGGAACTCTGTCACAGAAGGTGGTGAAGGCAGAGTCACTGACCATTATTGAGATGCGGTAGATAGATCCTTGTAAGGCAAGGTAAATCAGGAGATGGGAACGTGGAATCTGACATACAAACCAAATCAGCCAGGAGCCTATTGAATGGTAGAACAGGCAAGAGGATTTGAATGCCCTACTCACAATTCAAATGTTTGACGGACAGAAATTCATTTCACGGTAACTGGGCAAACTAACTGAGATATGACCAGGCCGGCTGCTTTGTGATATGAAGGTAGGGAGCAGGGAGACTTTCTATGGTCGAGTTTGAAATGGAGGTGCTAATGCTGTCCTGTAAAGACCCGACTTAAATTTATCATGTACAAAACTGAAATTTCCCTCCACTTGAGGTAAAACCTTGAAAAGAGGAGGGGGGAGAAAAGGCTGCTGATCACTGTTGTGCCATCAAAACAAAAATCAAATTGGAAAGAGCTCCTCAGCATGCAGTAACAATAAACGAGCAAAGTGCTTAATAAAACCCCTTTGTGCTCCCTTTGCCTTGACAGAGCAGCTCCGATTTATAAATTTTTGCCATTTAAAATTCTGTAAAGAGCAGAAATCACAAAGTGCCCTTGACCAGTGAGAAGGAGGGGTATTGATTTCATAAAAGCATAAATCCCAAGACAATTTTATGGAAATATGTGTGCAGTACACCAACATTTTTTTTGTCATCAGAAAAGCAACAGCCTTCTCACACAGGGCAGTGAGGGAAGAGGTTAAAACAGCCTCAAATTGAGGATATTCTGCCAGCATTTCTTGCGCGGCTGAATTGTCAAATAACCTGTGGAAATTATACAGAAGGCTGTCGCTTGGGAATGCAAAGAACTAAACACCTCTTTTGGATTGGCAAAAAAAAAATTCTTTCATCCCAAAGATCTTCCCTTTTGCAATTCCCAACTAAATACACTCTTCTCTCCACTTCTCCTTCAAGGTGTTACATAAAACGTGGCTCTTTGATCAAAATTTTCATCAATTACCCAAGTATCACCTTATTCAACCATGTGATGTGGGCATTGCTGATTGGGCATTTATTTCCCATTTCCCATTTCCAACCACCTGCCAGAAGATAGTGGTGAGCTGTCTCGTGAACCATGGGATTTAGGGAGACCCACAGTGCCGTAAGGGAGCGTGTTCCAGGATTTTAATCCAGCAATAATGAAGGAATGCTGGTATACCTCCATGTCATGATTGAGTGCGGCTTGGAGGGGAACTTGAAGGAGCTTTGGTCATATGTCCCTGCCGCCCTTGCTCTTCTTTCTAGATGGTAGAGGTCGCAGATTTGGAAAGGGGCTGTCAAAGGATCTTTGGCCAGTAGTTACTGTGCATTTTGTAGATAGTACGTATTGCTGCCACTGAGCAGCTTTGGTGAAGTGAGTGACCGGTGAAGATGTGGAATGGGCAGCCAATCAAGTTGCCCGATTTGAGGTGGTGTCAATCTTCCCAAGTGTTGCTGGAACTACACTCATTCAGGCAAGCCAAAAGTATTACATCTCTCCCTGGATCCATGCCTTGTAGTTGACACTTGGGAGACAACAGACAAATTTGCTTGCTGCAGTATTCCTAGACTCTGACCTGCTCTTGCAGCCAAAGCATTTACATGGGCAGATCCAGTCAGTTTTCCACGTTAGAGATGGTCATTGTCTGGCACTTGAGTAAAGCAAATTTGACTTGCAATGTAGCCCAAGCCATTAGATCATGTTCCTGTTATAATGTGAAGGGTGTTTTATAATGCAACCTTATACAATTGCTGAATTGTGTAAGACAGTGTGGAAAGTGCACTGATATGGGGCTGGTAAAAACCATGATGTCCATTGTCTGGATGACTTTGCGTATTACTGACACATGCCCGAGGACTTGCTGTTTTTAAATCTCTAGAGGAGCATTATTAACCGAACATTATACTACCCAGCACAAATGAAATTTACAGAGCAATAAGCTGACCAGAGAAATTAGCACAGGGAGAGATCAGATTTAATTATTTTCTGTAGTCAGACAGGACATCCATGGAATTTGGCCATGCTTGAGACACTCCACAATTTCTCAGGAAAACAGCTGTGATCATTTTATTGCAGATGTCACACCACAAACTCAGTAAATAGGTTTAGCACTAGATGTTGCGTCTGAATGTATTCCTGGAATTTTCAGCACATGCCTTTTCCACTTCCATCTGTCCCAATGAATTCAACAGCCTTTTCTCCATTGCCAATATTTTAAAACTAAACAGCTGGCAGGTTCAAAATCAAGGAAAGAAAAACATTTCTCTTAGAATGTCTCCTATGGTTTTTCTCCTGGGCTGCTCACAAAGTACGCCAACATTAATTCCCAATTCCAGGATACCCCAGCCTGGAGGGTTGGCAATAGCTGAGGGGCAACCTTATAAAGGTTTATAAAATTATGAGGGGCATGGATAGGGTGAATAGCCAAGGTCTTTTCTCCCCAGGGCTAGGGAGTCCAAAACTAGAGAGCATAGCTATAAGGGGAGAGGAGAAGACTTTTAAAAAAAAAGGGGGCCTGAGGGGCAACTTTTTCCACACAGAGGGTGGCGAGTGCATGGAATGAGCTGCCAGAGGAATTGGTGGAGGCTGGTACAATTACAGCATTTAAAAAGCATTTGGATTGGTACATGAATAGGAAGGGTTGAGAGGGATATGGGCCAAATGTTGGCAAATGGGACTGAATTAATTTAGAATATCTGGTCGGCACAGACGATTTGGACCAAAAGGGTCTGCTTCCATGCTGTATGACTCTGACTTCATGACTCTAAGAATCCATTGACAACGAAGCCAAATGGAAACCTAACCAAACTATTGCAAGCCCAAAAGCTAGTCACAATTTAATGCCCTTCCACCATTTACCAGCCTTCCTCATTGAATGCATAGTTTAAGGCTCATGATTGTTGCCATCCAAACACCACTTTTACATTTGCTTCATGTTCTTTACTTCATCCTCTTTTCATTTTGGGTGGTATCATTTAACCTTACAACATTTCCTGGCTTTTCATTAGATTTTACACAGTTTAAAAAAAGCCTCAAGTCATTTGGCAAGAGAGGAAACAAAGTCTGTTGCTGTAGGGAATCCATGGCAAAGGTCACGTGGCTTATGTCGTCAGACTGACATTACATCAAACAGATAACAACGGACTTCATTTTTGGCCAGTAACAGCCAAAGAAAAACAAAAAATGTATATACTTAGGACTGAGATTAGCATAAAAGTAGTTCACTTAATGGATTACAAACCCTTACAACATAGTTTTTTTAAAAAAACCTGCATTGGTCTTTTTTTACAGTTTTATTTTGATCGAGCAGGCCAAATAGTACAAAGCACACACAACTAGCTTCACAAATGAATAACTAATTCAACTTTTTCTGCGAAAAGTCCCCTTCTGTGTTCTACATTCAGCACTCATGTCATGTACGCAACGACAATTACTATGCACAAAGCTCACAGTTTATCACTGGAAACAAGGAGAGAGAGGCAAGGTTAAAATAAACCAGCCACATAATGAATAATACACTGGCTGCTACTGAGTGAAAGTGAAATTACCCAACACTTACAATGCATTTAACGCTCTCAAGGGTTGCTGTATTAAAATATTTACCTTGACAAACACAGCTTAGGTGATTATTCTTTCAAATCCAAGTTTAACACAAGCCATTCATGGCTACACACTGCATCACTCCTACCAGACGCAAAAAAATGGTTGGCCTGTCTTTCGAGAGCAAGCAGCAAGTCGAAGCAAAACACAGTAACACAGAAGTAACTTGAGCTCCCCACAGTTAATGGGTGATCGAAAAAGGTTTTACTGATACCTGACTCAATCAAGTCTTCAGCTGTAACGTAAGCAGACTCTATTCAATAAATGAGTGGAAATAGGCATCGAGCTTTTAGCATTTCAATGCAATCAGAGTATAACTTGCGCCTGTTTTCTTAATGAATGGAGCAATTCAGTGCCATTATCCTATCCCCTCAGCCTCCAGTACAGAGAAACAGAGCTCGCTCCATCTACTTTTTCAAGGGGTTACACATCCAGCAGCTTTTCCAAGCAATGTCCTGTCTATTTCCTGCCCTGGGGATCATCATCTTTTGTTCATAGTATTGCAGAACAGTACTGGTTCCAACAACCACAATGTCACCCATCTCAGGTGCCAAGTTCAATCCTCCGGTGACAAGTTCAATCCTCAGCTGGCAAACTCTCTTCCAGAAATTAATGGGGGCAGGAGCAAAACAGAAACTAATACTTGGCAGCAAAGGGGAGAGATTTCAACTCAGCCATTCTGAAACTGGGAATTTTAGATCCAGCTGCGTACACGCGAGTGCAAACTTCAATATTTATGAGGTGAAATCAGTTAGCCTTTACGTCTTATGATTGAAGAAGAATGATGGTAGGATTAAATAATATAAAGTCCCACTTCTTCAGCAATAAGTGAAATCAAAAATGTCAATATTCTCCTCATAGAAAGCAGGAATGGTTAAACACAAAGGTGCTCACAGCTATACTTTCAGGAACCATGCTCCCTCCTTAAACCACTCGCTCCCAACCTTTCAGATGTTCCTTAATACCTACAACTTTAACCAAGCGTTCAGTCGTGGGTCCTAAGATATCCCTATGCTGCTTGGTGTCAAATATTGTACTCGCGAAATGCCTCAGAACATTTTAACTATGATAATGGCACTGTAAAATTGCAAGTTTTTTGCTGCAGGGTCACCAATAGCAGGAGATTGCTAAAATTGACACATCTTTCTGGTTTCGTCACCTGAATAAAGAAAACACAAGGCATTGCTAAGCTTGGTGAGGATTTTCTTCAAGCTGATCTCCTTCCTGCGCAACCAGTCCCATCGCGCTATCGCGACTGCTTACTTGCATACTCCACACTGAACATGCTACCTCAATGCCAACATGAAGTGACATTCAACTGAGTGCTGGGACAGGCTTGTTTTGTGGTTAGGAGCCTCATTGTTGCTGTGTATTGCTGTCAAACCCCTGCTTTCAGCACTCAATGTGACAGCTCTATTTCCCTGGAGAACTGGTTAAACAGTAGCTTTCACGCCAATGCGCCCGCCGCAGAGTTGGAAGAGAAAGAGAGAATAAAGACATTAATAAAAGAGAAAGAAATAGACCAATTCTGCACACAACCTACATAAAAAGAACAATATATGCAGAGGAAAGGAGAATGAGATAACGAATGGAGATGCATGTTTTATTAGATTATAAAGCTAGAACTGGAAGTAGTAATAGATACATGCAGAAAAGAACATGACTTGGAAAATTTCTCTTTTCAAATCGTAAAAATGAGAGATTCATAAGAACACAAGAACTAGGAGCAGGAGTAGGCCGTCCGGCCCTTCGAGCCTGCTCCGCCATTCAACAAGATCATGGCTGATCTTTTCGTGGACTCAGATCCACTTACCCACGCTCTCACCATATTCCTTAATTCCTTTATTGTTCAAAAAAAAAAAAAAAAATCTACCTTAGCTTTAAAAACATTTACTCAAATAGGGTCAACTACTTCACTGGGCAAGGAATTCCATAGATTAACAACCCTCTGGGTGAAGAACTCCTCCATTCAGTCCTAAATCTGCTCCCTCTAATCTTGAGGCTATGCCCTCTTGTCCTAGCTTCACCTGCCAGTGGAAACATCCTCTCTACTTCTATCTTATCTATTCCCTTCATAATTTTATATGTTTCTATAAGATCCCCCCTCAATCTTCTGAATTCCAATGAATATAATCCCAATCTACTCAGTCTCTCCTCAGAAGCCAGCCCCCTCAACTCCAGAATCAACCTAGTGAACCTCCTCTGCACCCCCTCCAGTGTCAGTACATCCTTTCTCAAGTAAGGAGACCAAAACTGCACACAGTACTCCAGGTGTGGCCTCACCAGCACCTTGTACAGCTGCAACATAACCTCTCCGCTTTTAAACTCAATCCCTTTAGCAATGAAGGACAAAATTCCATTTGCCTTCCTAATTACTTGTTGTACCTGCAGACCCCAACCTTGTGATTCACGCACAAGGACACCCAGGTCCCTCTGCATAGCAGCATGCTGCAACTTTTTACCATTCAAGTAATAGTCCTTTTTACTATTACTCCTACCAAAATGTACGACTTCACATTTATTTACATTGTATTCCATCTGCCAGACCTTTGCCCACTCACTCAATGTATCTATGTTCCTCTGCAAAGTTTCACAGTCCTCTGCACACTTTGCTCTGCCACTCAACTTAGTGTCATCTGCAAACTTTGACACCGTACACATAGTGCCCAACTCCAAATCATCTATATAAATTGTAAATAATTGCAGTCCCAACACCGATCCCTGATCACTGATACAATATCAATGGGATATTGTAGAAATTCATTATTGGAACAAAAAAGAAAAGCTTTCACAAATGAACAAATGTTGTGTATTGAATAGAGCATGAGTGGTCTCACTTCTGTAGCTCTCCTATTCACAGAGAGCGCCAATTTGGACCTACATTTCTCTTTACCCTGGCTGGGAAATGCCTAACAATGTGCATTGCAGCAAACTCCGATGTCCATGGAGACCAGGCTGGAGTTTTGAACATAAAATTTCTCCAAATGGTGACCAAGTACCATTGCACATAAATAATCCTTAGCAACTTATCCCTTTGTATTTACGTAGCATCTTTACAGTAGCAGTTAGGTTCTAAGGTACCTAACAAGATTGTTATCAAACAAAATAGACACACCTGGTGATATTACAATAGGAGACCTTAGGCAGAGAAGTAGGTTTTAAAGAGCAAATTAAAAAGAGGAAACAAAGATCAAGAGGCAGAGAAGCTTATGGAGGGAATTGCAGTGGTTAGGACCAAGGCAGCTGTAAGGATTCCAACTCTTCACTGATCTAGACCTAGTTTTGCAATTGTCTCAAAGGCTGTCCTGTCACACACTGTTCAACAACTGCTCATGGACTGGTAGTTCACTCTCCCAACTGGGACTGTGCACCCCTGGATTATGGAAACTGCACCCCAGCACCTACTTACAGACAGCTAGCTTCACCAGGCTGATAGTACCCCTGTAGTTCCCCAAGCTCTAATCTTGCCCAGCTGCACAGTGCTCAAAAGACTTCCTTTACTCTCACTCTCCACTGCATTGAGCTATTAATGACACTTGGATTCTTTCAAGCTCCCACCTTTCACAGAGTTTTTCTCCCAAGCCCCGGTCTTAACAATAAAGTGTTTTTTTCTGGATCCCCAAATATTTCCCGAGTCCTGATAGCTTGGAGCCTGCTACAGCAATTCCTTTTCAGGATTGACCCTCTCTCTCCGACCAATTGATAGCCCAAAAAGGTCATGACTTTCACATGTGACTGCCTCCATCCACCTAATTGAACTGACCACTCAGTAACCTTGAACTGTGCCATCCTTGCTCTTAGGCAGTATTGAAGCTTAGAATCAGATAAGTGGCATTGGATGACGCTGAAGATACAAGAACTGATGAGAGACTTGACAATGAATTGTTATGTAAACTAAATCATTCGGGTCAGCTGAGAGCTAAGGAGAATGAAATTGTGGAAAATCACTAGCCAGGTAAGAGCTACAAAGGATATGGTCTGAGCAAATAAGGACAAAATATCTGAGGTTGACAAAGACAGAATTTGGTGCAGTTGGGGCATGAATCCTCTGAGGTGCACAATACTTCCAAATGAGGAAAATGGATGAGGTCACACACACTTGGCAGAGATAAACTTGTATATAAGCAACCCAGGAAGTCCGTAATCTTAGCGAGGACTCCCGACACCAAAAGATGTGAGGGAACCCCACATCAGGACGCGTGAAGACGACATGAAGAGCACAAGCTTGGCCAGCTCAAGACTCTCCCCGGTAATAACGTTTGAGCCTGATGTGGATTCAGGGAATCCCAGAGGGAAGCGGTTCAGGCACCTCAATATAACATTACAGCAATAATGCTGGAAATTCTTTGTGGATTCAGGGAATCCAGAGGAAAGTAGTTGAGATCTCAGTATTACAATGACAGTAGTGCCTCCACCAGTGTTTGTTAATGAAGCTTTTTGTTGTTAAAGAGCTCCGAGTGACTGTTGTTCTCTGTTCCACTAACTGTTGTCTTTTCCGAGACAGGCAACTGTGTCGCACAAAGATTTAAATCATTTGGTCCATTATTTTGCACCAACTCTTCAAATGAGTAACATAACTCAGCGTCCTTCTCCTGCCTCTTGCCAACATGCTTGTACATGGTTTTTGTCCAAATAATCATCCAATGGCCTCTTGAATGTCTCAGTTGAACCCATTTTCACATTTTCAGGCAGTGCATTCCAGAACCAAAGCACGCACACACCCTTTGAAAATGACCTTTTTCTCAAAGCACACTTGCCTCTCTTTCCAGCCTAGCACATCAAAGGGGAGGCAATGGCCAAGTGGTCTTATCACTGGACTATTAACCCAGGGATCCAGCTAATGTTTTAAGGACCTGGATTCAAATCCTGCTACAGCAGATAGTGGAATTTGAAAACAATAAATTCCAGGTTTTTATTGGATTCAATCCATTGCCGATTGTCCGAAAAACCCATCTGGTTCACTCATGTCTTTCAGGGAAGGAAAACTGCCATCCTTACCTGGTCTGGCCTACATGTGACTCCAGACCCACAGCAATGTGGTTGACCCTTAACTGCCAAACTGGGCTGGGCAATAAATGCTGGCTTAGCCAGTGACTTTCTCGTTCTCCGAATGAATTTAAAAAAAATTAACCCTGAATCATAAGACCCCACAGCGGAGCTAGAGGCCATTCTCCCATGGAGACTGCACCAATTCTTCAAGCCTTCCGCTAGGCCTTCACCCCACCTACTTGAGCTGCGCAAAGCAATTGAAAGGAGTCGAAAGGATAGATAGAGAGAAACTATTTCCTCTGATGAGGAGTGATCTCAGGAAGCACTTCTTTTCTTGAAGGGACTTGAAAATCTAAGCTTAATTTTCCCCTCCCCTAAAGACTGATGAGGCAAAGGGCCAATCAAAAATTTGTGTTAGGTGAGGGTATTAAGAGCTAACAAACCAAAAAGTGGGGTGAAATGGAGTTAGAATACAGATCAAGTTTCAGGAGCAAAATAGCCTACACTTGCCGCTACATCACTCCCAACGTTGTCAGGTTCAGCCACTGCTCTAAGTACCTTAGATAAGACCAATGTAATGTAACATTTGTGAAGTTAAAAATAAGGGTTAATTATAAAGAATGGAGTGAAACAAATGAACTTTGAGGTTAATTTTTCTATTTTAAACTTGGTTAGTCTAGCTCAAGTCCCATTTCTGGTCCTCCCAAATATTTGTTTGGAGCAAAGTGTGACCGCAGTCCGAAATTATATTTAATTTGGAGAGGATTTGTTTAGTATTCAGATTTAATCTAGCCAAATATCTGGCCATATCAGGTACTCCCTATTCATTTTGCTAACAACCCAAGTGTTAGTTTTTGCAGCAAGCAACGCCATCACCCATCTCCACTCATTGCTGCTTTTTTTCCATTTTCATGTTATCACTGCAACACGCTGCTCTCCTTTCACACCAGCAATCATTATGCAATAAGTGTGGTTTGTGTGAAAATTATTAAATTAACTCACGGTTATCAACTAACAAAGCAGGAGGTAACTGAGAGAGGACAAAGGACCAACCTCATTTACATCAAGTCTTTGTGGGCAGATGATGTTTGGCAGCGCTTATCTGTCACATCAATATCTGATTCTTTAAGTCGATAAAATCTCTTAAATACTAGTTTTCTTTGGTTTACATTCCCCAAATGCCAGGTAGAAATGGATATAAAATTATTCCAAGTGGCTTAAGTCCAAGACAGTAATGTTTTCTACACCATAAAACAAGGAAGTCTCACCACTGCAGATCCACGAATTTATATTTTTGCTGAGGCTTATGAAAACATCACTCCACCAATTGCATACATCATTGACAACTTTAATTCTTAACTTAATACGACAAAGAAAGCGATTTTCACTGCAGCAGACCTTTCGTGTACGTTGGAATCAACTTGCAAGAGCAGGGACACAGCAGGAGCTTACGTGGTAGGTCATTTTGTTGTTGTTCAGGAACAAAGCCTGCCTGACAGCGTCTTATTATTCTGATACAATGCAAGGGCTAAACCCAAGTTACTCACTCTTCTGTCTGTTCAATTGTTGGAAATCATTTTTGTTACTTTGCGGTTATGGAGGGACAATAAACGGTGGCCTAGCCAGTGAAACCCATATCTTGTACTATCCCATAGCTAAGGGAGAATTCACAAAGATATTTCGCTTTACCCCAGTGTTGTTCTGACTTTGTAATCCAATAAATATGACAGTTCAGCCTAAGCTGATAATTCCATTTATTTATATGAAGAAAGGATTGAAAGAGCCTTATAAAAATATTGTTGGTACATGAGATACTCAGTGAAGATAGAATTAGTGCAGAAAAGTTTTAACAAAACTAGAATGCATGTCTTACACTAACATTTGGAGAACTCCCACACATTTATCTTTATCCAAATGTCTTTTCGGTTCAAACTGTAAATCAGTCAAAATCCAAATTTCACAGGTTGCAGTCAATTATTTGTTCTGCCAAACTGTTTTTAAACACTGCAGTTTTATTGCAAATCTACCAACCTTGACCTTTTTTTTTATATAATGGAGGACAAAGCCAAAAGCAATTTTACTGCTTCAGCCTTGTCAGACCCTTCTGTGACTTGTATCATTCCCTGGTCAAAGGAGGGCTAAGCAGCTCCTTGGCAAGTAGGTCACCTATAACTTCTGCCTCACCATAGGGCAGAAGTCTATAGCTCCCTCATTGAAAGACTGGTGCTGTACTCTATATGTGTACTACAACTGTACAGTAGATTTTGCAGCAGCCATTGCAAGGCATTATCCCACCCTGCGAGCTTGTATCCAGCAAATGAGGAGATCAAATGCATTGTGTCATGCAGTAACACGAATTAAGGTGGAAATCATTTTCCCTTAAGTAAACACACAATGGTGGAACAACTTAGATCTGGCAGTATCCGTAGAGAAAGAAACAGAGTTAATGTTTTGAGACCAGTATGACTCTTTGGAGGAGGCAGTCATGTTAGACTCAAAACATTAACTGTTTCTTTCTCCGCAAATGGCACCTGAGCTGATAAGTTTCGCCAGCTTTCTGTGTTTGTTTCGCATTTCCAGCATCTGCAGCATTTTGCTTTTAATTGGTTTCCCTTGTCCACTTTCAAGATTGAAACCTGAAGATGAACTGGCTATGGAAGCAGATGAGACACTGAAACTGTAAGATTTTAGTATGTCAACTAACCTAAGTGTTAACTGAATATATAATTAGTAATAATATGGGGTCTTGCATGGTGCAAGTACACCTCTTGTCCACAAAGCAATGCAAGTACGGCATGTTTTAATGCATCTTGGATTTTGACTGATTTACAGTTTGAACCCAAAAGACACTTGGGTAAAGATAAATATAGGAGATTTCTCCATATGTTAGTGCAAGACATGCATTCTAGAGTTCTGTTAAAACTCTTCTGCACTGAGTATATCTTGTGCCAACAATATTTTTATAAGGCTCTTTCAATCCTTTCTTCATATAAATAAATCGAATTATCAGCTAAGGCTGAACTATCATATTTATTGGATGACAAAGTCAGAACGACACTGGGGTAAAACGATAATATCTGATGTACAATCCTTTGGTTAAGGGAGAATTCACAAGTTATGGGTGTCACTGGCTAGGCCACCATTTATTGCTCATCTTTAATTGCCCAGAGGGTAGTTAACAGTCACTCACATTGCTGTTGACCTCCAGTCACATGTAGGCCAAATGGGTAAGGGCAGCAGTTTCCTTCTCTAAAGGACATGAATGAGCCAGATGGTTTTATCCCCCCTAACAAATTAGCAACAAATTTGTCGTCACCATTTATATTGAATTCAATTTAATCATCTACCATGGCAGGATTTGAACATGGACCTCCACATTAAGGGCGGCACTGTGGGTAGCACTGCTGCCTCACAGCACCAGGGACCTGGGTTCGATTCCACCCTCAGGCAACTGTGCAAACTCCACACATTCTCCCCGCGTCTGTGTGGGTTTCCTCCAGGTACTCCAGTTTCCTCCCACCGTCCGAAGATGTGCAGGCTAGGTGGATTGGCCATGCTAAAATTACCCATAGTGTTCAGGGATGTGTAGATTATGGGGGGTATGGGTCTGTGTGGGATGCTCTGAGGGCCAGGGTGTGCTTGTTGGGCCGTAGGGCCTGTTTCCGCACTGTAAGGATTCTATTTAAAAAAAGTTAAACAAAAAAAGTGATAATAGCACTAGGCCATTGCCTATCCAACACGTGTCACAGCACATTTCAGCTCATAAAAAGACTGTCATGCTTATGGAGAGTCCAAATTAGACATGTGTAGATAATGGGATGAGAAACCAGAGAGAAAAATAACAAACAAACGGTCATAACATATAGTTAGATGAGCAATGGTGAACCAACCACCATTTTATGGACGTTTATCAGAAACTAGGCCCGAAACGTCAAGCTCTTCTGCTCTTATGATGCTGCTTGGCCTGCTGTGTTCATCCAGCCCCACGCCTTGTTATCTCTGCTTTTATTAAGTGACCATTCTGATTGTGAAGGTCATTTTGCTATTTGTTAGAACCTAACCAAACTTTCTTGGCTACATAACCTCATGCCAAATGTCACCGACATCTGATCTTGGGCCTTATCCTTTAGGATGACAAGCAACTCAGGGGGTGAGCATCAGAGCAGCACACAACGCACAAGTTGATAAAATAATCTCTCATTTACAAAATAAAACTGTAAAATTTGAGAAGATTTTTAGCTCGGGTTGTGGATGAGGTTGTAGACTTGCTCGCCGAGCCGGTGCGTTTGGTCGCAAACGTTTTGTCACCCTGCTCAGTTACATCGTCAGTGCACCTCTGGTGAAGCGTTGGTGTTCTGTCCCACTTGTTATTTATATGCCTCGGTTTGCTGGGCTGGTTGGTATCACTTCCGATTCTGTTTCTCAGTGGTTCGTACACAGGGTCTATTTCAATGCATTTGTTTATGGAGTTCTGGTTGGAATGCTAGGCCTCCAGGAGTTCCCTGGCATGTCTGATTGGCTTGTGAGATTGTGGATATGTAATGCCAGTTGAATTAGGGTCCCTCGTTGTCCGCGTGTATTGAGACCAGTGAGACTTGGTCGTGTCTCTTGGTGGCTAGTTGGTGTTCATGTACCCGTATTGTTAGTTTTCTTCCAGTTTGGCTAACGTACTGTTTCTCACTGGCCTTGTGCGTTATTTTGTATATTACATTAGTTTTGTTGGTTGTGGGTACGGGATCCGTTACGCTCGTCAGTAGCTGTCGTACGGTGGTTGACGGTTTGTGGGCTACCCTGATACCTAGGGATCTGAGTAGTCTGTGGTCATCTCTGAAATGTCCTTAATGTATGGTAGGGTGATTAGAGAGTCTGGTCATGTTATGTCTTCCTGTTGTGGTCTGTCTCAGAGATAAGGGCAGATTGTGCTTTTTGGGTATCCATTTCTTTTGAAGGTTCCGTGTAGGCGCTCCTGTTCCGCTTTGTGCGGTTCCGGGTTGCTGCAATGTGTTGTGGCTTGTTAAAATAGTGTCTAATGCAGCTCTGTTTGTGGGCTTTGTGGTGGTTGCTGGTGTAATTGAGTATCTGGTCCGTACGTGTGGTCCTTCTCTCTACTCTAGCCTGGAGTTCCCCATTGTTTTTGCGTTCTACTACTATGTCCAGGAAGGGTAGTTAGTTGTTGTTTTCTTCTTCTGAAAATTTTATCCTGGTGAGGATGTGGTTTGTGTTGGTGTGTTTAATAATCACAAAGGTGTCATCTACTTATCGGACCCAAAGTTTGGGTAGCGTAGTCGGGAGCGGAACTCCATCAACAAACACATTGAACTGGACCCGATGTGCAAACCACTGAGAAACAACCAGAAGTGATACCAACCATCCCAGCAAACCGAGGCATATAAATAACAAGTGGGACAGAACACCAGCGCTTCACCAGAGGCGCATTGACGATGTAACCTAGTAGGGCGACGAAACGTTTGCTACCAAACACACTGGCTCGGCGAGCAAGTCTACAACCTCAAACCTATAAATCTTACAACAGATGACAAATAGGAACATTGCATTGACCAAGGGAAAATAACTCCTTCCATTATTATTTTGGCAAGAATAAAAACCCGCAATGCTTTTCCCGAGAACACCACGGGTTGGATTTCTTGGAGTGCAATCCATCCAGCCCTGTGCTCTTTAATGAAAAGGAGGGAGCTCTGCATTCGAGGGGAGATTTCCATCAGGACCTCTTCAGAATCGTACTCCTATTCTGACAGTCCTCTTGTGGTGCAGAACCGTTGGGGGCCTGTTTATTCAGTTAGCTGAAACGTATACATCCTAACTGGCATTTTGACAGGTGCTGTCATACAGTAGGTGCAGAAGTGTGATATTAGGATGCTCAGATGGAAGGTGCCACAAAAGGTAACAGAATTAGGGTGCAAAATGGGTGCAGTGCCAGGGTACAGTGTTAGATGTTTAGGGGTTAGGATGCTAGCTATATACAGAGTAGGATGCTAAATGCAAAAGGGGGGGGTCAGGTCAGGGATGCAGTGTTTAGCATAAGCGAGGAGTGCGAGAAACCAGGTCCGATAGATAGACAGGTGGGTTTCCGGTGTAGTGTCAGGTCAAGTCCAGCAAAGGAGGGAGAAAAATAAAAAGAGAGAGTGAGGAAAGCGGTAGGTCAGGTCCTCAAAGTGTGTTGGATCAGGGTCGCGGGTGTGCTAGTGACCTGGGGGAGGCCTCAGTAATGATGGGTTCTGTTCAATAGTTTTTCAGGAGTTAGACTGTGCGTCACTGATCACCTAACCTTTCCTGAGTAATTATTTACTTAATTCCATCGAAACCCTCCCAATTTTCCAACCGGCACAGAATCAGAGGGTCCAAGTCCCAGAGGAACTAACCAATGGAACATTCAAATCTCCAAGACTATTTCTTTGGAGTGTGCTACGCTGGTGATTCTGCAGGGTCACCATATGCAACTCCCATTGCATTGGGATAATGACCATCAAAACAAAAGGGGTCTGGTCGTTTCCCTCAAAAAAAAAAAAAAAACAACTGATCACTTGATGAATGCCAGTAAGAGAACAAGGGGAAAACTGTTCAAAATTCAGCTGATACTCAACACAGGATATTAGAGACTAGGGCACGTGGAAATAAACTGAAACCACAAAGTGGACAGGCAGCATGTCATGTAAATGAATAATTTGTCTGGAGGCTACGGAGGGTTCAGGTTCAGTAGCAGCACACACTGGATACTCCCACCTACAGGCGCCCAACCAAGTTAGAAAGAACATGGTGCACCATCTGGACATAGTCTTTATCCTCAGCACAACAGCTTAACATTCTTTCAGAGATAGTAGGAACTGCAGATGCTGGAGAATCTGAGATAACAAGGTGTAGAGCTAGATGAACACAGCAGGCCAAGCAGCATCAGAGGAGCAGGAAAGCTGACCCTTCTGAAGAAGGGTCCAGGCCCGAAATGTCAGCCTTCCTGCTCCTCTGATGCTGCTTGGCCTGCTGTGTTCATCTAGCTCCACACCTTGTTGTCTCAGCTTAACATTCTTCTAAGTTTGCAGCATATGAAATAGGCAACTGAGCCCTGAGAGCAGGGAGGGGAATTCTCGAAGCATGCCATAATGACTCTCTTTCTCTCTGGACTAAAGCAAGAGGAAGACTTGCATTTCTACACGTCTTGAACAACTCAGGACATGTTAAAGCACTTTAAAGCCAATTTTAGTAGACATTTAGAAGACACATGGATAATCCAGGAAGCAAGGCTAGTGACCTTGGCAGCTCCAGTTCCCACAAGCAGCAATGCGATCTTCAAAGCAGAACCATTCTCAGAATATCAGCCTAGGTTTTGTGCTCAGTTCCCCAGGGGGACTCAAAAGCACGCCACCAGGTAACTCAAGGGTGACAGTGCTCCCAATGAGCTGCAGCCGACAATGGAGATGTTAATAGACTTACATCCAGGGTCTTGTGGTGCAGGTCTCACCTCATGGTATAACGGCTGCTGAGATATTGTCGTACCGGGTCCAAACAGGGCAATTAAAAAGTCGTCCCCTGCTCTGTAACATATTCTGCATTCATAAACCAGGTGTTTTCGGAGTGACCCCTTTAAGCCATCCCAGCTAGATCCAGGCAGTAGTGGTCAGATGCGTATGGCCAAAACTGCCCCAGAGTATTGTCAAGTGGATCTCATACATTGAATCATGGCGAGCCAGATTCACAGTGGCTTTTCTCTCTCAATCTTTTGTTCTTGGCTACCCTTCTTGTGGAATCGCATGGCAGGCGATGTGGAAGTATTTACCCCTTCTGGGACCCACCAACATGCATCGGCTGGTGCCATGTTTCCAAGCCCAGCTGCTGCAAGCCAGGAACTGGCCCTCACCGTGGTGCTGCCCATCTATCGGGCCTAACGCCTGTTGGCCGGGTTAGGTCATACCCACTTTGGAGAGATTAGCAGGCTTTTCAGACAGCACAGTGAGAGATGAGTGATCACCTTCTCGACTACAAAACAGCCTGAGGCAGACATCGGGGGCCCTTGAACTGTGTCATACTGTAGTTAAGGTATTTGGCAATGCATTTTATTGGGGACAACACTGGGGCCTTACGCAGTGTACAGAGGTTGTGCTACAGCCTGGCTTACACATCATTCCACATAGATTGCACCTTTCCCTGCAGAGATATGTGTTAGATTTTCTGGGGGTACACTAACAATATACAATTGGCAGGTCGCTTGTCCAATCTCCCACAGTGCATTGGTGGGCTGACAATAGCTGTACAAAATAACTACTCTCGCATACATTCAATGCTGCCCTACAGGAGGTTTCGATTATTTCAGTGCAAACTTATAGTCCACATGGGATCTTTGCAGGGTTACTGACGATGGAAAGGTCAAAAAAAAAGGATTCTCAGGATTCCACTGGGACTTTACTGCGCAACACTAACAGTCTGACTGACTCTATTGACTTTAGTGATCAGTGCGAGAATGTAACGTTTAGATACTTGCATGCAGGATCACTGTGGAATGGCACAGTCACTCAGTGGTTAGCACTGCTACCTCACAGCGCCAGGGATCCGGGTTCGATTCCAGCCTCGGGCGTCTGTCTGTGTGGAGTTTGCACATTCTCCCCGTGTCTGCGTGGGTTTCCCACAGGTGCTCCAGGTTCCTCCCACAGTCCAAAGATGTGCAGGCTCAGTGGATTGGCCACGCTAAATTGCTCATAGGTGTCCAGCAATGTGTAGATTAGGTGGATTAGCCATGGGGAGATGAAAGGATACAGGGATAGGTTGGGCAGTGAGTGCAGGTGGGATGCTCTTGTTAGGTTGAATGGCCTATTTCCACACTGTAGGGATTCTGTTCTATTCTAGGAGATAATCAGAACCCTATAAACAGGGAAAACGGTCAAGTTCATTGCACTAAATAGAAGTTGCTTGTCATATTACCAACAGGATGTTAAACAATTAAAAGTTGTCCAAGCGCATCCTGGAATCAGGATTCAGTGACGTTCTTTCTGGGCTCCTAGGTTTGATGATGCATTCTCTGGCCATGCTGTCTTGGACAATGCAATGTTATTGAAGGAACCCCGTGTCCTCATTCATCGTAATGAAGCCTCACGTCATGCCCCCACAGTGTAGCAAGGTGGCTTCCTAAGGAGGTTATCATTGATAGCATGCTTAGAAATGCAGCATTTATTGATCATCCCTAATTGCCCGGGGTGGAGGGGAGAGCAGTTAAGAGTAAACCACATTGCTGTGGGTCTGAAGTCACATGTAGGTCAGACCAGGTAAGGAAGGCAGTTTCCTTCCCTAAAGGACACTGGTGAACCAAATGAGTTTTTCCAACAATCGACAATGGATTCATGGCCATTAGACCCTTAATTCCAGGCTTAAAGGTTTCATGCTGGAGGGAAAGGAATTCTGCTTGTTGTCAACGCCAACGCCCACACCGTCCCCACCCACAACACCCACACCAAAAAAAGTACTCTTGCACATCACAGACCATGTTCTTAGGTACTTATCAGTTTGCAAATGTGACAGCTGAAAAGCATTCTTTTCCACTCCAAGCTGTAAGACACATTGAGAGTCAGAGTCATACAGCACAGAAGCAGACCCTTCGTTCCAACTCGTTCATGCTGACCAGAGATCTGAAATTAATCTAGTCTCATTTGCCAGCATTTGGCCCACATCCCTCTAAACCCTTCCCATTCATATACCCATCCAGATGCGTTTTGAATGTTGTAATTGTACCAGCCACAACCTCTTCTTCTCGCAGCTTATTCCATACACACACCACCCTTTGCATGAAAAGGGTGCCCCTTAGATTTAAAATGGACCTTTTCCTTGCGCCTTAAGTCTATGCCCTCTAATTTTGGACTCCCCTACCATGGGGAAAAGTCCTTGCCTATTTACTCCATCCATGCCCCTCATGCTTGTATAAATTTCTATAAGGTCACCCCCAGCCTCCGACACTCCGGGGGAAATAACCCCAGCTTACTCAGCCTCTCTCTATAGCTCAAACCCTCCAGACCTGGCAGCATCTTTGTAAGTTTTTTCCGAACCCTTTCAATTTCTAAGAGAAAAAGTGAACTTTAAAGTGCATTTGCTTAACTGACTTGACAAAGCGCACAATGTAATGGGCATGGTTGCTGGCAGTTAGAATTCTATTTGTCCATTCTAGGATAACAAATGAATCCTGTTGAAGAGACGCGTTTGGAAGCCAGGTAGACATGACCACCCAGTCACTGAAGTCACTATAAAACACCATTGCCCTTAGCAGGGCCTCAATTTCTACATAATTTACACCACCACTGGAAAAGTACTCCTATCATTTTGCACAAGGTGTCAGCCATTTTATGCAGTTATTGTGCAATTGACTTTGGATCTAACAAAGCAAGTTTTCAACTTTGATTTCTTGAGAGAGTGTTTCAGGCTCTCCTCATTGTAAAGTGAGGTCTGCTCTTTCCCCATCCATTAAGCCCCAAGATAACACGACGCCATACAGCGACATGTCCATCCCCTTAACTGCTCACTTCTTTCCACCATGACAAGCCATTTGGTGCCACCGTAAGCACTAAAAACCATCACTAGCCAGAGGCTGGCAATTTCCTGCTATGACGATGCAAACGTGTCCAAAGAATGCAAGCTGAAGCTGGAAGATGCATCACGTGTAGATGCACAAGATGGGCACGTGTCCCTGCGCACAAACCAACTTGGCAGAAGCATACACATCATAGTAACCCCTGAACTCCAAAGTAAAGGGGAAGGGGAGAATTGGAAGTGGCATAGAAATAAGGGGAGTTGAGCTAATTGTGACATATGTTTGGAAATCAAGCAGTCACTGCTCAACAGTGAGATTTTGAAGTTGCTATTCAAAGCTTAAGGGCAATATCAGAAAACATTCCCTTGATGTGGAGATTCTGATTTTTCCATGCTTATCTTATTTTAACCAACTTCCGCGCCACAGTCCACACCACAGAAGGAGGAAATTTCACAAAGTGCCCCAAATTCCTTGTTATATTACATTTTCTTTGCTTTTTTTCTTTTCAGTGTTGTAGTTAAGTAAAGGGAGCAGCCTGTCAATTGGAAGTGCGTCTTATACACAGGTGAATTATTGTGTCAGATGTTCACTTACAGTGCATTTTATGGTGAACAACATGTTCTAAATTGTACCCTGTCATCAGTTGTTGGAAGTGAAACAATTATTGACTACCTTTTAGCTACTGTACTTCAGGTCACCATTATAACCTCCTGTTCAGAGTTTTTTTTTGTTAACATTTTAATAAACCAGGATGTTCATAGCCATTCATGTGAAGTCTTATTTTGGCAATGGCTAGTCCTGGGGCCATATTTAAGTGCACCAGTATACAAAGCAATACAATAAGTAGCTGAAGAGCCCTACATTAGCTCCGGCTGTCACATCAAATTAAGTGCAATATTGAACGAAGAGAAAAGGCAACAATTGCCTTCAAAACTAGGTAGCACTTAGTTAGATCCACTGTGGAAAGCTATAGTGCTCTTTCCTTTTTGTTAAGCCTTTGCTTCCACACTTTTTATTAACTGAATTAAAACACTCCATGCAACCTCCCCTCTCTCAGGCAGCTCAAGTGAAAAGATGACCCCCTCCAACAATGCAGTACTTCCTCAGAACTGCACTGGAGTGTCAGCTTACATTTTCTTCTGTGCTAAAGTTTGTCACAATTCCAATACTCAAAAAAGGCGAGAATGCTACTAACTGACCCCCGTGGGGGGCAATGGAATGACTGGCCTCTTTCTAAACCACAGAATCGTAGAATTCTAGTGTATGAAGACAGAACACAAACATAGCAGGAGCAATAAACAGAAACTAAAACAGAGAATTTAAAAATGAAATAAAGCAGGCTGTTAATAAGACATCATTGCCATTTCACCTGCAGTTATCAAACTTTGTCCTTCTCCACAATCTCACAGGACAGATTGAATGAGCGAAACTATTAAGCATCACATCATTTGAGACAGATATCATGCCAAGTAATACTCGGCTCACATCTTGCATTCACACTTATTAGCTTCCCCTGTTAGCATCCAGCTCCCTCATAGCTGGAGTGTTTGGAGCCATGAGCTGTCTGAATGAGATATGCAGAAACACAGGCAATTGTACTGATCGAAAGTTCAGCTTAATTAGATTTTCTGGAAGAATAGCTCAATATGCCTGGCTGTGCTACTTTGTAACATTACTTAAGATACAGCTTTTTTTATTCCTTTGCATTAACATTTAATGCCATTAATCTAAGAATAGTCCTCTGCTAAGCCGTCCTGTTCATTTTTTCTGTTTAAAAATGACATTAAAGTCCTCGCGCTTAAATTAGGGTCACTTAACAATCTAAATGGAATTCAGCTGCTAGCTCTCCTTGTGCTAGTCATAGTGGAGGTGGTTTACTTTTACTTCAGCACACTGCCATTCTCCATGGAACTTCTCAATACTGATGTCACATGTGGCAACTCAGAATTACTCCCTGCAAAGCACAACAGCCTATTTGGGAAAACGATCTTCTTCCTAATGCATATACGCTCACAGTTTCACACCCAGGATTAAGGAGGGCTCATTTGCCTCCTGGAATTTGTACAACATAAAGTGGGGAAAATGTATTCCTCATTTGAAAAGTAATAAGCGACTGATACAGATCATATTGCTGCTGGTAAGGCGGAGTGAAAGCAGGATGGGATGGAAATCCCTTCTCTCCATCGGATTTACAAGTCTCGATTGAAACATGCTGAAGCAAGGTCGAAACTCAGTCCTTGTTTCAGAGTAATCAAAATGAGCTTGAAAGTAAAGTGACTGTGTTGATGACATACAGATGGCTGATGCAGAAAAGGTAAATATTGCACTGATGTACTAAATATGACCGTAGGGAAGATCCCACTACATCAGTAATGCACAGTCCATATAATAATGGACCTGAAAGTTTGATCTGGAGATGGCATCCTTCACAATATAAAGAAACATTTGACAAAGTACTCCATTGAAGAATATGTTTTTAGAAAATTACAATAGATTAAAGGGCAAGATCCAGTAAAGGTTGAAACCATGTTGAATACTCACCATTCACCTGATTGTAGTGACAACAATGCGCAAGAAGCTTGACATCATCCACAACAGAGCAAAACACTTGATCAGTGCTTAGTCACAACTCAATATGCACCTTAATGCACTGGGCTTCTAATACGCACTCCAGTAACCCGCCAAGTTCTTCTTACAGCAACTTGCTATCCTCAACCTGAACAAATGCAAAATTCACCGGAACACCATCACCTCCAGGTGCATATGAACATACAAACAAAGTGATGGACAGGAAGATACTAACTTTTTCATCCAGCCTGCCCTACATGGTTGTGATTCCATTTGCTTTGCCAAGCCAGGTGCTACCCAACTACCACTTGGACTGCTATCACCTTCCCTACAGAATCACATAGTACAGAAGTGGCCCTTCGGCTCATCGTGTCCATATCAATATTCAGGAATTTCATCCCTACACAATCACAAACGCCACTAAAAATGCACTGATCCCAGAGAAGACCAACCACTATCTTCCCAGTTCATGTTGGGAAATACCTTCAATGTGATCTTGTCAGCATTACGTACAAATCAAGATCACAGGGAAAAAAATGGAAGCAGAGGGTTACCAACTGAAGGGGATCTAACTTGGGCCTGGCAAATTGCAAATATTTGTATCAGGATCATCACATTCCTAAATGATCTGAAAGCGTTCAAATGAATCAGTCTAAATTTTGACAATAATACAAGATTATATCCCAGAAAGAAGTTGTTGAACTTGAAAAGTTTTACAAGGACATTGCCAGGGTTGGAGGGTTTGAGCTATAGGGAGAGGCTGATTAGGCTGGGGACATTTTCCCTGGAGTGTTGGAGGCTGATGGGTGACCTTATAGAGGTTTATAAAATCATGAGGCATGGATAGGGCGAATAGCCAAAGCTCACTTTCCAAGGTAGGGGAATCCAAAGCCACAGGGCATGGGTTTAAGGGAAGATATAAGAGAGAGCTAAGGGGCAACATTTTCATGCAGAGGGTGGTGCATAAATGGAACAAGCTGCCAGAGGAACTGGTGAAGGCAAGCACTACTGCGCTTAATACTAGTACATTTAAAAGGCATCCAGAAGGGTATATGAATAGGAAGGTTTTTAGGAAGGATATGAACCAAATGCTGGCAAATGGGACTAGATTAAAATTTAAATTAGGTTAATAACAACTAGATTAATACTTGGTCAGCATGGACAAGTTGGACCGAAGGGTCTGTTGCCGTGCTGTACAACTCTGACTAATTCATATGAAAAGCATATTATTTGTTTATGAACAAACTGAGATAAGTTGGGAAAATGGCCTTCAACGTTGATGCATGGGATATAGGAAACTCCACTAATGCCTGCAGCAGGAATGAGCACAATTTATAATTCAGGGATCAAGGAACAAGCCTGAATGTAACAGTTTATCATTTGTTAATAGTGTGTCAATAGCCTAAGGTGTCTATAAAGGAAGGGAAAACAAAAAGGGTTTGGACAATATAGTTAGGTCTACTAGTTTCAGAAAGTGCACTTTGCACAAAAGCAGAGTTTCAGGCACCAAAAAGCAATCTGGTGCAAATTGTATCCAAGCTGTAGATGCTTTAAAGCATCTTTCATAGTCAGTCCCCACACTTCCACTCAAACAAAGTAGTAGATCAAGCTTAAAATCCTACCATTTAAAAATGCATTGCAAGAGTCTCAATAATGAGATACAAAGCATTTGACAACCTAATAGAACTAAAAAGAGTGAAAAAAACCCCACCAGGTCCTGATGATCTGCATCTAAGGATTTCCAAAAAAGTGGCTGCAGAGGTAGTGGAGCATTGGTCAAAATATTGCAGAATTCATTGGATTCCATGAGCGTTCCAGCAGATTGGAAAACTGCTAACATAGCTAACCTTGTTCAAGAAGGAAGGCAGTCAGAATGCAGTGGACGATAGGCCAGTCGGTCTAACAGCTGTTGTTAAAAAATGTCAGAGTCCATTATTAAGGAAGAAATGGCAGAACGTTTAGCAAAGTTTAATGCAATCAAACACAGAGGCAATACGGTTTTGTGAACGGGAAATCACATTTAACAAATTTGCTGGAGTCTTTTAAGGCTATCACAAGTAGAGTTGATAAAGGGGAACTGGTAGATGTAGAACATTTGGATTTTCTAAAAGGCACAAGGTGCCACGTAAATGGCTGCTGTACAACCTAAGAGCTCATGGTATTAGGTGTAATGCATTAGTATCAATTAAGGATTGGTTCAGACAGACAACAGTCAGGATTAACAGGTTTTCTTCAGTTTGGAAATATGCAACTGGTGGAGTGCCACATGGATCAGTCCTAGGATGTCACTTATTTATAACTTATATTCATGATTTGGCAGAGGGTAGGTATGTTAAGACAAATGAGCAAAAACTTTGTAGGTAGAGGTTAAAGGAAGGATGTTAGAGGTCTTGCACTTTGGTTGGAAAAATCAGAAATCAGACTATTATTTAAACAATTAAAGATTCCAGAAGAGTGCCGCACATGAAACAAAATCAGCCTGCAGGTGAAACAAATAGTTAAGGTGGCAAATGGATTGTTTTTTATTGCTAGGGTTTTGGAGTTTAAAAGTAGGGAAGTCTAGTTACAACTGTACAGGGTGTTGATGAGTCTGCCTCCAAGAATGGGTACCAATGAACTGCTGTCCCAATGTTTTAGCCCTCCACGAATGACACAGATGCATTATAGTTACGCCAATATCAGGAAAATCGCACTAAAAAAAAAAAGAGGCAAGCGTCCTGTTTAGAAGCTGCAGGTCACTCTGTTTACATCTGCACCTGAGTACTGAGCCTAGACTTTCCTGTCATATGCTGAAGGATATGGAGGCGTTTAAATTGGTGTGAGGAGGAGAAGACCAGGTTGATAACAAATCCTAGGATTTATCCTGTTAAATGGAGTTCTAAGAGTTGGGTGTATTTACTTTTTAAAAATAGAGCTCACACAAAACATTTGTTTTAAAACAAAACAAAAGGAACCGTCAGATGGATTACTGAAAATAAATCAGTAGAATTGGACTAAGTGTTAGATTAGAACCAGAGAAGTGCATCTTCTAGAGCTTCACTGTCCTGAGTAGTGAACTGATGAGATTGGATAGTCTGTAACGAACCATCATTGTTTTTGGCCTGTGCTAGCCAAGGCAATCTGTGTGATTGCCAGTGTTTGTCCCACCATGTTCCCCTCTTCCACAAAGTGGTGCGCTTAACTTGCTTTATTGACTCCTTTTCACATCTTTACCAAGAGCAAAGGCACAGAATAAAAGCAATTTGGACCTTTCCACAATGTGCGCCACTTTTCCAAACAGGACATGTATCCCACTCAATCTCTAAGGGAACTGTTTCACAATAATAATTCTTGATCCCCAGGGTTTTCAAGCAAACATCAAGATGTCCCATGAGTTTATTATAAAAGCCTATGGAAAATGATTCCTAAATCTTTCCATCTGCCTAAATACAGAAGCAGAAACAATTATCATCTCAGCCTATATTGATCCATATAACTTTCAATACTCCTCCTCACCAGATAATTATCTGGTTGTATATAGCCGTTAAAAATCAATGCAACAGTGACTGCCTGCATTGCAAATATATTCCATATATTCAGATCCACTGTGAAAACCAATCCTTGCATCAGTTGCAGCACTTTTAATTTACAATTT
Source organism: Ginglymostoma cirratum (assembly GCA_024137785.1). Taxonomy (NCBI): domain Eukaryota; kingdom Metazoa; phylum Chordata; class Chondrichthyes; order Orectolobiformes; family Ginglymostomatidae; genus Ginglymostoma; species Ginglymostoma cirratum. Next base: position 53,526,849 of record JAHRHZ010000063.1, on the reverse strand, counting down.
CGATTCTCTGTTCTAGCTGTTGTGTAGCCGCATAGTCAAAAAAATTGCTCGCAACATCTTGCTTTGATTCCAGCTCAAAATTACCAAAGCTGTTTGTACATCTAACTATTGCTTAAAATCTTTCAGCTTTTTTAATATTCCTGTGAAGTCAAAAGCACACAATGGGCTAAGTTGTCAGCTTAATGACTAGTCGACATCTGTGATGGCTTGTCCAATTTGAAAGCAGACCATTTTCCATTAATACTGTATTTCCTTCTCAGAGTACCTGCTCACCTGCCACTTCTGACCCCACCATCCTTCCCTCACTCACTCAAGAAGCTCCAAATAGAGCACACAGTGCCAGGAGCCTACCGACAATACCAGAATGAAATTGACAGGAGTAAATTGGATATGGCAAGCAGAGGTGCACTGCAGAAACATTGCTGTCAATAAAAACTTGCCACAGAGAAAAACCTAGCCCCAAACCCCTCCAAATTATTTTTTTTGATCCAAGTCATCCAGTCTATGTCACACTGAATTTCCTGTGATATTTAAATTATCAAATCGGGCTTGATGAGACTTCCTGAAACTTGAAGAAAACTCATGGGAAATCCCACACCAACTCCAGCACCTTTCTTTTCCAAAATCAGTTTTGTCTCACCAAAAGGGGTGAAATGTAGGTATTTCATTAGTCCCTAATTTAGAATTCAGAGTCAACAAGAAGCTCATTGATGACCTCTTACCACTGAATCAGCAATTTTGAGTTCAAGCCACATCATAGAGAGTTGAGCACATAATCTATGCTACTGTTACAGTGTAGCGTTTAGTGCTGTATTGGAGATGTGGTAAGGTGCTCACCAACGCAACACCTAGTGGAATGTCCATCTTAAAAGCACTGTGGGTGTTCATATGCCCCAAGGATTGTAATGGTTCAAGGAAGGCAATGCATCCAGGGCAATTAGAAATGGGTAATAAATGCTGGCCCAGCCACTGACACCCACATCCCATGTACAAAATTTTTTTTAAAAAAAAAAAATCAAGGCACAGATCAAAGACAAGAAATAGAGACCTTCCATAGTGAACGTGTCCATATTAATCCTTCAACCAACATCACTGAAACAAATTATGTCGTTACTTACCACATTACTATTCTTGGAGTGTGCAAATTAGCTGCCAGTTTAGCAACAGTGAAAGACTTCATTACTGTGAAGCATTTTAGGATGGCCTGAGGCCACAGAAATACATTATAGAAATGCAACTTTACTTTCAAATGGCTTCTACTATAAATATGAGGTTAATGAGACTGCCGTAGTCTAACAGATTCTCCCTTTCAAACACTGCTCAAGTGCTCGCTTTGCCCTTTGCATTCGGTTCTCAAATGATTCCTTCCAATTCCCAACACAGTCACTCATCTCTGGAATGAACTCCCTGTCCATCGCAGAAGGATCACTTTGCATCATTTACAGGCACCAAAGCTTAGAGAAGTGCCATGGCAATTCCGTTAAATGCAGTGAACGGATTATCATGTTTGTTGAGATGGAAAGGGGTTGGATTTTATATGGCTTTTTAGGACAGAGAAAACGTGCCACACTCCCACCAGACACCTTCACTTCTTGGATTTTCCATCAGGAGTAACAGACTTAAATATCTTCACCCAAATAATTAAAAGACACAGACAGGACATTGTACAAATCCCATTACCAGCAATACAGCATGACATGCCTGTCTGTTAAATGGTGCCATGTATTTCAAAGGAGACTGGGGTAAGAAGATGATACAGGTTTACAATAAATCCACCCCAAAGAGAAGGGAATCAGCTGCATTTAAATTCCATTTTGAAAAAAGAAAGCGTCTTCCTCATCTCTCCTAAATGCAGCTTGTCCAAACCTGCAGCAATTTTCCATTCTACCCAAACGTCCCAGATTCAGCCCGAAATCTGCCAGAATTAATTCACAAAGCCGATCTCATGCAATCTACCGGCTCACCACCACTAATTCTTCCTCCGTTACATTGATGACTGCATCGGCGCCGCCTCGTGCTCCCACGAGGAGCTCGAACAGTTCATCCAATTCACCAACACCTTCCACCCCAACCTGACGTTCACCTGGACCATCTCCAACACTTCTCTCTCCTTCCTGGACCTCTGTCTCCATCTCGGGCAACCACCTAGAGACAGATGTCCATTTCAAGCCCACGGACTCCCACAGCTACCGGGAATACACCTCCTCCCACCCACCCTCCTGCAAAAATGCCATCCCCTATTCCCAATTCCTTCGCCTCCGCCGCATCTGCTCCCAGGATGAGACATTCCAATCCCGCACATCTCAAATGTCCTCATTCTTCAAGGACCGCAACTT
>JAHRHZ010000063.1:53509143-53519513 GCA_024137785.1 Ginglymostoma cirratum | reverse complement strand
CTTGTTTTCCCTCTCACCCCAAGCCACACCCCCATCTCCTATCTACTGACATCATCCCGCCCCCGTGACCTGTCCGTCCTCCCTGGACTGACCTATCTCCTCCCTACCCCCCTACCTACACTCACCTTTACTGGCTCCATCCTCGCCTCTTCGACTTGTCTGTCTCCTCTCCACCTATCCTCTCCTCTATCCATCCTCTGTCCGCCTCCCCCTCTCTCCCTATTTGTTTCAGAACCCTCTTCCCCTCCCCCATTTCTGATGAAGGGTTTAGGCCCGAAACGTCAAGTTTTCCTGCTCCTATGATGCTGCTTGACCTGCTGTGTTCATCCAGCCCCATGCTTGTCATCTCGGATTCTCCAGCATCTGCAGTACCTCTTATCCCAGCAGATATACGTGTTTGCCTCTCAAGTAGACCTTAACTTGGAACTAGATCACCGTTCAAAGTCTTGAATACCCCTCCCCAAAAGCATGGGTGGCAGACCTATATCACATAGATCTCAGCAGATGAGACACAAACAACGTCTCAAAAGGGGAATTAGTGATTAGGAACCAGTACAGGCCTTGTCACTGATGCCCATAACAAAAGAAAGAAAATATCACAAACTGAAGTCCCTAAACATTCCTTTGTTTCATATTAATTAATCCTATATCTCCAACATAACTTTATTGCACAAGCACATGCCAACACGTGTTGTTCGTATGTGGATAGGTTGGTCTGATGTAACCAGGCCTCGTGACATTACTGCTCCCAAGTGGCATACACCTTTAGCCTCTGTTCAATTGTGCTCCAATATGGTTAACCTTGGTTGTCATGGTTTCATCATTTATCACCGTCTAATTGTTTTTGAAAAGGTAGCTATTCTTTCTACACCGATTATTTGGCACTACTTCTGCTCATTAAAATTTCTCTCACTTGGCTGGCAAATGTCTGTACGTTTTTGTCCAAGTTCAATATGCTCATACCTTTGAAAGAAGATTGCTGAATGTGTCAGTCAAATAGCCCAGTCAAACATGGAAGAGTTAGTTGATGAAATAGTGTTAGAATGATGATTTACAACCTATCAAAAACATACAGTACTCCTTGCTGAGTTTGCAGATTCCTCCCAAATCCTTACCATAAGGCAGCCATTAAAATTTTGCTTGAAACAAAAAAAAAAAAAAAAAAAAACCAAATGTTAGGAGCCTAATTCCTCATCTGACAGTTTGGAAGAAAAGGGCACTGAATCATCTGGCTTTGATGTATTTCAGAACCTAGACAGCAAAATTATGGTACATTTGGAATCACTTTCATAGCTCACACCTCCCCACGTGGTGCAACAGCAGTGCTGATCAGTGCACTATAACACATTTCATTTCAACGTAAAACTTTTGTTCTCACGTGCAGCCATAGTTTTCGCATCTCTCAACACTATGTTTCCATTCCGTGTTTCTATTTATTTGTGCCAGTCCTCAACAGTAATTCTCTTCAAGACAGAACAGCAAAACAAAGTCCTCTTGGATTTCAATTGAGCTTATGTATTGACCAAAAACCATTACTGTGCTGGATTACCAGAGTCAGCATTTCGATTATCAATTTGTAGGATGAGAAAACATCATTGCTTATTGCTTGAAATAGCTACTCCTGAATGTCCCCTGCCATATCAGCAATCCTGCTAAGTAGGTTGGCAATTGTGCAACAAGGCTTAACCAGTCAGCAATTTTCCTTCCATGCACTATTGATGCCATGTCAATCGCCAATCACTATTGGTGGTACAAGGCTCTCATTGATCACTGAACATCTTCCACTTCCTATCTGGTACGAGTCAGTATGGGATGTTTAGGTATTTTGGCAGGGCAGCACCACATTCGTCGATTACTCTATCCCTTCTGTTGAAAAGGTCCTCTTGAAAAAAAATCATCTTGTGATTTAGCTTGGAGGAAAAATTAATTGATTTCCAAATGTTGGTTTAGTATCCTGGTTTCATGCTATCCTGAACAAGATCCTCAGCACAAACAATGCATTGTGTTCTTCCCGATTTTCTCCAAAATTGTAAATGTAGAATGGCATGTTGAAAAGGAGGAAATATGTTCCATGCAGTGTCTCTTTTGACCATTTCTATTTGTTCCCTACAGGAGTTCAACATCCTGAACTTCACTTCAAAATGCATTCCATTCTTTCAAAATTGAATTAAGATGAACTTTTGTCTTAATTTTAAAAAAGATCTATGCCTTGTCATTAACATGGTGACTTTTCATTGTATTTTTTGTTATAAAATACAAGTGATGATAAATTACGATTCTGTTCTATAACAGAAAACTAAAAACTACACTCAAGTCATTTGTACGTGAGCTGCAAGGACTGACAGGTTCAGAACTCTAATTTGAATGGGCAGATCAACACAGTTTATGGATGTTCCAAATGAATGTATCAATTCAGACAAGGGTTCTCTGTTCTGGGAGTAAGCTATAACACGGTCAAAAGACAGTTTACCTGATTTACAGCCCCACCCCTCCCTCAGCTAGCAATCACGCAGCCCCTCCCCACTTGATTTACTATTGCAGTCATGAGTCTGCATTTCTTTACATTTGAAGAAACCGTGCTAATTTAACTTTAAAAACCTGTCCAATACTGCAGCAAACAAAGGAAGAGCTCAGTACAGCTGATGGAATTTCAACTAATACAAAAGGGACATTAGGCCAATTTGAGATGTCTCTATATATACGCAGCGTAATGAAACTTCAATCAACCTGATAGAAATTGACTCTGAACCACTTGCATTTTCTCAATGTTGATAGATAACCTGTATGAGGTTTGACTGAACAGGGCATAGGGGAGGCCTTCGGCTGCGACACTCACCAAAAGATAGAAGACGCAGAACGCTAGGGGAGGACAAACACAGACAAAAAGATGGAAAATTGATGGAAAGCTGGTAGTGTTGGAAATGGCAGTACTCCTGAGAAACATACTAAGTGGAAAAACATCAAGGTTCAGTACTGGGAATGCTGCTCAGATGTTAATTCACAGAAAATATGGACTTATCCTGAAGTAACGCTCATTCTTGGCTGGTTTAAATGTAAACTCTGAAGAACGGAACCAGGAAATGCTTGGGGTGTTCTGGGGGTACTCGCCTGGTTTCATTGCCCTAAAATTCCTAATGTTGCTCCTAATTGTATATGTGTCTGATATTCCCCTCGGCATTGTAGATCCACTTTCCCACAGGCTTGTATCTCCTCACCATCGAGAGTATTCTATTTTAAATTGTGCTGCCTCATAAATGAACTGAATTACACGTACTGAACCAAATGATTTTCTTGTTGCCTTGAGAGAGCATACACTTCCTTCATGTAATTTAGAAATCACAGAATAGACAGTTAATCAGTTGCATTCCCTCCCCAGCTTTCCTCTGGCTCTGTAGAAATGGACTCATTTAATGGGGTGGTAAGTTAGTTAATATGGAATTTGAGCACTTTGCATTGCAGTACTCATCTCCCTTTAGCAGAATTTATTCAATCCATCAGTCAGCCGACTAATTTTTTTGTCTATATCTAAGGAAGAAAGGGACATCACGAGAGGAAATGTACCAAGGTCTTGGAGGCAGGTCTGCGGGCACAGAGCAAGCAGAAGAAAAGTCCCAAGGATGACTCACGTGGGAAATTAAAAAGTCACTCAGTGCAGTTGGGTGTACGTTTGATTTGAACGCATTATTGAAACAACAGAGTAAGCTTTTTCCAATAGCAGTCTTTGCTCAGTGATGACAGCCAATGCCCAAAACAGAGTGATCTTTTTGCCTGCAGTGACATATTTCATCTTAATGAGGAGAAAATTCAGAAAAATTATTTCACAATTAGATCCTGGAGTGGCACAAATGGGAACAGTCCGACTCTGTGAGAAATTGATTCGGGGGTCATGAAGGGATCGTTCATTAGCAAGAGCCTGGCTATCTCACTGCGCCCAAGATAAACGTTTGTCAAGTGTAGGAACGGTTGCTTAGTAACAGATGCAATGTGGAGTTGTACTGTCGATTTTATTTGAACTGTGCAACTGAATTTTTTCCTTGTACAATCATAACCATTGAAGAACAAATCTATTCAATTGCCTGCGATTTGTGTGTGCTATAAACATATAAAGAGCTCTTTTCTTCATAAACAACAAGAACTGGACCAAAGTAAGGACCTCACTGTCCTTGGATTCATATCTTTGCATTGTACCAACATTCCTGGCAACAAGACTGCACCACAAACCATATTCAAGAGCCTCCGATTTAGACTGGAAAACTCTTTTAGGAATGCCATATATTTCAAATTCAGTGGGAACAACCGTTTACAGCGGATTGTTGGACCATCAATTGATTGGGTGATGTCTTAAGGGGATCTTCCAATCTGGAAAAAATGAGTGTCTTGCATTATTTTAAAAAAAAAACACGTTAAGATTTGCCTTTTGTGTATTCTTGTCTTCAAACCAGTCTTATTTTTAAAAATCTGTTCCCAGAATTTGTGTCTGTCTTACCAGAGAGACAGTTATTGCTTATCTCTAGATGGCCTTCAGAAGGCATTGGTGAGCCTCATTACTTTAATATATTCATTCATGGGAAGATGGTATCATTGAGGGCCAGAATGTATTGCCCATCCCTTATTGCCCAGAGGGCAGTTCAGAGTCACATGTAGGTCAGACTAGATAAGGATGGCCGTTTCCTTCCCTAAAGGACATTAGTGAACCAGATGGGGTTTTCCCCCCCAACAGTCAACAATGGTTCCATGGTCACAGGCAGATTCTTATTGAATTCAACTTCCACCATCTGCACTGGCAGGATTTGAACCCGGATCGCCAGATTATTACTTGGGTCTCTGGATTAACAGTCCAGCAGTAATATCACTTAGACCATCCCTTCTTCTATAGTTGAGCAATGAACTGCTGCTGTCAGTTTACTTGTTTGTGGCTCAGAATTGTGGCTACCCATCATTCATTTGTATGGAAGAGTGGAAGGTTTGATGACAGCATCCTGTCAGAGAAAGGTACCACTCAGTTATTCCATTGTGGTAACATGAAATTACTAACATGACTTGTTGTTCAAATTTGAGATCTCTGTTACAATTTGGAGGTTACCTTAAGGGAAATTGGACACTTTTCACGTCTAATAGTGGCACCTGTTCAGGAGTACGTGTGAAACAATGAGAAGCTATCTGCTCAGGGTAGGTATTATCCGACAGCATAGCTTCGGCGCCTTCTAATCCAGCAACAAGCATTCACGATAAACACATAGCTCAGGTCCAATATATGAAATCAGGAATGGAGACCAATCTTGTACACGTGAAGCTGTAAGAATCCCAACAGATATACTGACAAGGGCAAGGTAAGCTGGCAACAGACAGTAACAAGAAATGAATTTCATGCCAGTACGATGCTAGGTTTTTCAGCTACACATCCCAAAAGACTAGAGCTGTTGTGTTATAATCGACGTCTTTTCATTTCTTCTGCAACAGGCAGAAACTGACGAAACAATTAATACTGCTAGAATTGGTCGCAAATGTGTCAGATTCAAAAACATTAGTATTCCAATATTTATTACAATAATTAATTACTGCAACCAGTCATACGCTGAACAGAGATTACATGCCGAGCCCCCTCTTCCTCTGACTATCCCATCTGCAATCCAATCTCTTCATTCTCGATTGCCAATTCAGCCCCAGCCCTGGGTTACAATGCTCACAATCTGTCTTTTACAGCAGTCCAATAACAGATCAACAACAGTGTGAACAGGATGTGGATTTAGAAGGAGCCTAATTAAAATGGAAAGCCGTCTTTGGACATTGCTTTCTGCAGGAAATGAAATTAAACTAGTCTGCAACATGACGGGGAGTTGGGCACATTGTATCTGATTAGCTAAAGTGTGACAGTTTGCATGCAGATATTACTTGAATTTACAGGCATGCCAACAGATGCAGTCACAGAGGTAATGATTAATTCATCACATTTATACACAAATTGAGAGCTGGATTTTTGATCTCTGGAAAGCTCACTGGAGGAACATCATCTACTTTTCTTCCTCCACTAATTTGGCCAATGCTTATTGCACCCATGGCTTGTCATACTGCAGCATTTTTCACTCCATATATTGCTTACAATATGGCACAAGAAGTGAAATTTCCTTTCACATTCTTTATTGACTGAGTGTACAGTGATTTAATAAGATTTAGGAGGAATGTCATTTGTTACATCACACTGAAATTCTATGGCACGGTGTGGGATAGATTTGTCACAAGATGCTGTGGAGGCAGCATTGGTCTCCATTTGAAACCAAGGTGTTGGGCTGAAGATGTAGGGTGAGATCAAAGTACTGAAATGAGAGACACATGCCATTTCCCAGACACTACTTTGCAGATGGTGTAGATGCTGCCAGCTCCAATCTCGAGAGAACTTTACTGATGAGGAAGCAAGAAATGAGCTGTTGTCCAGCCATCCAGATTCAGGGCAAAGTCCTACCGGGCGGGGTAAAGAGGATGGAAGAATTGGAAAGAGATTTTCTAAAACTATTTTCAAACGCTAAAAATTTTCCTGAAGCGATTGGTAGCCAGCAATATTATTGTTATAGCTCACCATCTAAATACAAAGTGCATTATCACACAAACAACTCATCTACCTGACCACCTGCTGGATGTAAAGATACTGGAGCATTTTGGTAGGCGGGAGCTGATTTGAATAATTCTGCTCTGCATTAAAAAAGGTTAGAGTTGCATTTTACTCCAAATATGGCCACATTACAGTTCAACCAGGCGACAAAAAAATGGTCCGAAGGTGGTTAGCCCCTCAGTTTGCCTTTGCCATTAACTTTCCTTTAACTTTTGAGTTTGAGAAAGGAATGTAACAAAGGACTCGAAGACATGGGCCTTTAGGTAAGGGAGAGCGTGAGAGAGACTCAAGACAGTCAGCAGGTTTCATTTTTTGCACATTCTATGTAACAAGTAAAACCTTGCGGAAGTGTGAAACATGGTGACTTAAAATACAGAATGCAGGGTGGCTTTGAAAATGCAGAAAGAGTAGTAGATCAGTGAGCCAATAAATAGCTGCCTGAAAAGCTAACAGTGAGAATGCTGCGCTTCAAGGTCAAGGATACAGCAATATTTTGGATTAACAAGCTGGGGAGAAGGTCACTCACCATGACAGTTGTGCCGTGAGAAAGTCAAAGATAAAAGATGGAGAGGAAACACCAAAATTATAGTTTGATGATAAAAGGGACTATGTATGAATAACCATCATATTCGAAGTAACAGCTCATAACAAAAGACATGATTGGGAAGCATAGTGACATGATACGTGATATCTGCTTTCATTACTTAGGTTTCTGCCTGTGAAGATAAAGACAATATTTACTTATACAGCAACTTTACCATAGTACAGCATTGCCGAGATGCATCACTGAGCTTTAATAACAAAATTCAACACTGAGCCACATATTTTAATCCATCTCCCTTTGACAGCATCAAGACACATGAACCAATGGTGGAAGGGATTAAATATGGTGATGCACAAGAGGCCAGAATAGGAAGAACACAGATACCTTGGAAGGTTGAGAGGCTGGAGCAAAACACCAAAATAGGGACGGTGAGACCATGGAGAGATTTGAAGAAGTTGAGAATTTTAAAATGATGGCATTGCTTCTCGCATTGTGCGGGTCAGCAAACACAGAGATAATGGCTGTCGAGGACATGACAAAACTTAGGACATGGGAACAGAGCTAAAAGATGGGATTTTTGGGGAGATGGTGCAGCAGTATTGTCATTGGTCTGGTTATCCAGAAAACAAGGTAATGTTCTGACAAACCAAGTTTGAATCCCATCAAGCTTGATCAGGAATCTGAATTCAGTAAAAATCTGGAACAAAAAGTTGATCACTGACCAGGAATCCATTGTCTCTTACCCTAAGGATAGATCTGATTCACCAAGTGCCCTTTAAAGAGAACAAAAAAAAATTGTCATTCTCACCTTGTCAGACCTATTTGTGACTCCAGATGCACAGTAACTGGCCGATTGTTAACTGCCCTCTGAAGTGGCCTCAAGAGCCACTTCTACGAAACTACTACAAAGTCAAAAAGCCTAGAAAACAGACTAAGGCAAAAGAAACATCAATGGAAAATACAACCTGTTGACCCTCAAAGCCCATCTTGCTAGCATCTGGGGGCTTGTGCCAAAATTAGGAGCGCGGTTTCACAGATTAGACAAGCAACAGTTATACTCTCAATCATACAATGGGTGCCAGACACTAAGACATTCAACAAGATACCTTACAAAAGGTTAAGCCATAAGCATCCACGACATTGGGAGCAGTTTTTGGCACAGACAGAGAATTGGTCCTTGGGCAGGAAACTGCGAGTGGGGATAAGGGGTTCTTTTCCAAAGTTGGTGACCCATGACCAGTGATGTTCCATTGGGATCAGTGCTGGGACTACAACAGTTTACAGTATTTATTAATGACTTAGAGGAAGGAAGTGAATGTATTTCCAAATTCAAAGAAACACAAATAGATGAAAAGGCAGGTGGCGAGAGGGATACGAACAGTTTACAGAGAGATCTTGGAGCGGTTAAGTAAGCGAGCGAAAGGTTGGCAAATGCAGTATCATGTAGGAGAATGTAAAGTTGCTCATTTTGGAAGGGAGAATGCAAAACAGCGTACTACTTACACAGAGAAAAACTGTAGAAACCTGTAGTACAGAGGGATTTGGGGAGACCAGTGTGTGAAACACAAATTATAGCACATAGGTACAGCAGGTAATCAGGACGGCTAATGGAACGTTGGCCCTTTATTTCAAGGGGTTTGGAATATAAGAATAGGGAAGTTTTATTGCGACTGTACAAGGTGCTGGCGAGAGCACAGCTGGAGTACTATGAGCAGGTTTGATCTCTTTCTGCAAGGAAATGTATAACTTCATTACAGGCTACTCAAACAGTTCACTAGTGTATTCCGTGAAATGGAGGGATTGTCTTATTAGCAAAGGTTAAACAGGTTGGGACTCTACTCACTGGGGTTTTGAAGAATGAGAGGTGATCTCATTGAAACGTACAGGATTCCTAAAGGGGCTTGACAGGGGTCAACCTGGTGAAGCTGCAAGAGAGGACCCCTTGTTTGCAAAATGTCAGAAACAAGTGATAAACAAAGCTAAGTGATCCCAGAGCTAACAGATCTGATCTAGGCTCTGCAATCTTACCAGTCATTAAACAATTCACTGGGAGGAGGACACTCCACAAATGTCCCCATCCTTGAATCGTGGGGGGAGCCCAGTTCATCAGTACAAAAATCTTCCATCAAAAGTGCCAAGACTGCGATCCATCTCGGCCTTCCCCAATGGTCCCCAGAATCACAGGTACCAGTCTTCAGCCAATTCGATTCACTCCACATGATAATCAAGAAACCATTGGAGGCACTGGATACCACAAAAGGCAAGGGCCCTAACAACATTCCAGCAATAGTCCTGAAGACATGTACTCGCCACATCCCGAGCTGAGTTCTTCCAGTACCATTACAACTCAAGCGTCCACATGACAAATGTAGAAAATTGCCCAGGTGTGTCCTGTACACAAAAAACAGCACAAGCCAACCTGGTTAATTATTGTCCTGTCTATTCCCAATCAGACAAGTGTTGGAGGCTATCAAATGCTATCATGCAGAACTGCTGAGCAATTAGCTGGTCAGTGACGTCCAGTTTGGTTTCTACCAGGGAGACACAGCCACCGACCTCATTACAGTGTCAGCTCAAACAAAGTCAAAAAAAGTCAAGGATAAGAGATAAAAGGTACTGCAGATGCTGGAGACTCCGAGATAACAAGCATGGGGCTGGATGAACACAGCAGGTCAAGCAGCATCATAGGAGCAGGAAAACTTGACGTTTCGGGCCTAAACCCTTCATCAGAAATGGGGGAGGGGAAGAAGGTTCTGAAATAAATAGGGAGAGAGGGGGAGGCGGATAGAGGATGGACAGAGGAGAGGATAGGTGGAGAGGAGGCAGACAAGTCGAAGAGGCGGGGATGGAGCCAGTAAAGGAGAGTGTAGGTAGGGGGGTAGGGAGGAGATAGGTCAGTCCAGGGACGACGGACAGGTCAAGGGGGCGGGATGATGTTAGTAGATAGGAGATGGGGGTGTGGCTTGGGGTGAGAGGAAAAACAGGTTAGGGAGGTGGAGATGAGCTGGGCTGGTTTTGGGATGCGGTTGGGGGAGGGGAGATTTTGAAGCTTGTGAAATCCACATTGATGCCGTTGGGCTGCAGGGTTCCCAGGCTGAATATGATTTGCTGTTCCTGCAGCCTTCGGGTGGCATCACTGTGGCATTGCAGGAGGCCAAGGATGGACATGTCATCTGAGGAATGGGAGGGGGAGTTGAAATGGTTCGCGACTGGGAGGTG
>JAHRHZ010000063.1:53464505-53509043 GCA_024137785.1 Ginglymostoma cirratum | reverse complement strand
GGGGATGCGGTTGGGGGAGGGGAGATTTTGAAGCTTGTGAAATCCACATTGATGCCGTTGGGCTGCAGGGTTCCCAGGCTGAATATGATTTGCTGTTCCTGCAGCCTTCGGGTGGCATCACTGTGGCATTGCAGGAGGCCAAGGATGGACATGTCATCTGAGGAATGGGAGGGGGAGTTGAAATGGTTCGCGACTGGGAGGTGCAGTTGTTTGTTGCGAACTGAGCGCAGGTGTTCTGCAAAGCGGTCCCCAAGCCTCCGCTTGGTTTCCCCGATGTAGAGGAAGCCACAACGGGTACAGCGGATGCAGTACACCACATTGGCAGACGTGCAGGTGAACCTCTGCCTGATGTGGAATGTCTTCTTGGGGCCTGGGATTGGGGTGAGGGAGGAGGTGTGGGGGCAGGTGTAGAACTTCCTGCGGTTACAAGGAAAAGTGCCAGGTGTGGTGGGGCTGGAGGGGCGTAAGTTCACCTGGACCATCTCCAACACTTCTCTCTCCTTCCTGGACCTCTCCGTCTCCATCTCGGGCAACCACCTCGAGACAGATGTCCATTTCAAGCCCACTGACTCCCACAGCTACCTGGAATACACATCCTCCCACCCACCCTCCTGCAAAAACGCCATCCCCTATTCCCAATTCCTTCGCCTCCGCTGCATCTGGTCCCAGGATGAGACATTCCAATCCCGCACATCTCAAATGTCCTCATTCTTCAAGGACCGCAACTTCCCCCCCACAGTGGTCAAGAACGCCCTCGAACGTGTCTCCCGCATTTCCCGGAACACATCCCTCACGCCCCGTCCCCGCAACAATAATCAAAAAAGAATCCCCCTTGTCCTCACATACCACCCCACCAAACTCCGGATCCAACGCATCATCCTCCGACACTTCCGCCATCTACAGTCAGACCCCACCACCAAAGACATCTTTCCCTCCCCACCCTTATCTGCCTTCCGGAGGGACCACTCCCTCCGCGACTCCCTTGTCCGCTCCACACTCCCCTCCAGCCCCACCACACCCGGCACTTTTCCTTGTAACCGCAGGAAGTGCTACACCTGCCCCCACACCTCCTCCCTCACCCCAATCCCAGGCCCCAAGAAGACTTTCCACATCAGGCAGAGGTTCACCTGCACATCTGCCAATGTGGTATACTGCATCCGCTGTACCCGTTGTGGCTTCCTCTTCATCGGGGAAACCAAGCGGAGGCTTGGGGACCGCTTTGCAGAACACCTGCGCTCAGTTCGCAACAAACAACTGCACCTCCCAGTCACGAACCATTTCAACTCCCCCTCCCATTCCTCAGATGACATGTCCATCCTTGGCCTCCTGCAATGCCACAGTGATGCCACCCGAAGGCTGCAGGAACAGCAAATCATATTCAGCCTGGGAACCCTGCAGCCCAATGGCATCAATGTGGATTTCACAAGCTTTAAAATCTCCCCTCCCCCAACCGCATCCCAAAACCAGCCCAGCTCATCTCCACCTCCCTAACCTGTTTTCCCTCTCACCCCAAGCCACACCCCCAGCGCCGATCTACTAACATCATCCCGCCCCCTTGACCTGTCCGTCCTCCCTGGACTGACCTATCTCCTCCCTACCCCCCTACCTACACTCACCTTTACTGGCTCCATCCCCGCCTCTTCGACTTGTCTGCCTCCTCTCCACCTATCCTCTCCTCTATCCATCCTCTATCCGCCTCCCCCTCTCTCCCTATTTATTTCAGAACCCTCTTCCCCTCCCCCATTTCTGATGAAGGGTTTAGGCCCGAAACGTCAAGTTTTCCTGCTCCTATGATGCTGCTTGACCTGCTGTGTTCATCCAGCCCCATGCTTGTTATCTCGGATTCTCCAGCATCTGCAGTACCTGTTATCTCCATCTCAAGTACCAGGCAATGACCATTTCCAACAAGTGAGAATCTAACCATCTTCCCTTGGCATTCAATGGTATCACCATCACTGATTCTCCACTGACATTATCCTAAGGGTTACCATTGGACAAGCCAGATACAGTGTCGACAACAGCAGGCCAGAGGCTAGGTATCCTGCAGTAACTAACTCACCTCCTGACTGCCCAAAACCTGTCCATTTTCTCCAAGGCACAAGTCAGGAGTGTGACGGAATACACTTCATTTGCCGGATGACTGTTTTTGAAACTGCAATCAAGACGACGGACGCCATCCAAAACAGCCCACTTGATTGTTTGAGAATGTATTCCCAATCACTCCCTCCAGCACCAATGCTCAGTAGCAGCAGAGTGCACCATCAAGGGTCATTAGACAACACATTCCAACACAATGTCTAATACCATCTAGAACGACATGGACAACAGATTAATGGGAACTCGACGACCTGCAAGTTCCCATCCAAGCCACTGGAAATATATTATTGTTCCATCACTGTCACTGGGTCCAAATCCTTGAATACACTTCCTACTGGCATTATGGGTCACCTCCAAATGGACTACAGTGGTTTAAGGCAGCTTGCCACCATCTTTTCAAGGACAATGAGGGTTGGGCACTAAATGCTGGCCCAGAAACTGGCAACCACTTACCATGAACACATTTTAAAAATAAAATTAGATTTGGGTGATGGGTCAGGAATTTCCTAAAATTGATCAAGTCTACATGTGACAAAATGCATGAATGACTACTTCAGCATGAAAGCCATTGAGGCAGGAGCTGCATCAGATTGTGTTACTGAGGTGGATATAAGCAGTGTCATTAAATGATGTAGACATGGGATCGTAAGTTTGTTTGGGCGTTAAATATGGTACGAAGGGTACAAACACACGCTCAGCTAACGTCACTTGGCTGGGGTGAACTGGAAGTGGGGCTAGGGAACAAAATTTCTGGTGAAAACCGAAGAGAATTGTTATGTACTCTAACAGTCAGTTGGAGGAAATCTGCTAGTCTGCAATGCAAACAAAAAAAAAACAATTTATAATCCACATTTTAAGAAATAATAGCGTATTTAATAGCTCGCTTATCCGTCAAAACGAGCAACACTCACGTTCCTCTGGACATCTACGCTGCCTGGGCAGAATTCAACAGTTTGTAAGACTGTCAAGCATTTATGATAACATTCTCCTGAATAGTCGTACAAACAACCCGACTGAGCATAATGCATGAATGGTTTGGGAGTCTGCCAAGCATTCATAATGGCATTCTACTGAAGAAATCTGCCAACAAACCCTCCTGCCTCATTTAAAACCAGATCTGAACAGAGCTAAATCTCTTCTGTCTGTCAACAGCCTTACATGGCCAAGTTGAACAAAATGGAGTTCGTTGAGATTTCAGATTTGATCTCGACCCGTTTGCAACCTTCCACCTCCTAGTCTTAACAAAAGGGAGTCGCCGGTTGCGGCAGGAAGAGAGGTTGTTTGGCTGGTGAAAAGGAATGGTTAAGCCAACAATCCACTCTTAGAAGTAGCAGAAAAGTTTCTTCCAGGTTCAGCAAAAACTCCTTCACAGACAGGATTCTCTCCCTCCAAAGCAACACTAATCCATGACTCCTTGATTTCAGCCAAATACATCAAATTTCATCTGCACCCCTGCTCCCATAGCCTCTTCTTACTCTTCTCTTCCTCTGCCCTACAACGATGACAGAGAGACATGGGCTGTCCTGCCAACAGGTACCCAGTCAGATGGGAAATCAGAAGAAAATTTTTTTAAAATGTCCCTACTGTACACAGCAGCATCTTCACTTCTAGATTTACCTTCCAGAAATCTAGAACCCCACATCTTGCTCTTTCTCCACACTTCTGTTCTAATATCAAGACAATGCTATTTTGTATTTAAGTCAAACTTGAGCAGACTTATACAAGTGCGGTCTATCTTAGGAGAGACCATTAGTGAGGAATGGAAAGTTTGCCTTTTGTCAGCCTCAATTCTGCCGTCCACAAAATTTCTACCACATGCTGAAACCCACTCAACTCTGCAACTCTCCATTTGTCGGATTCTTCCCCTTCCCCAATTCATTCTTTGAGTTACTCTGCTGTTCTCTCTAATGAATAAGGTTCGTCGTTAATTTTGTTGCCTGAGAAAAATCACTATTAAATCAGTTATTTAAAATATTCCTTTCTCTCCCTCCAGATTTCATTGAGAATGATAGAGTTGAAATACCAAATAACATTATTTTCATCCTGGTTATTTGTTGTGATCTGTGTATTTCTCACTTTGAACTAAATGCAAGATAGCAAGACGGCCATCAACTCAAAACCTCAACAGAGCAATCAGCTAAAAAAAGAACATCATATCAGATGGCCCCATCGCCTATTTATACTTCTCGTTTCTCCAAGAGAAAAACAAAACAAGGGTAATTATTCACTTTCACATCTTGTCTGATTCTCACCAACACAAATCCTGTGCTAATTTCTACACAGTGAAGGACACACAGATAATCAAACGTTCCAAATGGCTATTTATATTGATCTGGAAAGCATGTCAATGAAGCTACACTGTTGTACATTCAAATGATAACACAATAGAGCACCTTTGTTCAGGAAGGCAGCTTGATTAACACCGCTAGCTTCACTCTATTCTACACGACCAACACCCTCACGTCCAAAACCAGGAGAAGGAACCAGCGTACAGCTGCTGGAAGAGTTGTATTTATATAGTACACTCATGCCAAACACAACCCACTCCTGATTTTTCAGTCCAGAAAGAGGGAACACAGTTTCAGGTTAACTCAAAAACTGAAAGAATTGTGGATGTTTTTGTTCCCGATTTAAAAAAGTTGCTGGAAGAGCTCAGCAGGTCTGGCAGCATTTGTGAAGGAAAGAAAAAAAAAAGAGTTAATGTTTCCTCAGAACTGATAGTGGCTGGCAAAATGTCAGTTTTGATGCATAAAAAAGGGGAGTGGGAGGAGCTGAGGAGCTAAGGAGCAAAAGACAGGATAGAGCCTAAAGAGAGAGAAGAGCAGTTGGACAGACAAAGGAGTTGATAACAATCAGGCCAGGAGGGTGATTAGTTGTTAATGGGGACTGTTAGTGACTAATAGCAGGTAGTGTGTAACGGCAGGCTATGTGGTAACAAGACTTGGTGTGCGAGGTGGGGGGCTGGGACATGGGAGAGTTTAGGCCCTAAAATTATTGAACCCGAAGGACTGCATGGTCCCCAAGTGGAAAATGAGGTGTTGTTCTTCCAGCTTGCGTTGGGAGACACAGAGACACAGAGACACGATGCGTTAAAGTGGCAGGTAACAGGTAGTTCAGGGTCTTGGTTGCGAGCAGAACGTAGGTGTTCTGCGAAGCAGTCACCTAGTCTACACTTCGTTAACTCATAACCGCCCTCCAGAGGCAATGGAGTAGTCATAACATCATTGAGCTAGTAACCCAGAACTGAGGAGAAAGTTCTGAGGACACTGATTCGAAGCACTCCTTGGCAGGTAGTGAAACTCAAAAAACAATTAAAATCTGGACCAAAAGGATGACCAAATAGTGACGATACTACCACTGTCAATTATCATTAAAAACATCCAGTTCACACATACTCTTTAGGGACAGAAACCTGCCATCTTTATCCTGCTTAGCTTACATCTGACTGCTGGCACAATACAATATGATTAGCCATTAACCATCCTCTGGGCAATTAAGTAAGGGCAATAGATGCTGGTCAACCCCATGAGCAAGACTCATGAAGGGGCGAAAAAGGCGTTTGAGGAAATGCCTTTAAAAAGTAACAAATATGGCTCAGTACAAGGAATAGAAATTAATACAACATCCAGGGATACAGAATGTTTAGTATAAAGTGGGTAATGATGCAGTGTATGTATACATGTATATAATATCTATATACGCATGGGAAATAAACTGAGGTGAACGGAGTCAAAGGCAATTGAAATGATTGAAACTGGCCATTCTGTAATGTAATTCACATCCTGAGGCATAAAAACAGGCAAAAACTAGCAGTACAATTTTAAACAAAAATTTTAACATCCAATTAGGAATGAAAGGCAGCAAAGTCTCCAGCTTAATTTAGTAGGTGAGGGGGAGCAAAAGTGAGTTCTCCTGGCTTGGTGAATTTGAAGCAACATCAGCTGTCTAAATGAGGTGCTTGTTTTCATGCACCGAGGTACACAGGAAACCATCAGGTGCTACAGGAAATATGACTTCAACTACAGGCAGTTTCAGAGTTGCAAATGAGTTCTGTTCTTGAATCCATTCTCAAGTCGATTTGTATGCAAGTTGGAACGCATTGCTGGATAATATATTTAAGATATCAGATATTTGAAATTACACCCCTGTACATTTGTAAATTCTAAGTCATAAATTAGGGACCCTGTGCACAGGGATTATATTTTAATCTGATGCCGGTATGGCGTGGTTTCAAAACAAAAGGTAAATCTGGAGGTGAAAGGACCTGAAAAAAGGTATAGAGGGCACTCACAGGGAACAATACATGCAACTTTTCACAAGCAAAGTTAAAATCTGCTGGTGCTGTGATGTTTAAAAAGGAATGTGTTACACCACGTACTATTTTGGTCAGGTTTGTATCCATTTAAGTTTAGATGTAGATGTAAACATTATGCTGTTATTGATTTAAACTTGACAAAATTGATCAACCATTTTGAAACCACTGTTGTCTCGCATCAAATATTATAGCAAAATGAGAAACAAGGAGAGGAAGATGTTAATCTAAACACCAGAACCTTCAGAAACGGTTCATGTAAACATTAACCAGAGGAACTAAATGTACAACAGGCAGAGCCCAAGAAAAGTGTGTGGGTCAAATATAAGAAGAAGAACAGGATAGCTAAAGATTAGGTGAAACATGACATAAGGGGGAGAACTGAAAAGGTGAGATGGATATTATTTCAACCAGTTGTTTTGTCTTTTATTTTAAATCCCCTTTCATTTAAAAAGAGTCCAGACATCGTGGACTAGAACATATTCCTCAAACAACATTGTTAAAACAGATCATCTGCTCATTTGTTTGTGGGACATCGCTGTGTGCAAATTAGTTTTGTAATATAGGAAATATGAAGCCATCACTTTTTTATATCTGACCCATGTAAATCAGAAGTGAAAAGCTGTCAAGGTATATTGGGAGTCCACGGACATACCATGCAGTTGAGAACAGAGGCTTGAGTGAGTCGTCCTCCAGCTATACAGCAGAGACAACAATAGAAACAGGAAAGTTCAGGCCCACCCATTTGGACTAAAGCGGGAAAATGGGGAGATGGGAGGCACGTAATCATTGATTATTTCCCTGTATTAATCTTCACCCTCAGTGAGAGAGGGTTGAATGGGTCAGTTGGCATTGCTGTTCATAAGGATGTAGAAATAGGTGCCTGGATGGGCCCTTGAGGATGCCAAAAATAGCACAAAGGGGTGTTTCTGGCTCTCTGAAGAGCAATTCAAGCCCAGGATGATGAGAGAAAACAGGAAGGCCTTGGAGTGCCGAAGGATTGAGCTAAAAAGATTCAGGGGAAGTTTATCCAAGAGATGAGTAACTAAAGGAAGCATCAAAAATAGGGGAGAGAGGAACCTTTCAGTGACAAAAGGAGGAAGAAAGGCAAACTGTAAGTGATGGGTTCACTCCCAGAGCAGCAGCCAAAGTGCACAGACAAATTACCACAGGATCACTGATGTTACATTGCGGTTACTCAAGATGGGAATAGATATTCCCAGGCTTTGCAACAGAAAATGCACATCAAAAACATTATGTTGACTGGAGAGCATTTTTGGCATGTGTAGGAGGTCAGGAGCTTGAGCCCAGCATGGCTAAGCACCTAAGGAGGACTGCAATATTGAGCATTTAATTTGGATTTATTTATTGTTCTATTTTACATTAAGGAGGAGTTTAGTGTTGAACTTTTAACTATATTGCCTTCTTTTTCTACTTTGTACCTATGAACCTTTGTAGCCAAGATAGCACCAGAATGGCGACATTGTAAACTTTTCACTGTACTCCTGTACTCGAGTACGTGTGACAAAAATCTATTTCCCTTGAAGTTTTCTTTCTTAGTATCACTGAAGATACAATCATTATCCCAGCTCTCACGTTGCAATCACCATGTGCTACTGCGTACGAAGAGCCCTATTGCTATCTGTTTAATGGTTTGCGCACTTGTGTCGGTCCAGTTTGAACCTTCCGGTTAAATTAATTTATCCTTCTGACTGAACCAATCAGTAAAAGTTATGCATTGCTTCTAAGCTGAATTTATCTAAATATTTTAGAACATGCGAAAGGGATAAAACTTTTTTTTGAAAGTAACATGAAAAAAAAACTGGGCAGCTTCAGAGCAGCTGACCAACTGATCCAAGGAACCACACAGCATGCTATTCAATAATCTAACTGTTAGTAATATGGCTGAGGGATAACTAAAGGCCAGGGTACTAGCGAGAACTCCCGCACCTCCCCCCCCCACCCCCCACCACCGATCTTCTCTGACGATGATGCCACAGGACCCTCTACGTCCACCTGACTGAGCTAATGGGGTTTGAAGTTCAACATCTCATGTAAAGAGGTCAGCACCTCCAGCAATGCAGCACTGCTGCTAGAGTGCCAGAATAAAATTGGTATGCTCAATTTACAATTACAATACCTTTACAAGATATTTCTACCGTTCAAAACATTTGACCTACTCTTGATGTGTTTCAATATTATCTTAATGGGTGCAGGTTCCGAGAAAATTTTTACCTTGTAGCCTATCTTACACACTGCAACCAAATTGCTGTCCTCCTTGGCGTGGTATTTTTGGATAATCGTGTGTGGAACATGTAATCTCTTTCTATTTCAGAAGTTCAAACTTTTCTTTCAACAGAATATACCCAGTAATAGACTATGAACTGCTGTGTTTACAAGTCCTTTTTGAAAAAAGAAAAAACAAGTTGAAAAGTGGTCTGTGTGTCAACAGGAAGGGGGATTCATTGCAAACAAAAAAAAAACTCTTAACCAGGCTAAAATCCACCCATTGTCAACAGATAGGCAGAAAATCTATCCCAAAGTTTCAACACAGAGTAGCTCAGTGCTTTTTCATTGGATCATCCAATACCAATAACAGTTCAAGCAATAGAAATGAACAAAAATAAACA
This sequence comes from Ginglymostoma cirratum, assembly GCA_024137785.1. NCBI lineage: Eukaryota > Metazoa > Chordata > Chondrichthyes > Orectolobiformes > Ginglymostomatidae > Ginglymostoma > Ginglymostoma cirratum. Next base: position 53,500,004 of record JAHRHZ010000063.1, on the reverse strand, counting down.
TGATGGATGAGATATAGAACTGGAATTCTTGGCAAGGCACCTCGTATGAGGACTGTTGACACAGAAACACCCCTTTTCAATCAGGTAAGAAAAGTGCAATTTAACAAAACATTCCTGGAGGCTTGAAATGAATTACGGTTATAAGGAAGTCAAAACGGAAAAAAAAAAATATTGCTGTATCCTTGTAGTACGTTAAAGAAAAACTTCAGTTTTTATGATGTTTTAAATGTGGAAAAACCTTCTAAGATGCTCCAGATGGGCATAACCAGATCAAGTGATTGCAGTGCAGAGGTTAGGATTATGTACAACCTCTTTCCTGAGGCGAATGTGCTAAATTGGGGGAAATGCTAATTACAACAGAATTAATCAGGAACGAGATTGCGGGGTGTTTGAGGGTAAATCCACTTCTGACATGCAGGAGCCTTTTAGACACCAGTTGATCAGAGTTCAGGATCAGCATGTTCCTGTGATGATGAAAGATAAGGATGGCAAGAGATATTGAAATATTAGTCAAAAAGGAAAGGGGAAACATACGTAAGGTTCAGGAAACTGAAATTACACGAGGCCCTTGAGGAATACAAAGGAAACAGGAAAGAACTTAAACAAGGAAAATAGGCCATGAAATGTCCTTGGCAAATAGAATTAAGGAGAATCCCAAAGCATTTTACTCACATCTTGGGAGCAAGAGGGTAGCTAGGGTATTTATGCATGCAGCCAGAGGAAGTGGGGGAGGTCCTTAATGAGGATTTTGCATCAGTATTTACCAAGGCGAAGCACATGGACGATGGCAAGATTAGGGAAACTATATCGATTCAGTTCCGAGGAAGGGTCACCGGACCCAAAATGTTAACTCTGTTTTTTGCCTTCACAGATGCTGCCAGACCTGCTGAACTTTTCCAACAACTTTGTTTTTGTTCCTGATTCACAGCATCCGCAGTTCTTCCAGGTTCCTTTTAATAGACCATGTTGTTATTCTACAGCATATCGATATTACGGAGGTAGTGGTGCTGAGTTCTTGAAAACTGTTGAGGTAGAAGAGATCTATCCCAGGATAGAGGCCCAGACTAGGCAGGAGACTGCTGGGGTCAAGAGAGATCTTTGTATCCTCATTGGCCACAGATGAAGTCCCAGAAGACTGGAGAAGAGCTAATGTTGTTCTTTTAAGGAGGACAACTGGGATAATCCAGGAAACTATAGGCTGGTGAGCCATAAACCCATGGTACAGAAATTAGTAGTGAGTATTCTTAGTGACAGGGTTTACTAGCATTTGGAAAAGTGTAGACTTACTAGGGATAGTCAGCACGGTTTTGTGTAGGGGAGGTGCTGTCTCAAATTGATTGGGTGCTTTGAAATAAGTGACAAAAGATGATTGAGGGGGGTAGGGCAATTGAAAACATGGACTAAAGCATTTGACAGCGCTCCTTATTTTCAGATGGTCCGGAAGATTAAGTCTCACGGGATCCACAGCGAGTTGGTAAGCTGGATACAAAAATTGGCTTGGACATAAAAGATAGAGGGTAGTTGTGGAGCGGCATTTTTTTGACTGGAGGTTTGAGACCAGTGCTCTGATTAGCAAGTTTACAGATGACATGAACATTAGGCGTTATGGATAGTGAGGAAGGTTGTCTAAGAATTAAGCAGGATATAGAGGATAGAGTCATCAAGTTGTACAGGAAAGTAACCGACCCTTCAGTCCAACCTATCTGTGGCAACCAGATAGATATCCTAAATAAATCCAGTCCCATTTGCCAGCATTTGACCCATATCCTTCGAAACCCTCCTTATTCATATACCCATCCAGATGCCTTTTAAACAACGTACGAGCCTCCACCACCTCCTCTGGCAGTTCCTTCCATAGCTCTGCACGAACATGTTGCACCTCAGGTCCCGGTTAAAATCTTTCCCCTCTCACTGTAAACCTATGCCCTCTAGTTTTAGATTCCCTCCACCATGGAGAAAAGACCTTGGCTATTGACCCTATCCATGTCCCCCTCATGATTTTATCAACCTCTAAGATCATCCTTCGCCTTCAACACTACAGAGGAAGTAGTCCCAGCCTATTCAGCCTCTCCCTATAGCTCAATGCTGTTGCTCATGAGGGAGTGCAGTGAAGGTTTACCAGGGTGATTCTGGGAATAGCGGGACTGACACGAGGCAAGTTTGACTCGGTCAAGATTGTTTTCGCTGGAGTTCAGACGAATAAAGTGGGATCCGAGCCTTACAAAATTCTGACAGGACTAGACAGGGTAGATGCAGGGAGGATGTTCACGATGGTGGGTGTGTCCAGAACCAGGGGTCACAGTCTGAGGATTCGGGTTAGACCATTTAGGATGGAGACGAGGAGATTTTTCTTCATCCAAAAAGCATGGTGAGCCTGTGGAATTCATTCCCACAGGAAGTAGTTGATGCCAAAACATTGAATGTACTCAAGAGGCAACTAGATATCGCACTTAGGGCAAATGGGATCAAAGGCTATGAGGAGAAAGCAGGATCAGGCTATTGAGTTGGATGATCAGCCATGATCGTGATGAATGGCAGAACAGGCTCAAAAGGACTGAATGGCCTCCTCCTGCTCCTATCTTCTGTGTAAACTTTCCAAACCTGGCAACATTCTTATAAATCTTTCTGAATCCTTTCAAGTTTCACAATATCCTTCCAATAGCAGGGAGACAAGAATTGCACACAGTATTTCAAACATGGCCTAACCAATGTCCTGTACAGCCACACCATGACTTCCCAACTCTGAAACGCAACGCACTGACCAGTAAAGGCAAGCATACCAAATACCTTCTTCACTATCCTGTCAACTTGGAAGGAATTATGAACCTGCTCTCCAAGATCTTTGTTCAGCAACATTCCCCAGGACCTTACCATTAAAAGTTGTATAAGACCTACCCAGACTTGCCTTTCCAAAATGCAGCATCTCACATTTATCTAAAATTAAACTCCATCTGCCTCTCCTCAGCCCATTGGCCCATCAGATCAAGATCCTGTTGTACTCGGAGGTAACCTTCTTTGCTGTCCACTCCATCTCCAATTTTGGTGTCATCTGCAAACATACTAATAATCCCTCATGTTCACATCAAAATCATTTATATCAATGACAAAAAACAGTGGAGCCAGTACCAATCTTTGTGGCACACTGTTGGTCACAGGCCTCCAGTCTGAAAAGCATCCCTTCACGACCACCCTCTGTATTCTACCTTTGAGCCAGTTCTACATCCAAAAGGCTAGTTCTCCCAGTATTCCGTGTGATGTAACCTTGCTAACCAGTCTATCACGAGGAACCTTATCTGTGAAGGTTACAGTGATATGAAGCAACTCCCTTCAAAAAGGTGAAAGGAACTCAGGTTTGTTTGATCTCTGCCAATCCAGTTATAGCATTGGCATCTACCTGATAACATGGAAAATAGCCCAGCTATGTCCTGTACACAAAAAGCAGGACAAATCCAACTCAGCCAATTACTGCCCCATCAGTCTACTCTCGATCATCAGTAAAGTGATGGAAGGTGTCATCAACAGTGCTATCAAGCAGAACATGCTCAACAATATCCAGTTTGGGTTCCGCCAAAACCACTAAGCTCCTGACCTCATTGCAGCCTTGGTTCAAACAGAGAAAGAGAGAGTTGAATTCTAGAGGCGAGGTCAAAGGGACATCCCTTGACATCAAGGCTGCATTCAACTGAGTGTGGCATCAAGCAGCTCGAATAAAACTGGACTCTGTGTATTGGACTCTCCACTGTTCAATGTCATACCTGGCACAAAAGAAGATGGTTGTGGCTGTTGGAGGTCAGTCATCTCAGCTCCAGGCCATCTCTGCAAGAGTTCACTGAATGATTGCACAATGTTGAGTTCCACTCGTGACATCTCAGATACTGAAACTGTCTACGTCTATCTGAAACAAGTTTAGATGGTATCCAGACTTGGGCCGACAACTGGCAATTAACAGTTGCACCACACAAATGCCAGACTACGATCCTCTCCCATAGGAGAGGACCACCGCCCTCTGAAACTCAATGGTGTTGCCATCACTAAAACTTTCCCACCATCAACATCCTTGGGGTTACCATTGACCAGAAACTCAACTCACCATATAGTTACAGTGTCTACCAAAACAGGTCAGAGGCTAAGAATACTGCGGGGAATTACTCATCTCCTAACTTCCCAAAGCCTGTCCATCATCCAATTGTCTGGATAGGCTCAGCTCCAACAACACTCGAGCAACTTGACACCGTCCGGGACAAAGCAGCCTGCTTGTTTGGCATTGTATTCACAAGCTTCCACTCCCTCCACCACTGACACTCAGAAACAGCAGTGTGTACCATCTACAAAAGATTCACTGCAAAAATTCAACAGAGATCATTAGATAGCACCTTCCGAAACTATAACCATTTCCGTCTAGAAGGACAAGGGCAACAGATACATGGGAACACCACCATCACCTGAAAGCTCCCCTCCAAGCCACTCACCATCCCGACTTGGAAATATATTGCTGTTCCTTCATTGTCGCTGGGTCAGAATGCTGGAATCCCCTCCCTCAGGATCATTTGACCTATTGTGGGTCAACCCACGGCAGGTGGACTGCAAGGGTTCAAGGCAGCAGCTCACCATCACCTTCTCAAGGGCAACTAGGGATGGACAATAAATGCTAATCAGCTAGTGCCATCCATGTTCCATGAATGAAAAAAAAAAGTCAGTTTTTTACTTTGGCATCAAACGCAACAATTGAAGCCAAAAAAAAAATTAGACAGTATTCTGGAGAGACTTAAAATCACAGAGTTGCTTAACACTAATGCAGCTTTTCAGAAATGCGTAAAGATTCTAGTAATAAACACTTGAAATGGTCAAACAGCTCTCATGGAATCCATGTCATAAAGCTGAAGCAGCTTTGGAAAGCTTTTGATTTACTAGAGGAGAATGATTTTAAACGGCTTGTTCTTTAGTTATTCTCAAAATGGTTGTGCTGGGAAGTGGAAATTTTCTCTTCAGGGCAGTCATCCGTACCCAGGCTAAAGAAAGGGGAGTGGGTTGCAGGCTGTTGTCTTTGCAACTCTGCCCTACCAGAGTGTCAATATCGCAGAAGATTTCAATCCTATTTCTTGAAACATGCACATATTCGAGTACACTTTTTCAGCACATTGCATGGATACTTTAACAATCCATAATCCCTGCATCCTCAAATTCACACGACCTTCTGTCTGCATGTGGAAACACTACCCAACAGATTGAAAATACACTTACATTTTCAATGATTTACCCAACACTGTCAACAGGCCAATTAGTTTATCAACCACTTCTACCTTTTATAAAAAAAGATAGACAGCAGCTGTTCAGAATACTTCTACTATTTTTATTTACATCTCCTCCAGGCAGATTTTGTCTAATCTGCTTTTGATGTTAGCCCAAGTTATGGCGACAGGTCACCTTATTCTCCACATAATACAAAATATGCAAGATTAGTACTGTATTTATCTGTAATCTTTTGAAAAGAAGTTTGAGACTAAATTATCTGCTGTCAAAATTCATTCCCAAAACCTGGAGGATATCTTCCAAAGAGTTTTACACCCAACTATTCTGTGAAATAACCCTGCAGTATATACATCTTGGGAGGGTGGTGACAATCTGTTAGCTGAAGTTATCCGTTTCTGATCATTCACTCCAGTTATTTTCAAAATAAGAAGATTCTTTACAAATAAAGTAATTTATTTGTTTAAAATTAGTGTATCAAAGTTTTTAACATCAGGAGATGGTGTGTGGCAGATGGAAACAAGTCTAGTTATTGCAGAAATAAAACCATTTTGTCAAATTGTAATGTGGGCTCTGAATAACTAAAAGTGATCTTAAGTAACATGAAGATGTGGCAGCTTCACAATGCCTCAAGGCCAGCCCTTTCATATATAATCAGCCAACAGGCAGGAGCAGTCATCCTTGATTTTAAAAAAAATGACTACAACTACACAATGCATGCCATTCCTAACCATAGTCCAAAAATTCACATCCCTTGGACTAGCCACCCGGCACGACCAAACAGTCTGGCTTGAGCCCAAACGTAGAAAAAAAAACACTCGCTGGGCTTTTGTTTGAGCAACGAGCCACCAGGTTGTAGAACTGTTTTGTAAAAACAGCCAGTTCAGTTGCATCACTCTCCTACTGAAGACAGGCCTTGTTTTCACAACGTCACACCGAGCAGTCCCACAAATTTAAGTATTTCATTCTTTCGAAGTGCCTAAAAAAGATCAGAAATGGGGAAGAGGGCAAATGCTGGACTATTTTTCTTGTTTCATTGAGGTTGTTGCCTTTCAGCTTCTAAGTGACCAGCTAATAATGTTTTGCTAAGTATTCTGATGAACATGGACATGCTCTGACCAGCGTGTGGCTCCTGTCTACTTGCAATGCAATTCTTTCTTCTTCATTTAGAGGAAATTGATAAATAGCAGTCAATTGAGGTGACACCCATCCAGCTACCCACTGCTGTAACTTTAACACAACTCAGCATTATGAGTGAGCGTCTAAATATAAACAACTCCAATCCACCACAAGTCAGTGACCAATTCACCATCCGGCAAATGATGAGTATTTTACCCAGCACTGCTGTGGGTCCATCTTTCATTGATTTTCTGGTCTCCCTGCAGTGTACAAACATCCTTTTTCTCACCTAACCTCTGTCCTTCTCTTGTGTTTTTCTAGTCCCCTTTCCATACCTCTGTACAAGAGTAAAACTTGTCACACGTCAAACCATTTTTTCCAGTTCTAAAGAAAGATTATTGACCTGAAACATTAACTCGGGTTCTCTTTCAATAGATATTACTCAACCCTCCGAGTATTTGTAGCATTTTCTGTTTCCATACCTCAGTGAGCACTGTACAATTTTCTATTTGCTCCATCACAGCAACAATCAAAAAAAACTGGGAGCTACTGAAATGTTGTTAGATAAACAAAAAGACAGAATTCTTTATTAAATCTGTATTGAGTTTTCTATGAACAACTGCAGCTATAAAAATGTCATGAATTATCGTTAGGGTGATTACAAACAGCTACAGAATATATTTTGCAACAAAGAGGAACTGAGTGACCTTAGCAACACACGACATGCTCAAACTCCGTAAGCAGACTAGGCTTCCTATGCGGAAATTGATGGAAATATTTACGTCCACAACGCAACTCTGATCTTTCAGCAGATCTCCACGCGAAATGTTGCCTCGTGGACCTCTCAAGTCTCAGGTCTTTACATTTCTAACAGTCTTCACATTAATGCTTTCTGTAAACTGTGAGCACATAAAACAAAGGTTGCTGCACAAAAGATGTTCCCTCACATGACTGCAGATAAAACTGCAAGCGGCAGTGCTCACTTAAAAATCAACAGGACACGCACAACAAAGCCACTTTACCCACAACAAGCTTTTGAAAAGTTACAGATCTTGACTATCATTTGTGTGAACAGCCATCTTGATATACTTTGCACTCTCTTTAGCAAAATTATCTACTATTAAAATAGATTATGAAAGACCAACTTATTCCTCAAGGTCATGTACATGCATTATGTAGTCAGTCTGATATTACACAGATAATGAAAAATATGTTAAAGCATAAAAGTGTGCATAAAGGATAGCATTTAGATAAAATGAAGGCATTCATGAAAAAAAGATTACAGTTACAGAACACTGAAAAGATACATTATGTAATTTTAGTTGCAGAAGACTTTAGGCTAGAAGTGTTATATTTCCACAGAGGTCTATACTCAGCTGCCTAGCAGTTAATGAGTCAATCATCATAATTAACTGGCACCAATAGTAATTTTGTTCTGTGATTAGATTTATTTTTTAGCTGTGATATCTCTGAAACAGTTATGTAACGGGCAAGAATGAACCACACATTAAGCTTGCCTGTAATGTGAATACTTGAAAGAGCTGTTGAAATATTACAATTAATTATATACAAAATTTGACTTCATTTCAGGGAAAATGAGTGTAAATAAAAGGTCACGTGCAGAAGTCATAACAGAAAAGTTATTTTCTCTCCTGTCCTCCTGCTGGGTCAGATTCAAAGGTGATGAGGAGTGTTGGCAAGTTATGCTAGCCTTGCTGCACTCTTGGTGCTGAACGTACAAGATGCAGCTGTTTGAGCCAGTGTAATAGCTCATTAGGATTTCAGGGGGCAACTGGTTAACCTGGCAGTATTGCCAACAACCATGGAGAAACATAGTACAACACACCACTGCACTGGCCATAAAGGGAGCTGCTGCAGAGCAGAGAGTGCGCATGGGACAATTTAGTTGTGTGGTTGGGGAGGGGGGTGGGGGGGGGGGGTGGCTGGTGGGGGAGTGGAGGTGGAGGCTTGACAGGAATTGGTTTAGTGTGCACAAATCTAAATTCTCCTCTATATTACATTTGGCAAGTGAGGGGTCAGCTTGCCTGCCCATCCTCAGGCCCACATCTGCCCTTTGGTTGCCACTTAATGGCCTCTTTCCAACTCCGCTCCCATAATGCGCTGAACTGGCAAAGCTGGAAGGAAAGTAGCCATCCCACAACTTTCCCAACTTGGTTCGCGGGGCAGGAACGAAGTGGGTGTACCACGCTTTGTGGCCTCCCTGCGCCCGTCAAATATAACCTTCCCCTCTCAAGATGGAAACCCCTACCCCACCCCCATCGTTGTACCTCTGATGTTCCTCTAGCACTGCATCATCAAGACTCTCAGACCTATCTCCCCCCAGCCCACCCCTTTCTAAGCTAGGGTCCATATTCCTTCCCAGACCAAAAGCCTGGAGTTACCCAAGTCCAGGGTCTATATTCTCCTCTTGTTGGGATTCTTGTAGTTCCAGCAGTGGCCACTACTGCACCCTGGCACTGGCTGGCATCGGAGTTGTTCTAGCCAATCATACCAAACTAACGAAGGGTAACTAGGGATGTACGATAAATACTGGTCCAGCCAGCAATGCTTATGCAAGGACCAGGAGCAGAAGTCCATTCAGCCTCAAGCCTGCTCTGCCATTCAGTATGATCTTGGTTGATCTCATGTACACTCTCCTGCCAACTCTCATGACCCTTCAAGTCATTACTCAGTTAAAACCTCTCTCCACCTCATTTTTAAAAAAATTCCCGCATCTACCGTACTGGGGTAGTGAATTCCACAGACTTGAGGCCGAGTAAAGTAATTTCTCCTCATCGGTTTTAAATCTGCTATCCTTTTTCCTAAAGCTACGACCCCTCATTCTAAATTACCCTCTAAGTGGACACATCCTGTCTACATGTACTTTCTCAATCCCCTTTCCTATATACTTCAAATAGATTTCCTCCAATTAATCCAAACTCTAAAGAGTATAGGCTGAAACTGGTCAATCTCTTTTCCTAAGACAAGCCCCTCATCTCTGCAGCGAACCTCTTCTGACCTGCCTGCAATACACTACATTCCTCAAGCAAGGGGACCAAACTCTATGCACAGTCTCACTAATGCTTTGTACAGCTGCACCAACACTTTGCTACTTTTGAACTCTATTCCTTTTGCAATAAAACGCCAGAATTTCCATTTATCGTCCTTGTCACATACTGTAAGTGCGTACAGTGTCTCTATAATTCATACACAATGCAGATCCACAGCACCGAAACACTCTCCAAGTTTCCCTCTATTTAAATATTCTTTCTATTCTTCTGATCAAAATGGATAACCTCTCATTTATCCACATTAAACTCCATCTGCCTAATTTCACTCATTCACCTAGATAGATGGGTGTGGGCAGAAAAAAAAATGGCAGGTGGAATTTAATCCAAAAAAAGTGCCATGTTGCATTTTGGACAGGCAAGTACAGGTGGAAATTATGCAGTGAATGGCAGAACACTTAGGGGTACTGATATGCAGAGGGATCTGGGTGTGCAGATCCACAGATCACTGAAGATGGCTGCACAGGTAGATAATGGTAGCGAAAAAGGCCTATGGCATGCTTGCCTTCATTGGAAGTGGCACTGTGGATAAGGATAGACAAGTTGTGCTGCAGCTTTATAGAACTTTAGTTAGGCCACATTTGGAATATTGTGCGCAGTTCTGGGTCACCACACTATCAGAAGGATGTGGATGCTTTGGAAGAGGATACAGAAAAAACGTTTACCAGGATGTTGCCTGGTATGGGGGATTTTAACTATGAATAAATGTTGGATAGACTGGGTTTGTTTTCACTGAAACATAAGAGGCTGAGGAGCGACCTTTAGAAGTTTAAAAGATTGTGAATGGCATGGATAGAGTGGAAAGTATAAAGGTTTTTCCCAGGGTGGAGAGGTCAACTACAAGGGACACAGGTTCAAAGGTGCGGGATGAGGGGAGGGGCATGGAATTGAAGAGATGAGAGAGGCAAGTTTTTCCACACAAAAGGGTGGGAGGTGCCTGATATGCACTGGCAGAGGTGGTAATGGAAGCAGACACAGTAGCAGGATTTGTCTAGCATACCTGGACAAATACATGAGTAGGAAGGGATTCACGGTCTGCAAATGAAGACAGTTTTAATATGAGGGCAAAAATGATGTTGGTGCAGGCTTGAAGGACTAAAGGGCCGGTTCCTGTGCTGTATTGTCTTTTGCTCTTCTAAACTATCAATATCCCTTTGTAAATTTCTTAATTAGAACTTTATTTCCCACCTATACAAGAGTCATCTGCAAATATTGCAATAGTAGCTCTATCCCTGCATCTAAGTCGTTACACTGTAAATAGTTGGGATTCAGAACCAAATACTGTACTCCCTCCCGTTAGTTACATTTTGCCAACCAGGAAAAGGCCCATTTATCGAGGTTCTCAGCTGCCGGTTAGCCCCAGTCCTCTATCCAAGCTAATAAATTACCCCCAACTCTATATTATCTTACCTAATGGATTTACCTTTTGTGCAGCACTTTATTCACAGATATCAGAGAATCCCTAAAGTGTGGAAACAGGCCGTTTGGCCCAACAAGTCCACACTGACCCTCAGAATCGAATCCAGACCCATCCCTTATAATCCACCTAATCTATACATCCCTGGACACTATGGGCTATTTAACATGGCCAATCCACCTAACCTACACGTCTCTGGACTATTGGAGGAAACTGGAACACCCGGAGAATGTGTAAACTCCGCAGACTGACTGTCACCAGAGAGTGAAATTGAACCTGGATTCATGGTGTTGGGAGGCAGCAGTGCTAACCACTGAGCCATGCCTTTCCGGAAATACATCCCATAAATACATCTTTTTTAAAAAAAAAAAAAAAAAACTTTGTCAAATACTTTCCTCTGGCACATCCCCCTGTATCTAGGGGAAACTGGAAAGATCATGGCAAGCCGTTCAACTATCTCAAGCTGCACATCCCTTAACAACATGGAGTTCAAGCCGTCTGAGCCTGGTAACTAATCCACTGTAATCATAGCCAGCCTTTCCAGTACCTGCTGCCTCTCAAAATCTTCACCTCACTGATTACCATGATCATTTGTACTTCGACCAATATTTGGTCAAATTTCTCTTATATGGAGTCACAGTCTATAGCACCGAAACAGACCCTTCAGTCTAACAAGGCCATGCCGACCATAATCCCAAATCAAACTAGCCCCACCTACTTGTGCTCCAGATATCCGTCCAGATATTTTCTATTCATGTACTTTTCCAAATGTCTTTGAAATGTTGTAACTGTACCGACATCCTTCACTTCCTCTGCAAGTTCGTTGCACACAGGGACCACACTCCATGTAAAAGAATTGCCACGTCTAAATTATTTCTTCTCTCACCGTAAGAAACATGCCCGAGTCTTGAAATCCCCCGACCCTAGGGAAAAGGCACATGCCATTCACCTTATTTATACCCCTTGCTGATTTTATAGACCTCTATAAAATAGTCACCCCTCAGGTTCCAATGAAAAAAGTCTCAGCTTTTCCAGACTCTCCCCGTAACTCTAGCCTTCCACTAATCACCCTATAGGTAATGCAGACTTCCTGAGCAAACACCAATACAAAGTATTCATTAAACATATTTTCAGTATGCAATCTGAAACATTGCCGTTGGAAATAAGATCAACATTTGAATTGACGAGCAGATGCAATGCATCCAAGTATAAGCTGATCTCCAGTAACTGAAGGAAGGAGGGAAGGAAGAAAAGGAGTTTTCAACTGCAGTCCATTGGTGCACCAACCCAGCCAGCAGGAGCAAATTTTGGGTTGTGCAGCTGGTAGTTGAATCCTTTGATTCATTACAGGAGTGGTGGCCCGTTGATGGCATTAAAAGATCATGGCAGGACTCCAGGCCTCAGATGTGTGATGATATGATTGGGGGAGGGGGGATAAAAGGGGCGAGTAGAGGAGGAGAAAAGAGAGAGGTGTCAGGGACAAAAAGGTAACATAGCTTTTAGTGGCCATTCCCTTCCCAATTGCCGGGCCATAAAGTGCTTGATAGAGACAGGATATCATTCTGCAAAGCCACTGACAAACCCAACAGGCCCTTCCAAGATGTGACAGTGTGGAGCTGGAGGAACACGGCAGGTCAGGCAGAGGAGCAGGAAATTACAATTTGGGTCAGGTTTCCTGGTCCTCTGATGCTGCCTGACCTGCTGTGTTCCTCCAGCTCCACACTGATCTCTGACTCCAGCATCGGCAGTTCTTACTATCTGTGAGGCCCTTCCAAGTGTGTGCAAGACCCATGTGGTCTCCATTTAACCCTCAAACCACTGCTAAATTGCAGTGGGGTCAGGAATATGTAAATCCCATGTTTGTTCCTACTAGCCTCTCACTTAGTTGGGTATGCTTTCCCAGCCACCAGGAGATTGAAGTAAAGCCTCTCCCATGTTTAAGTGGGTGGTTAACATGGTCTCTCCTCTAACAGGCTTTATTAAATGCAGCCCAGGAGATAACATATCAATCCCATTAGCTTTCATTAGTAGAATTGCCAGAATGGCTGAGGATTTCCAACATCCACAGTATTATATTCATTTTAGCTTTTGTTCTCTTTCATTATTTTTACAAATCGTTGAGAAGATAAAAATTTTTTTTAAGTTTTACCAAATGACTTGGTGCTTTCCGTTGAGGTCAAAACTGGAAATATATTTGAAGTTAAGCAACGCCATATTCCTTATCCTTAAATCTTTCTACTTGTTGAGCTGTTGCTTTGATTTCTAAACGAAAATGTTGTTGAACGAGTTCAACTCATGGCCTTCTGTGGAGCACAGATTTCAATTATATTCAGCTCTTGGCGATATTTAGACACGCAACAAAACTATTTGCAGAAACCCGTGCAACCAGCAGTAAGCTGTCAGAGAAGATTAAAAATACACGAGGGTCCCTGTGGCAGTGTCCCTACCTCTGAGCCAGGAGACCTGGGTTCAAGTCCCACCTGCGCCACAGCGTGAAAAACATCTCAAAAAGATACAGTCAAATCTCCAGGAATATGTCCAACCAGAGTTAGCATCACTGGTCAGAGATTTGAGGCAGTCGAGCACAAATTAAAAGTGACACTTCGGTGCCATCCTTCAGATGAGACTTTAAAGCCTGCATCTTCTTGGAGGGGGATGCAAAAGATGCATGGCACGAATCAAAGAGCTGTGAAGATGTCGGTGTGTTCTTGGGTACACTTTGATCCCTCAAACATCACTAAAAACAAACTCTGTTAAACATTGTTTAAAGGAGATTTGAAGTTGAAGATTTTTACCCTGCTTTCATCATAAAGGATGCAACACGTGCAACTGAAAAACAGAGACACCATTTGCTACAGAATGGCAAGCAGCTGCTGATTGGTTGGGCCACCATTGGCAGGGAGATGCAGCAACAGTTAACTGTCAATCTGAATGCTTGGACCAAACAGGTAGATTCTGATTGGTCAGGGCATGGCCACCGGGGATGCCACAACTTTTGACTGTTTGTGACCCCTTTTTCTTTTAAGAATACAGGAGGGACGGTGTGTGGGTCACCTCTAGTATGAAGAAATCACACTGCCGGTCCAGAAATTCATTTCCAGCATACCTCTTACCACAACCCAGGTTATGAACTAAATTATTTTCAATAAACAGAAACATAATACAATGGCAGATACACCAGAGGCTGAAGCACCATCTGGTTGAGCATGGGTGGCTTGCTTCCTTCTGCAAATGGTCCTCGGGCCATGTTTGGTTTGAGCTTGATCCTGTTAGTGGAACAAACCACCTCCCCCACCCCCACTTGTGGATTTACTGCGTAGCAGCAGTGTGAGGCAGCAATCATCACCTTGTTCAAATCAAGACCCCTTCCCCCTCCCAGCGTCATCTAAGATCGACCAGGTACTACTCAGAGCCAAGGTAGTGGGAGGTACAGTCCCTTTCATGCGTTTTCAAACTAAAAACTTCAACTTCTCATCTCCTTTTGGCAACGTTTAGGTTTGGTATTACCAAACAAATTATCTGGTAATTTATCTAATTGTGATCATATTGTGCACAAGCTAACTGCCATGGTTTGTAAGATCACAAGTGGCTACACTTCAAAACTACTTACTGCCAATGAAGCACTTTGTGGAAATGAAGGGCACTGTGTGGCGTGAATACTAATGATTTCTACAAACATTGGGAACATCGTAGCTTAGACAATGTCATGACACCCTGCACAATTTCCAACAAGGGTCATCAGATAACAACAAGATGCAGGTTGAACCTACCCTGGTTAATCTAGTCACATGGAATAAAGAAAACTATGCAACAAAAGAAGGTGGGATCCTCCTTGACTGAATAGCTCAGGTGCTCACTGTTGTCCAAAAACCCATATCTACCAAGTGGATTTCCCATTCTACTGCTGGATCCCAACCGCTGCTGTTTGAGACTATATTCCGAATCCTAGAAAAACATCCACATTCTGCCAATGGCACAAGTTGAATATCATTAGTGAGACCAAGCAGAGGCTTGGAGACCGCTCCGTGGAGCACCTACTCTCGGTTCGCGACAAGCGACAAACGACAACACCTCCCAGTCGCAAACCACTTCAACTCCCCCTCCCACTCCCTGGATGACATGTCCATCCTGGGCCTCCTCCAGTGTCACAATGACACCACCTAGAAACTGGAGGAACAGCACCTTACTCCGCCTTGGAAGCCTACAGCCCAATGGTCTCAATGTGGACTTTACGAGCTTCAAAATCTCCCCACCCTCTACCTCATCCAAAGACCAGCCCCCCTCTCATCCCCGCCTCCTTCACCTGTCCATCTTCCCTCCAACCTATCCGCTCTCCTGTCTACCTGCCATCACCGCACCCCCTCCCTTCTCTATTTATTTCAGAAACCCCTTCCCTTTCTCCATTTCTGAAGGGTTCCGACCCGAAACGTCAGCTTTCTTGTCCCCTCCTCACTGTGTTATCCCTGACTCCAGCATCGGCAGTTCTTACTATCTCTATCAAAATTATGTACTATTTATACACTACAAAACACTCCTTCCACTTTGTAAATTCCAAAAAAAAACCAATGTTTAGATTATGCGTTACAGCACGCTTCACTTGAGGTCTGATGGTTCCCACAGTTTTCTGTGACCTTTCATCATAGCTTATTATCTTTTATTTTTCCTAATCTGCAGTAAAACTTGAAACTCACCTCCTTGCTCAGGAGATACAGATACTGCCACTGCACCACAAGAACCCTAGACTGTCATCTCCATTGGGTTGCATTGCCTGCCTACTACAGAATCGATCTGATATTTATTCCATTAAAGTCAGTCAGGATGAAAATCTATCCCAATGGCCTACTTTAAAACCAGTGATTTTTTCCCTTTTATCATCTCACCAACTATTATCTCAAAATGACATTTTTCTTGATGCTTCGCTGCTGCAACAATGTTTATTGATATGCCCTGACTTGCATACTTATTTAATTGAGTATCAAATCCATGACTGTGTTTTGATAGCACACACCATCTGCTGAGCTGTTAAGTATCTGTTGATCTCTCAGGATTATGGGTCCTCTTAGAACACCTCACTCAAAACCCTAGTCAGATATTGTACTGATAACACAAATCAAATTGATTAATAAGCTTTACAAACTGCAGTGATCCCAGAACTGATCATGGGGAGTTTGGTCTTTTGCAATATCCAATTAGCATCATTGCCAATTATAACCATCCTCCCACTACTGTGGCGTGCAACTACTTCAAAGTAACAGAATGATTTACCAGTGTGTATTGGAGCCCAAGGGATTCCACTTCAGATACAAATCTTTTGAGAAGGATATTATCAGATGTATTCAGAGAGGAAAGTTAGGTCAACTAGCTCATGATTAAATCCAGAGTCAGATCAATTATCATGACGTGTAAGTCACAGCGAGTGATAGACTCCCCCAATTTACATCTGTAAAACAAATTTAATTAGGCCAAATTAAAAACATTTCCACTTTTTTCAGTATATGATACACAACATAAATTAGCCGACAACTCCATGCTAATTTGCACAAATTGCCAGTCTCACTCAGAGATTGTAAGGATCGTTGGTGTGAGAAATAGAAGTGTCATATTTTCACAGTAGGAGAGGCTTCACTTAGGCTGACACTAAAGAACACTTAGAGCAGTGTAGAGTTATATACTGCACGTATCGGACCACTGGGCACAGGAGAGTGGAAAGATGTTCCATTTCTGCAGTGAGTACCTCTCTCACAACGTAACAAAAACAGAAATCTTGCAAGATCTGTATCTTCACAATTTCAAGACCACATCAACTTGGCAGCATAATCAACTTTCCAGAGAAAATCTCCACTCCAATTGTTATGCTCTCTGTCTCTCTGTGCAGGGGGATGTGGAGGTGCCAGTGTTGGACTGAGGTGCACAATGTCAGAAGTCACATGACACCAGGTTATAGTCCAACAGGTTTGAAATCACAAGCTTTCTGAACATTGCCCCTTTATTGGAAGACTTCATCTTGGCTCTGTAGAGGAGTGCCTCTCAGTGGGACGTAATCCCATATGCAATACAACCTTGCACAGTCAGTTTCCAAGCTGACAGCTGCTGTTGGTAAGCCAGTTTGTCATTTGTCCTTACCCATGCCAAATCCATACCCCACACCAGGACTCCATTCTGCATTACCCACTGGATAGCAACTGGGGCCAAAGCTCCTTCAGAGTGTACTGAGACCAAGTGCACTGATTCAACAGTGGCCATGTCAGAGGTTGACTAATTGAAGATCAAACTTGGGATCTTGTCCCGAATGGCTTGGGAGTTACTGATAGCACAATTCCCCACTAACCTATATAACAAACTCATGAATTAAAATCAGGAGTAGGCCATTCAGCCCCTCTACCCTCATCTACCATTCAATAAGATCTTAGTTGATCCTACATTCCTGCCAACCCTGATAATTTTTCAGCCCTTTGCTTAACAAGAATCTATCTAGATCTGCTTTAAGGACTCCGTCAGGATCACACTCTTAAATCAAACCAACTCTTACTCTTCGAAAAGCTGTTCAACTTTCTTCATCAGATAGGTAGCACATTCATTCTGGATATTAGTCAAGTAAACCTTCTCTAAATTGCCTCCAATGCATTTACATCCTTCCTTCAAATGAAGGAGCCAGTACGGTGGACAGAAATCCAGATCTTAGAATGGAGTCCATTAGGGCCTGAGCATTTGTCAGCCTACAGTTTCAATTTACTCAGCAGGACTTCTCTGCTGACTATAACATTCTGCAGGTCCTCACTCCCTTTCATGTGCTGATTTCTCACTGTTTGAGATGTTATGTATATCCTGTTTGGTAAACAAGGATGCAAAATAACTTTCAACTTCTCTGCCATTTCCTCATATTCCATCTTTGATTTTCCAATCTCACTTCCTAAAAGGACCAATGCTCAATTTATTAACTCCTAAAATATTTTATGGAAACTTTTACTATTTTTATATTTCTGGCTAGCTTTCCCTCATTTTTTTCCACTGTGAAATTTTTGGTCATTCCTTGCTTTGGATTTTAAATATTATATCCAATTTTCTGGCCTGCCACCTCTCTTTGGAGAATTGAGAGATTTTCATTTAGTTTGATGCTATCTTAACACTTCTAGTTAATCATAAGAGGTGGGTCCATCCCTTGGAATTTTTCATACTCACTGGATTGTATTTATTCTGAAATATCTGTTTAAATATCTGCCACTGCATCTCCATTGACTTATCCTTTAACCTAATTTGCCAATTCACTTCAGCCAGGTCTGCTTTCATGCCCTTGTAATTCAACTCAAAACATTGAAAAGAATTTCAGACCCATTCATCTGAATGTGAAATTTAAGCATATTATGGTGGCTGCTACCTGGGTGCCCTCACTAAGGTCAGTAATTAGTCCTTGCTCATCATTCTAATGTTGGTTTTGTGCAGCATACTTGTTCATCAGCTCCAGTTTACACCTGTCCTGAGAAACTATCCTGAAAACATTTGCTAAATTCCTCACCAAGGCTCCTTTGCCCATCCATAAGGCAATTAAAATCCCCCACGATTACTGCCGTGCCTTTCTGACAAGCTCTCATTACTACTTCCCTTATGCTCCACCTGACATTACGGGACCTATACATCACTCCTGCTCGGAACTTCTTCCTCTTATAATTTCTACCCAACTGATTTCTTGTTCTCATGATCTCTTTTTCTCGTCCCTTGACTGGATCCCTGACCCACAGCACCATGGTCAGCTGGCTCATCCACCCCACAGTCCACACTTCCATCTAGACAGAGTCAGAAAGCACAGAAACAGACTGTCCGGTCCAACAAGTCTATGCTGAACACAATCCCAAACTAGCCCCACCTGACTGCTCCTGGCCTATGTCCCTCCAAACCTTTCCTATTCACATAGCTATCCAAATGTCTTTTAAAAGTTGTAATTGTACCCACATGCATCACTTCCTCAGGAAGTTCATTCCACACACAAACCACCCATTTGACTCATGTCTGTTAAATCTCTCTTCTCTTGCCTTAAAAATGTGCCCCCGGTCTCGAAATCACCTCTAAGGGAAAGGCAACTACCATTAACTCTGTCTATTCCCCTCGTTATTTTATAAACTTCTTTCAGGTCGCCTTTCAACCTCCTATGCTCCAGTAAGCAAAGTCCCAGCCTTTCTTAATAGCTCAAACCTTCCATACTCCTCAGCGACATTCTTGAAAGTCTCTTCTGAACCCTCTCCAGCTTGATAATCTCCTTCCTATAACCCAGCAACCAGAACTGGACACAGTACTCCAGAAAAGGGCTCACCAATATCATGTACAGCCTCAACATGACATCTGGAGTCCTACACTCAGATTTAAGCAATGAAGGCAAGCGTGCCAAATGCCTTTTTAAACCACCCTGTCTATGTGATGCAAAATTTATAGAATTACGTACCTGAACCCTCTGTTCTACAGCACCACCCAAGGTCCTACCATTAATTTTATATGTCTGTTGAAAAATTGCAAAAGCTGAAGCTCCTGCTTCTGGCTTTGCTTCTGTGTTAAGTCACAGAGACACACTCCTGTCTCTGAACACTGATACTGCAGGAAATCCAAACCTTAAGAGGTGCGATTGCCTCCTAGTGTGAAGAATCTGGCTAATTTTACCAGTCTCTGACATGTCACAGTCTCTGCAGTTCTGTCTCCAAAATGAAGCTGCTTGAACTTCAAACACTTGACACTTGTGTTTGCACTCTGGAACAAACTGGCATTCCGGAACTCCCATATGCTACAAGTGTGGCACACCACCTGTCCCACCAACTTTAAATGTATTCGAAGGACCTACTTAATTATTTTGTTCAATTATATTTTCAGTGATCTTATAGATCTTAGTAACCTTACCGTCAGTTGCTATATTATGTTGAACCTTAGGAAAAGAACAGATTTAGCCATTCACCGGATACCCACAACATAACCAGCTTCTTCTCCTATAGCAGACTAGGAATTCAACTTTTTCAGCCTCAGGAATTAAGTACAGCAGAAGCAACAGAAAACCCATTTCCTTTCCCGTCAACTCCAGCACTCGGTCACATGTCACAACCAACTGCGAAGTTGCACTTCATTGTCTAGTTTTATATGCTCATAAGACGGAAGGTCTAACTGATCCAGTTAATGAGGACCCGGTCTCAGCTGGTTCTGAACTTAGCTGCTCTTTGACTGGATCCTTTCGAAAAAACAAACTGCTTAAGACTGGCAACGGTAGAGTTTAAACTGTAGCTTTCAGTTTGATGCCAACTACAAACTAAATTAGATGTGCACAAAATAAAAATGTAGACTTTCTTACCCAACAGCTGCATGCATTCAGTCCACTTGGACCTACTGGTATAGGGCCGGAGTAGGGGACACAGTACCGTTATTAATATTAAAGCACAGCTCAGTCAGCTCTCAAATAAACAAACCTTGTTCTTCCATCGAGATCTCTCTTCTGACTTGAGCCCTCTTGGGACTTCAAATTCAGTCAGCACATCAAGTAAGCAATGAATAAAAGAATGAAGCAGCTGTTCTGTTCGCAAATTAATCTCAAACCTTTATACGTATAATGTGTCTCTAATAATGGCCCTAGTCCTCTTAGAATTCAGATCATACAGAAAACAAAAAAAAGTAAATGAAATTCAGAGGCATATGATTCGTATACTGTAATGAAAGGGACAACTATTATTGTGGAACAACCTTCTGCAAGGTCCATCTCATGGATACAATTATTTTAGTGCATAGGACTGAAAAGCTATTAACAAACAATAATCCATTTTCATGCCTCTCATAACACTTTCATTAACTTGGAACAGAAATGAAGTGCTTTCCACTGTAATCACATGGTATCTCAAATCACAGGCTGTTGCCCAAGGCTAATACACCAGCACATGGAACACAATTCAGTGGTAAACACATTGTGTACAGCATAAAATATTAATAGACAGAGGTTAAAGCAGTCAATTTAAACACAAACAACAGAATAAAAAGGACGAGAAGGAGTTGCTTCAATTCTAGTCTGCACTATAATTAAGATTTTTTCTTAAATTTCAAAAACATGTTAGGTCTGGAAAACGTATAGGCCTTATACAATGAGACCGTGCTGCCAAATTCTTTTATCGAACAGACCTTTTACAGGCCTAAGTCATTAGTAACTTAATTTACCAATAAATGGCAACATAAGGCACAGCAAATAGCGAACATCAAATCCTACTTTGCAAACACTAGGTATTAGGGAGTTTCATGGTTCGCATCGACCCTTTCCTCCCTCCCTCCCCAACTTTCCCACCCCATCACCACTGGAATGGCTAAACCGTTGGCAGGGAGCCTGCTTGGGTGGAGAACAGTAACGGCCACAGCCAATTTAATTGGCCATAAAAAGACTGGGACAGGATGCCCCATCTCAGAAAGCTGACCAGAGTCTGGCAGCACTTAATGTAGCAGTAGTCACTGCCAGTACTGCAGTCAGGAACTGGAATGGTAAGGCTGCACTGGATCACATTGTAAGTGTTTGTGGGGGGCAGGGTGGTCAGGTGGTCTCACCAGGTAGTCAGCTGGAGGGCCCTGGTAAGAGTAGACTGGTGTCATGAAAAGAAGGAAACCTGGGGTTGGGTGAGGGGGGGGGTTGGTGATGCTGAAGTTTCATATAGGAGGTTTCCTTCAATGGGCTTATAGAGACCACCGTGACCTACAGATTGGATGCGCACTGGATTTTATATGCACCTTAACTTCAAGGCCATCGGTTGGTGCAGGGAAGTAAAAGCAAGCCCAATGAGATGCCTGTAATAAAAGCTAAACAGCTAGACAAAATCTCAGGTCCCAGTGTTTGATGAAGAACTTTGTTAACCTGTTCTTCGAAAGAAGTGAGCAAACACCCTCAAGTTCTCCTCTTGCTCTCCCTGTCAAATTATGTAATTTAACTGGTAGGATCTCTACTTATTCTTCCTAACAAAACATGTCTACCTCACTCCCTCTGTATTGCATTTTATCTACAATATGTCACCCATCCCAGAAACTTATGTCCTCTTGAATTATATAACAATCTGCTCCATTGCTTACCATCTACAAACAAAGTTGCGCTCCGTACCCTGTAAGTCGATAACATATCAAAAATGACTGTGGTCTAATAGTAAATCTTGAGCACTCCACCTTGTATCTGTCTCTGCTTTTTCTCCCTTTGTCAACTGTGTTCATTTTTGATTTATTATGGTCACATGTACCTAGATACAGTGAAAAATTTTGTTTTGCATGCAGTGCAGGCAGATCATATCATATCATACAAAATTACACAAGGGTAATAGAACAGAGCAAGGAATAAAACGTTACAGCTGCAAAGATGCACAAACACCGAACAGCATTAAATTAAAAATTTTTACAAGGCATTTTCAAGTCTAATTACAGCAGGGAACAAACTTTTCTTGAATCTGTTGCTACGTACGTTTAAGCTTTTGTATCTTCTGTCTGATGGAAGAGGTTGGAAGAGATTATAACCTGGGTGCGGAGTCTTTGCAAAAAGACAGCCAACATCATCAGCAAGAATAACTTCAGATGGAGTCAGTGCATGGAAGATTGGCTTGTGTGATGGACTGGGCTGGGCTCACACTCTAGTTTTTTTTTTTTTTTTTAAACTGTTCTGGGCAGAGCAGTTGCCATACCAAGCTGTGATGCATCAGATAGGATGCTTTCTATGTTGCATCCATAAATATTAGCAAAGAGTCTTTATAGATTATGCTGAATTTCCTTAGCCTCCCGAGGAAGTAGGGGCATTGCTGTGTTTTCTTGACTGTCGCAACAATGTGGGTGCACCAGGACATATTGTTGGTGACCATCGCTCCTAGGGACTTGACACTCAACCATCTCCACCTCAGCACCACTGACGTAGACAGCTGTGTGCCCTCCACCTTGCTTCCTGAAATTAATGACCAGCTCTTTCATTTTGCTGATGTTGAGGGAGAGATTGTTGTCTTTACACCACAAATTTTATTTAAGATTTCTGAAGAAGGGTCCAGACCCGAAACATCAGTTTTCCTGTTCCTCTGATGCTGCCTGGCCTGCTGGGTTCATCCAGCTCTACACCTTGTTATCTCAGACTCCAGCATTGGCAGTTCTTACTATTTCCTTATTTAAGATTTAGCTGTTTTTATCCCACGTGCTTCAATTTTGGTACCTAGTCTAGTATGTGCTAGTTAACCAAGCACTTTTTGAAAGTCCATATGCACCTCATCAATTTCATTGCCCTCACCCACACTATTTGACCTCATTAACAATGACATTCCAGTTACTAAAGTTTCTCTACTCTGTGGAGCACACAGACCAAGATTTGTTGTGATAGATTTTATACCTTTTGTTACACAGAAATGCTTAATATGGAAGGTTATTGTTGGCATCCAATTCTTAAGATCATCATAAGTCTCAATAGGTAAATGTTTTGGATCATTACTTCTTTTTTGAAATCTGAACAACGCAGATGATGTCATTAAAATCACGCTGAAAATTTAAGTCTGCAACTTCACTTTAAGATAGTCAAGCTACAGACCTTGCTGTTTTTTCCTGTGGTGAGGTCCGACTCTAAATATCTTCGTTCAATTGTATTTCATTTTCTGAGTACATACGACTTCATACACCTACAGCTGTAAGCTCAAAAATTGCAGTGGTATCTTGTCAGCATTACGTATCCTACTATCATTTGTCTTCCTCTCAAGTTAATCTAGGCTTCCCACTGTCATACAAAATGAAATACATCTTTCCTCTAGTCTGTAGATGCACAGATTGCAAAAGTCATCTGCAGCATGTAATTTTTTGTTGATAATCCATACAGCTAAAAATATTTTCATTACATAAATAATAAAACACTTAATTCTCTGTTGAAACATGAACATTGCATGCCTGATTCAGTTTGGTACTTAATTGGACCAGTCTTCACAATGAAATGACGTTCATTACGCCAATGAAAATTTCTGGCTTCGTATAAAACAAAACCACCAAACCTAACACCTCTGGGATCAAAGAACATTAAATTCTAGTAAACAAACAATACAGGAGTGGTTGTTCAGCAGGTAGTTTAATTGTGAGAAATGGGATCTAGAATTTCTTCAGCTCCTTGCCAAAGACAATATTTCAGTGCTTCTGATGGGCATATGCCCATCAGTTACTTCCACTGTAATACCAAAATACAGCTCAACTTCTGAACACTTTCTTTCACGAGTGTGAAACACTCATTTTACATACCAGCCGTCCTGTGATCTCCTCTGACCTAGTACCAAGAAGACAACTAACTAATGTTGAATTTAAGATAACTTCTGCTATGTTAATAATAATTAGGAAATGGATTTAAAGTGTACAAACGCATAGAATTGAACAATCTTAACAGGACTCCATTCAGCACACTATGCCTCTGAGAAAGCTATTCATTCATCCGGCTCTTTTCCACCCTTTCAGGGGATTTGTCCGTAGTCCTTTGAAAGTTCAGACTGAATCAGCCTTTCCGGCAGCTGAGTCCATTTCATCACATCTTGCCGAGTTGCAAAATAAAAAAGTTTGTTAACCTTTCCAGAGGTTCTTCTGACAATTCTCTTAAAATCAGTCTCCTCTGGTTACTGAAACTGATACAGTGCCTCCTGATTTAGTCTGTCTAGCCCATCGTAACTGTGAACATCTTAGTTCTCTCATCAACTTTCCACACGATGAATAATCCCAGTTTCTCAAATCTCCCCATTAACTCAAGTTCCTCATTGCTGTACAGTTTTAGTAAATTGATTTTTATATTGGGTTCTTGCAGCTAACAAAGCTTTCTAGCACAGATTAAAACTCAGTCCAAGAAACAGCAGAACACAAAGTCCCCAACACATTCATTATTTGCTGACATGAGGTATATCTGATGTACAGATTATGATTTGTGAAGAGTCTTTTGGCACATGGAAAGAATATACAGCGACGACTTGAGGTTTGGAGATGGCGCATAATTCAGAGACAGAAGTACAAGTAAAAGTGAGAACTGCTCAGCTAGCCATTCTAAGAAACTGTACAGAACAGAACCCTAATTGCCAAAGCAGCACTTTGTTATAGGAGTAGATTCACTCTATCATTAGCTACGTAATTGAGTGTTAGGGCCTGGCAGGTTGATAAAACAGAAAAAAAAAGAAAATTACAATGTTGAGAAACTATTTCAGGACGATAGCTAAAACTTATGCCTGATGCAATATCTCATTCTTGCCTCATCTACTTGAAAAGGGGAGAAAATGGTGCAATGGTAACATTACTTTTGTTAAACTAGCATGCTAATACTTTGGGTTCAAATCCCACCAGTGCAGATGATGGATTTTAAATTCCGTTAATAAACCTGAAGTACAAAACCAGATTCAGAAATAATGGCCACGGTAATGGTCAATTGTTGTAAAAATCCACATGGCTCATTCCTGTCCGTTAGGGAAGGAAAGACCCACAGTGTGACGGACTCTTAACTGTTCTTTGCATTGGACCAGCAAGGGACTTCGTTCAGAGGAAATTAGGTGTGGCTAATAAGTGCCAGTATCACAGGTGATAGCCACATTATGGAAAAGAATAGAGAGAATGCCCCTGTATATGATCTGTACACTCTGGTTTAAGAGTGTACTGGACATTTATTTAAATGCACAGGCCCTTCAAATTTTCTTTGCATGGTAACTTAAAGTGTGAATGCACAGTTGAGCACAAGCACATAAATCTAGAGGGGTCACCAAACACCAGGTCCAAGTGGTGACAGAGCAAAGGCAAAGACATCAGACAATTAGTGGAAAATCTTGCACACGGGCTCTGCAGTAGGGAAGTCAGAAGACAATGTTGATGGCCCCTACTGAAGCAACATGCACAGAATCAAATGCCTGGTGTACTGTAAGGCTGGCCAAAGAATTTGCCTTCAATGTCAAGGTGCCTGACCCAACTTTGCACAGGGCTTTACACAAATCTTGGAGCTCATTGGGCCCAAATGCAAAGTAACACTGGTGGGATCCAATCACAATACAATATTGATGGCTTAGGTCTCAGTTTCCACTCAGCCATCACCATCTGGTACACTGGAAGTCTAGACCACTGTCAAATAACCTCTGACTACGATCAGGATCCTGAATACCGACAGAGTCACAGCAGTCTGTACATCTATTCCCCAATAGATTAGTGGGATTGTGGAGATGCCACCAAGGAGATTGGCAGAGGCTTCACGAAGCAGACTACAATTATCATGGCCTTGAACACAGTGGCTTCTCAAGGAGACAGACAAAGGCAGAGACAGTCACGCTTTACGATGTCTGACAAGAGACACCCCAGATGGTTTCTACCCAATACTGTGATGGTGCAGTGTGAGGCCAAGCCTGTTTGAAGCCATCCTGTAGTCTTCTTCACCTGCCAACCATGCTGCAATTCCCTAGGGAAACAGTACTGCAGGGACACAAGGAAAGGCAATGAGCACACAAAAGCCAGGATTGTGAGGAAACGTATAAGGATGATTTTTATTTATAAATTCCTGCAGAAAATAAACTAGAGTGCATACTCTTAGTTTTTTTTTTTGAAAACTTTAAAGTTGTCAGAAAGAGGATGTTGTCATGGTCAGCGATGAGAAAAGTACTGGGTGTGGGATTACTGGTGAAGGGAAAAGGTATCCCTAAGGGTTGCTCACAAATCATTTATTGCAGCATTTGGACAGAAAGGGACTCTCTTACATTGCAGGCTACCTTCTTCTTCCTCCATTTATGAGGATCAGTCGCCCAATAGCTAGACATTGATATGGTTGGGTCAGCTGCATTTGACCCAAAAGGATGGTCACAGAATGGAGATGTCAGAACTGCTGCCATGGTAGTAGATAACAAACTCTATGGTGTACTACCCACAGCTGCATACAGATTGTGCAATATTTGCACATTCGTGAACGTTGCATTGTGCATATAGTGCACACCCAAAGCAACACACAAACCATCAACAGTAACCCTGCACAAGACTGCAATCCATTCACATGCTCATATGCTCTGTCTGCTTGTCTCTGGTAAGCAGGAATGAGATGACACCTCCTGTCTTCATGCCTCCATTATTTCCTTTATGTAGCAGTGCACTACAAACTTGTAAACAACATCGTATTTCCTTTACTTTGGGACCATGAACTAAAAAAAAGATTGCTCTACAGTACTAAGAGACGCCTCAAAGAGATGGCTGCAGTTTATAATATTGAGAAAACATGTTTACTGGAGCACATTGCCAGTTATAAAAGTCATTGCATTTTTCCTGGAAATGGAGAGGTATCATGGAGCTGATGGGTTTTTAAACCAAAGGGACAACTGCTCAACAACAACAACAACAACAACAACAACAACAACATTAATCGGCTCCTGAACAAGTGACTATGACTTGGGAGCAATCCATCAAAATATCCCTGTCTCATCTATCCCTCTGTGTGGAGGTACTAAAAAAGGTCTTGACTAACTGCTAGCTGTCTTCCACTTAACTTGGTCTATAAATCCCTTATTGACTTGTTAATTAAAACCTTCAAGCAACAAAAAGGCACATTCTTGCTAAGTGAAAGAGCAAGTGTTGGTTTGCAAACAACCTTGTGTCTAAGAGCTAAAGGAAATTGGAAAAAAAGCTGATTGAAACAACTCATCAAACCCTGTGGGAAAGACTGATGCAATCAAACTGTATTTCTCCACCACCACCCCCCCCATTTTCTTTTTTCTTTTCCATCCTTGATATCCACGTCTCGTTAGTTTGCGCGTGTGTCTCTGTGTCTGGATGTGCCCGATAATTATAGTTGTCATTTAATTATAGAATTAAGTTAGCAACTCATATTTCCCCAATTGCTATTGGTTAAATACAACTTGTTTGCAAGAGTGTCATTTTATCAAGTTTAGAAACCATCTTCTTTTCAATTGGGACGTTTGATAACTTGATTACCACCCCGGGGACTCCAGAGTAACAGTCATGACATTGCAAAGTTGTTGCTTATATCGAGCACCAGCCTGGAACGTTGAAGGTGTACCAAGAACTACATTCACTTTGACAGCCTCAGACAATATGGTGACATAACCCTAATAACCACTTGATTGCCCATCTCTATTTAATCGAGATGATAACAAAGAGGAGCTAACTTCTTGAACTGCTGCAGTCCAGCTTCTCATTCTGTCCGATTCCCTTCGGTTCAGTACCTTACCCTCTGAAAACCCAATGAAAAATGTCAGACCTAATTGACCCAAACAAAGCTGAGGAAGTGTTCTCACCAGGGCAAACTTAGCAATGTGTGACAGTACTGTACTCGTTTGCTATACATCATTTGAGATCTTTCATTCACAACCTCTAGAGATATATTTGGTCCATGATCGCAGCCATATAATCGGAGAGAAGCTCAAGCGTTTCGGTACTTGGTTTAGCAGGGGCGAGCTGATGTTTTCATTTGAGCTATAGCTGGCTTTAAGGGCTGTGTTATCTGCGCCGTACATATCTCCAGCTTTGCAAGCCAATGCCAACCAATGTGAGCCAGCACTGATATGGAGAGCTAGATTCAAACCTAGAGACAATAATATGAATTGTCTAAAGCAGGATCTTTGCAACAAAAATAGCTTGCATTGACTCGGCAGATAACATTCATTCCATACAATAGATAAGACCGATTTGGAAACAGAATGCACCAATAAAATTGTGAAAGATTAGAAGAGGACCCTGATTTTTGTGGAGGGAAGGAGGAGTTTTGTCAGGGTTCAACATGAGCAGCTACAACATTCTTTCACAGCCAAGGAAAACAAAAATGTTACAACGGTGCAAGTCCTACAAAGAATCCCAATGCTACTGTGTCGAATGTAGATCACCCAGAATCAAAATACAATTTGCCCTATCAAATAGGAAGAATGCTTAAAATGAACAACACATACTTTAAAATGCTCAGACACGCAGAATTTTGCAAATGGTGCTTATAACATGTATAAATATCTTCTTTCTCTGCTATTCAATAAAATAGGAAGCTATTTCAAATAATTTTGACATTTCATATTTTACAAACTAGTTTAGAAGCTGGTGGAAGATCGTAAACAACACAGGGAATTACACACCGCATCAATCAGCCACCAAGTGAAAAATTTGGCTTGGATCAACAAGCCCCAGCGTAACAGCATAAAGCCTGTGCTCTTCATACATCTGCATTCTTTCATTCGCACCAACCGTCCATTCCTGACAACTCTTTCAGGTTTCCACATTAGTCATTTCCTTAGATTTCTGAAGAAAGAAAGAAATGCTAAGCTTCATAGCAGTCATTCTCTCTAAATAAGAAAAAAATGACAATAGCAGTGGCATGAATTTAGCTTTGCAACATTAAGTTCCAATGCACTTCCCAGGAGCCTAATCAACCCACTCCTGACACGGAGCTACATAATAAGACAAAAGGTGGCCAAAACCTTTGTGAAAGTTGTAGGTTTAAGGAATGATCTTAAAAAAGGAGGAAAGAGAGGTAGAGAGAGACATAAGGAGGGAATTTCACAGCTTAAGGCCTACGCAACTGAAAGCACATAAGGGAATGGTACAGAAATGGAATCTCAGCATCTGCAAGAGTCCAGGAGCTGGGGAGTGCAGGAATCTCAGGGTGTTGTGGAACTAGGGGAAGTTAGAGAGATAGGGGATAGGAGGGACTTGTTGACAAGCCTCAATTTTAAAAATATTCCACAACCAACAATCAATATAAGTCAGAAAGCACAGGAATCATGGGCCAACAGCGACATTAGATACAAGCAGTTTTGGGTGAGGTCACGTTTACAGGAGATATAACAAGGAAAGGCCATGCAGTCAGGAATACATTGGAATTGCTAACTCATAGGTAATAAAACATTAGAGGAGGGTTCAGTAGATTATGATTATATTTGCGCTCTCACTCTCACCCCACAGATGGTGCCAGATCTGATGCATTTCTCCCGACATTTTGGGTTTTGAACCTTTAAAAGGAGCACCAGGTATCAAAACTAAAAAAAAAGCTTTTTCAATGTTTTCCTGCAGGTCAAGCATAAAGTGATGTACTTGTAATGGGATATTCGTTTCTTTTATTGCTTAGTGGAATTGCCAGCTACATAAAAAGGCCAGGAGAGAATGTTTATTACATGCCGTCTCAGTATTGCAGCTGGTGTATAAGCCAGTCGCTGCAAATGCAACATCTGAAGGTCCCTGAAGCAAGGCTACAGCAAGGCCAGCATGAGCAAAAACTATTAATTCACCCTGGGGATTAAGTGAGAGAAAAATATGCCCTTTAAAATCATGTAGTAGACCAAGATGACAGGTTTGAGAGATGAAAGGAGCAAATAAATATGTATATTTATAATGGCTGGGATTTTGTTGCGGCAAACAGAGTAGTACCGATCATTATGCAGCAACTTACAATCCTCGAGTTCTCAAAGTGCAAGCTGCTCCCTACGTGAAATCTATCAGGGCAGGCCTCTGAGTATCTCCATAAACAATCAGCTGTAAACTACTTGCTCAAGTATGCAGAGTCTAGACTAGGTCACGTTGGTTCAAATATTTATTGCAAACGTAAAGTCACATATAGAAAGCAAAATGAAGAGGAAAAGATGGGACTACGAAAGAGAGAAAGAAAATGAGAAAAAACTTTTTTTTTTAGAAAATGTTTAAACAATTCACTTAGTAAAATCAGATGGAAGATGACCGTGTGAACAGTTCTTCCCAAGTCTGCGTGAGCCTCTTCCCACAATCCAAGATGCGCAGCTTAGATGGATTAGCCATGCTAAGTTAGCCTGTAGTGTCCAGGGATGTGAAGGCTAGGTGAATTAGCCATGGTTAATGCAGGGTTACCAGGAATGGGATGGTTTTGGATGGGAAGCTCTTCAGAGGGTCAGTGTGGACTTGATGGGCTGAATGGCCTCTAACTGCAATTATCACTTAATACATTTGTTTAATATACAAACACCTTTGGTACTCTTCTGCATGTTTTTTTAAAATTGGCAATTAACTATATTGGACTAGATTTTGTGTTAAGAGTAACAACGAAGTTGCCACTGTTCAGCACTGAGGAAATACACACTCACTTCTATGAAAAGTCCACCTTTATAGAAGTTAGGTTTTCAGTACCAAAGAGGTCAATTGTTAGTGAAGACATCATGCCTTTAAAAATTCACTTACACCAGCATGCAAGCACCAAAACATCATACTATTTCATGAACGTGAGGGCCAAGTCTCAGGACTGTTTCAGTGAAGCTTTTGGGAAAAATCAGCCATAACGAGCTGATATCTGTATTTAACTGCGAAACTACAGACAGAATTTAGTGTCCGATTCTTTCTTAACAGTGCTGAATAGTGGCAACTTAAGACCAAAATTTAGTCCAATTGTCAATTTTAAAAAAAACGCAGGGAGTACCAAACCTGTTTGTATCTTAAGTGATAAGTAAGCACTATGTATCTTGCACATTTCTGTATCTACAACATGTACAATGGTTTTAACCTTGGTGACAGACACAGTGGGGTAGGAGATAACACACTGCAGAGCTGGAGGAACACAGCAGGCCAGGCAGCAGAGGAGCAGGAAAGTTGATGTTTCGGGTCGGGACCCTTCTTCAGAAACGGGCCATTTCTGAAGAAGGGTCCCGACCCAAAACGTCAGCTTTCCTACTCCTCTGATGCTGTCTGGCCTGTGTTCCTCCAGCTCCTCACTGTGTTATCTCCGACTCCAGTATCAGCAGTTCCTACTATCTCACAGTGGAAGGAATTTCTTTTTGTCCCAGGAACCAGTGCAAGCTCAGCACCGAGAGCAGGGAAGATTATGGTCTTCAGGCTCTTGCCATTTGCAGTACACTAGTATTATGAAATCCTGGCACCCTCAGTCAGCTCAGATTGCCCCCTGTCTAAAAAGAGCAAAGGTTAAGAGTCAGGAGGTAAATAGGAAAGGTTAGATAGGTTAACATAATTTCCAGCACATCCCTTCAAGACTGTTCATGTGCAAATTTGAGCCATTGTCCATTTCTAACCTTACCCAAGTACCTAAAACCGACTTCAAATACACTTTCATATTGCAGTTTTAATATTTAAAGCAGCGTAAGATGTTACAGCATTCTCCCCCAACTGCTTTGTCTACTCCATAATACAGATCCTTCCATACAACACACCCAATTCTGCTAGTTTCACAGCAGCCTACGCCTTTCCTTCCTGAATCTCTTCCAGTGTCTTCCATTGCTCTTCCTCAAAATAAATCAACAGAAGCATCTTAGATTCATATCTCTCTTCATGGATGTTGCCAGACCTGTGGAGTTTCTCCAACAATCTGTTCTTATTTCCACTTCCTGGCATTATGCAGAACAAGAGGACTTTGTTCCAGTTTGTATGGCATTGATGAAAAATCCAATATCCAAGGTCGATATTGCAACATTCTCAAAAAATCAAGTCTGTGGACCACCCTGCCCTTCAACAGAACATATGAAAAAGAAATGTAATAATCCAAACCAAAATGCTTTTACAGGAGATAGCCATAATGGAACATGACAATACAATTGTGTTGTCACAGATGAAAGACACACGGTAGAAGTAACTTCTGCTTTTATTAGCTGTTCAAATGGCATATAGATAAAAACCAAAAGAATTGCAGATGGTGTAAATCAGGAACAAAAACAGAAGTTACCAGAAAAGCTCTGCAGGTCAGGCAGCATCTATGAAGAAAAATCAGAGTTAACATTTTGAGTCCGGTGACCCTTCTTCAGAGCTAGCATTTAGGTGCTGTACTAAGACATCAATCTTTTCCTGTTAAGTTACATGTTTGCAATTTATAAAGAAAATAAGTTCAGAAATTCCATATGCTTCAGCTAATATACTTCAGTTATTTCCAACCTTTTGACTGCAGTTCACAATTTTTCCTGAAAGACAATTCTTTAATCTCTTATTCGTCATTGTGTTCCAAGATTTTCATTTCCCTGCTGATTTGTACCAAAATCAATCGAGTAAAACGTGTTTAAGCCACATCGCCATCCTCGCTTTCTGCCACACAGAACATTCCAACACTAACTGGATACAAAACTGCATGCTGTTCACTACTTTTATCTCCATAATATCGTGGCAAATCCAATTAGCTACCACCTTAGATCTGCACGTCTAAACAGGAGTCAGCAGTTCAACATTCATAAGGCAGAGAATAGCTGCATTACCCAAAAACATTAAGAAAGATTGGAGTCATTTTAATTTAAATCGTCCAGCGGGACACTAACAAGATCAAACCAGATATCCATTTTATACGCCACTCTGTTATTCTGCATTTAGGTCAATGGAAATTCCAGGCAGATGGGTGCATGTTAAATAGTGGATTTCAACTCACTGGGTTTCCCTATCAGTTGGGCTCAATTGTCATGACCCTTGTTGGTCTTATTTCAACTTTACCTAGTGCGTGCACGCAGAAAGCAGTTAACAAACTGGACTGAGATTTGAGATGCTTTATAACTTCAAAAAGAATAAATCAGGAAGAGGGGTATGATGTTGTATAAAGTTGAAGTCAAAAGTTCAAATTTAGAATGGTGTCCCATCTCTAACTTGCCCAAAGGTGAAGTCTGGATCACCAAATAATCTACAACATTTAGCTCCAGTTAGTCAAAGTTGATGTTCTGCAAGCACATCTGGGATTTGGTTCGAGCAGACATGGAAGGAAGCCATGAATTCTACAGCAAGTAACCTATCCACAGCTTCAAAAAGCCTGCCCAACATCCACAAGGCACAAATCAGGGCCACTATGAAATCTTCATTTGATTGGATGGTACAGCTCCATGAACACAAAAGACAAACTCAACGCCATCCAGAGCTTCATCCTATTCACCTACCTTAAGCATTCACTCCTCCCCATCCCAAACCCTGCCCACTCAAGTACAATAGCAGTGAGTACCATCTGCAAGATGCACTAAAAATTCAGCAAAGATCCTTAGACAGCACCTTCCAAATCCACAACCACTTCCCTCTAGAAGGACTAGGGCAGCAGTTACAGGGGAGCACTACCACCTGCAAGTTCCCCTCCAAACTACTCACTATCCTGACTTGGAACTATAATCACCATTACTTCACTGTCACTGCAATTCCCTCTCTAAAGGCATTGTGGGTCTACCTATAGCAAAATGGACCATAGCAGTTCAAAGCAGCAGCTCAGCACCACCTCAAGGGCAACTAGGGACAGGCAATAAACGCTGGCCCAGCCTGTGACATCCACATCCCATGAGTGGATGAAATAAAAAGCTGCGAGGTCTACTATCTAGGACAAGAGCAGACGCTTCAGAACACCATCAGCTGCAAGTTCCTGTCGAGGTCTCTCACCATTGGAACTATAACACCGTTCCTTCACTGTTACCGAATTGAAAATAAAACTGGAGGACTCCAACAGTATTTTGCTTCATACCACCTCAATATTTTGTGAAGGCCCTGCTACAAAACTGGATGCAAGACATTACACAAATGTAATGAAGTCTGCTTGCACTCTGGTGCCATGCTTATGGGACACAATTGGTACAACCTCCTTGTCTTT
Organism: Ginglymostoma cirratum; assembly: GCA_024137785.1. Lineage (NCBI taxonomy): Eukaryota > Metazoa > Chordata > Chondrichthyes > Orectolobiformes > Ginglymostomatidae > Ginglymostoma > Ginglymostoma cirratum. Next base: position 53,465,650 of record JAHRHZ010000063.1, on the reverse strand, counting down.
GCAGTTCTGAATGGTGTCTTAAAAACCAGATTTGGATTAATAGTCTCACTGGAGGTAAATAAATATCTTTGAGCTTTGATATATAACATCCTTCAGCGCAGTGAACTGATTTACTGTTAAATGTCAGTTGCACACGTTAAAGGAGTGCATAATGTTTTATTAGCAACAGACTAAGGTATCCCCAAGGTGTCAGCACTGATGGGTAGCTCCAAGAGAGATAACAAAATCATGCTTTATCAATACTTCTGTATTTGTATCTGAAGGCTTGCGAGAGTGAATAGCGTAGTCCTGTCTCATGGTTATTCCTAGCAGCTAAAATTTGGACAGTGGTAAGGTGTTAAGTGATGGCTCATCACTCCTCCAAAAGAAGTGAAAAGCTAAAAGGGGCAATATGAAATTCTAATCATTTGTCTCCATCGCCATTGCCCTTGTCACCATAGCTTTGATAACAAGATTAGATACTTAGACACTGGAACCAAACAACTCAAAAGCAAATAAATATTTTAGAGATGGTGCTGGTGATTAAAGATAAAATCCAGAAAATATCATAGGACACACATTTGATAGTGTCTTTAGTGGAAAGTTCAGTCCTTGCAGAAGGCTTGGGACCAAGAAGAGTCAAGACTAACAGCCCACTGCAGCGCTGATGGAATGCTACACGGTCAAAAGTGCTGTCTTTTGGACAAACATTACACTGGTGACACATCAGCTCCCTCATCTCTGAATATCTGCTACAGAGTGCAGAGAGGATAATTATATTGATTTATTATATTTATCATGCAAGTAACAACATTGAATTATTTGGTTAATTGTCTTATTACTTTTGGTGGGAACTCACTGTGCGCAAGTTAGCTGCTATATTTCACTACATTACAACAATAACAACTTCAAACATGTGCTGTGAAACAATAAGTGGTAAAAGGCACTACTATAAATACAAAAGATCGCAGGAACTGCAGATGCTGGAGAATCTGAGACAACAAGGTGTAGAGCTGGACGAACACAGCAGGCCAAGCAGCATCCGAGGAGCAGGAGGGCTGACGTTTCGGGCCTAGACCCTCCTTCAGAAAATTTTTCACCTTGTTAAATTCACCTTGTAAAATTTACACCTTGTTATCTCAGATTCTCCAGCATCTGCAGTTCCT
>JAHRHZ010000063.1:53433814-53464105 GCA_024137785.1 Ginglymostoma cirratum | reverse complement strand
AGGAACTGCAGATGCTGGAGAATCTGAGATAACAAGGTGTAAATTTTACAAGGTGAATTTAACAAGGTGAAAAATTTTCTGAAGGAGGGTCTAGGCCCGAAACGTCAGCCCTCCTGCTCCTCGGATGCTGCTTGGCCTGCTGTGTTCGTCCAGCTCTACACCTCGCTGTACCATAAACACAATTCATGTTTTTTACAGAACACAAACATCCAACCTGTTCTCTAGTGGGGCATCTAAATCCTGGTGAAGTAATGCATGAAACTCAGACAACTCAATGTTTACTTTTCCACCGTTTCCTTCAGTCCGAATTTCATGGACCCAGATTTTTGGAAAGGTTTTGACTTGCGCTGATACCTTTTTGGTGGTTAAATGATAAGGCAGGGCTAAACCATTTGATCGAACATAAAGCAACATATATGCAAATTAACAGGAATGCAGAGTTAAAAACTTTATGTACTGTCCCCGGAGAGGCTCTCTTATATCCATCGGCATATCTTAAGATGATGAGATTTTAAAACAGATCTATAACACAACAGCAGCCAGCAATGAAAAAGATCACTTTCTGACTGGCTTCAGTTCCCAGAGGTGAACTCTAAAAAGATTTCTTCTACACATTTTGTCTGGTTCATTTCAAGCCACCCATTGTGAACAACAGGAGATTCTTCTTCAAGTTTGTTAATGAAATGCGAGCATCCTTGGCATTCTTTCCCATCCCAAATTACCCCTCAGATGGCAGTAGTGAGATGCCCTCTTCAAATGCTTTAGTCCAGGTGCTGGATGCAGACAGAACATGCTGTTCAGGACGGAGTTACAAATTTTTGACCCAGCAAAGAAACAATGATATATATTCCCAAGTCAAGATGGTGCATGGCTTTGCTAGAAACTTGCATCTGCTACCCTTGTCGCTTTGTATAGTTAAAGTCAGCAGCTCAGAGGGAAACCCAAGTAGTTTTGATACAAAATGCATTGCGGCAATTAAAATGGGTGATTGTGACCAGTAATGGAGAGACCAAGTTTAAATTTAAAGCATGGGATGACAATTGATCTTGCTATTTTGTCTTGATTGAGGTCAGGTTTCTCTGGTGTCTTTCGGACTACACTTACCATGCTCCATACTCGTGCCTTACAAATTATGGTCAACTTTGAGGAGTCAGTTAGTGAACGCTCACAACAGAATTCCCAGCCTCTGATCTGCTCTGAAGGTCACAGTATTTATATGGTTGGTCCAATTAAATATCTGATCCACAGACACACCCAGAAATTGATGGTGAGGCATTCAAAGCTAATGACATCGAATGTTGAAGGAAAACGGTTAGATTCCCATTGCCTCGAACCCAAGTTGCAAGTAACAGGTTAATGTATAGCACCAAAATTAAAATCATGGTCAGGTCTTGCTGTATATGTACGTGGATGGTTTCGGTAGTCCAGTAGTTATAAAGGATACTGAATATTGTGCAATTGCGATAAAGGTTCATGGTATATCATTATTTGGAAACTTGGGTTCTGTAGCAGAGAGAATCATAGGCTTCCATACTGTGTATGGTAAGGGGAAAATATCATTTAGTTTAATTTTAGATTTGGTTGGTGTGAGATAGTAGGACATCTGAAGGTTGAGGAACGTATGCACCTTAATTGAGAAGTTTACAGCCTTGGAATAGAGCTTGAGGTGAACAGTTCAGTACATTAGAAGCAAGGATAGAAGAGAAGAATACAGCTGTTGCCTAGCAACAAGAGTCTACTGTCACAAAAACAGAACGATCAGAGGGTGTGTGCCCATGTGCGCACCCGTGTAGAGGTGCTACAAGTCTACTGCTCTGCCAAAAAACAAATAAAGTCAGGGCAGGGGAAAAATTGAATGGTTCACAGGTAAACCTCAGAAGAATAAAATTGCTGAAAGTCACAAGTTTGGAAAACCTTTGTGATTGCTCTGAAAAAGGTATCTAGAAATCAGTAATTAGAAAGCTCCAGAAACCAATCACAGCCATGCCAACTAGTCAAGGGACTTTACAAATGGACACAATACGACATTTTACTGAATTTGGAGTATCTAGCAGGTTATTGTTTAAAAGTTTTAAAAAACCAGACTGAATTTGTATTTCTGATACCTGTAAGGAGACTGTTTCAAATCATTCTTGTACAGTGTATTATAGCATTTTTTTCATTTTGTGTAGTCTTTCAAGTTCTTTTGTCAAAAGTGCATTGGTAGCCGCTTACAAAAACGCTCAGTGACTAAACACCATGGCAAACAAACTGGAAAGAAATATGAAACTGATGATCTGGAGGTCAGGTTTCACTCTGACTGGTCTACAATTACCATCAGCTAGGATCATAACACAATCAGCAAAAATTCTCAACTTACGCTGAAGGGAAGGTTATTGATGAAGCAGCTGAAGATGATTAGGCCTAGGACGCTACCCCAAGGAACTCCTGCAGTGATTTCCTGGGATTGAGATAATCAATCTCCAACAGCCTACAGCCATCTTCATTTCTATGCAGCACGATTCCAGCCAGTGGAGAATTTTCCCCACAACTTTAACTGACTTCAATTTTGTTCATATCTTTGATGTCAAAGCTCACTTAAGATCAAGGGCCATCACTTCTATCAATGTCTGAAATACAGCCTTTCGTTCCACTCACATATACTCAGACAAAGAGTGTGATTAAGTGAGGAGCCGAATGGTTCTGAAGAAACTAAGGCACAGCAACAGTAAGCAGTTTATTGCTCAACAAATGCCACTTGATCTCATCATCAATGACACCTTCCATTAATCCATTGATAATTGAGGTTAGACCAATGGGGCAGTAATTGGCCAGATTGGATTTGTCCTGATTTTGCAGTTAGATTAATTAAGCAATTTGGGCACACTGAGATACATTTGGCTTGATGTTCTGGCTCAGAGGCAGGAACACCAAAATAGTATCACCTGCTTTAATAAACAGAAGGTGCTTGGGCAATTTCCCAAATTGTTAGCTGGTCATTGCTGCATTAGATCAGCTTAGCTAGGGAACGAGTTACACCTGGAGTAGAAGTTTTCGGTACTGGGATTTTGTCAGGATTCTTAACTTTCATTGTGTCCAAGGTCTTGAGCCCTTTTTCTAAAATCACAGAAAGATCTGAATTGGCTGAAGACTGGCATCTGTGATGTAGGAACCATAAAGAGCTGGCAATGATGGAGCAGCTTCTTGACCATCTGGCGATGATGGCTGCAAATGCTTCAACCTTGTTTTTGCATTGAGATGAAAAGTTTTGTGAAGCCTCCAGTTGGTCACTTTATTGCCTATCGCCAGTCATGATTGGGTGTGGCAGAACTGCAGAGTGCTGGTCCAATCTGTCTGTTAAGAGGTTAATTCTCAATCTATGAGCAAGTTTATTCTGCAGTTTAGAGCAAGTGTTACATCCATGTTGTAGCTTCACCAGGCTGAGCTTTCATTTTAAGGTACGTTGATGTACCTCCATTTCTCATTGCCATCAAGATTGGAAATGAACCCCAGTTCAGTGGCAGAGTGAGCTAATATGCTGGGGCATGAGGTTCTCGATTGTGTTTGAATATTGCAATGCTGCTACTGATAGCTTAAAGTGTCTTGGTGATGCATAGTTCTAACTTACTAGATTTATTTTGTGTGTGTAAATTGGTATATATCTCACTTATTGCAATGTTTTGAAGTGATCCTGAAGCACTAGTGCCACTCTTCATAGCATCCTGACAGCCTGCCTCCAGGTGTTGACTGGCATCAACCAGCATCTGAATAGTTCCAGTTCAAGCCAACTGGAAAACTGCAGGTAGGCGTCCAAACAATTCCCAATCTGGCCTTCAGGAAAAGATTCTGCACAGGTGCTGTGACAGGCAAGCCAAAATTGGGAAATTCTACACCTGTCCACCTCTGTCCCTGCCTCACGGGACACCACCAAAGTCCTGCCCCTACCATTGGATCACTAATCCAGGAAGTTCACCACCATGTAACTATTTCCATTAATGACTAAAGGCACACCCTCAGCTGAACAGCCACAAAGTCCCTTTGCAGTTTTCTTCCATAATTCACATTTGACCACATTGCTGATGGCAGCGATGCTGACCACCATTTGCAAAATCAACTGAAGCTCAGAGAGTATGCATCTGATTGGTTTCAAACTTATCCTATTAGTGAGTTCTTGGTCATCGAGCTGATTGATCTACCAATCATAAAGCGATATCTTTTGGACTCCGTGCACTCCAGTAATTGTGAAACTGGTTGCAGTTCTTGTTCAGTTAACATACAGGCGACGAGTTTAAAGTGCTCCCACCTTTCTATCACCTGTGTCAATTGGGACTGTTTGGATAATGTTGACTCCCTTCCCACAGGCTGTCGTGCGGTTTGTAAATGTATCTGTGAGGAACTGTCGTGATTGGAATGCGGGCTGGGTGGATCTTAGAGTATGAAATCCCTGATAGGACCAGGTTAACAACTCCAATCAGATACGAACAGTTGATTCAGAGAGTCTCCTCACACTAAGGACAAACCCTGAGCTTGCTAGTCAGAGTCTAGGTTTCATGCATGTGTAAATAAAGTGACAGGATACTGGTCTCTGTGGAGTTACTTCAGTGACTCATTGCAAAACACAAGGAGCTCGCTTGCTAGTTGTGTGTGTGGATGCGTGGAGCCTCACCCACATGCACCAAAGCGTCATTACTGCTGGTTTTATTGAGCTTCCACTGCAACTACATCTCAAGCATCCTGAAGCTATGCCAGAGGAGTTGAAAATAAAACTAAGTTTACTCAGGGTTTATACTTGTCTACAGCACCTAGTAGCTCCTGATGAAACGTGCACTAGAAACAACACTAAGGGATCTAACAATAAGACAGATCACCTCAGATGGTAATGTGGTGATAATATTGCTGGACTCAATGCAAAGGCCCAGGGTTAATGCCCTGGAGACACGGGTTCGAATCCCAATAAGGCAGCTGTTGGAATTTAAATTCACTTAATTAAATCTGAGATACTAACCTGGTGTCAGATGGAAACAATCATTGATTGTTGTAAAAACTCATCTGGACTAGAAAAATAGGTTGAATAAAAAAAAATTAAACTCATCTGGCTTTTCTGGTAGTGGTTAATAGATGGGGAAAAAACCACGGGTGATTTGGTGATGGGGAAAAATGCAAATTCAAAGCATTTCAAAATGTAAGCAAACAAAACTCATCTGGAAAGGTCTCTTGTAGTGCAGTGGTAATGGACTTTCCTCTGAGCCAGGTTCATTTCCCATCTACCCCAGATTACCAAAGTCTTTTACTAGTGAGTAAACTGAACAATTTGCTGTGTGCAACAGCTGACTGTAAGCTTTTCTGAAAATTCTCACTTAAATGATTTTGATTTTTATGAAATGAAATTGTGAATGTAACAGAGCATATAGTTTGATTATATAATCAATGTCATCAAACAGAAGGATATGGATATCGAATGCCTGATGTGCTACACTGTGGAGTGGTGTGGGTTTCTGAAACACTGTTGTGGTATGCAATAATGGGACTTTGGTATCCATGCATCATGTTGCAAAACATTCTCTGTACATCCAAGTCCCATCTGCTCCAGAGGTATGTAATGACATCTCTGAACAAGTTGAGTAGCAATTATCGAAAACCCATGTGGTTCACTAGTACCCCCTCGGCAAAGAAACCTGCCATTCCTACCTGATCTTGCCTACAACTTAATCCAGACTCACATCAATGTGGTTGATTCTGAACTGCCTTCTGCCAGTCAGTTCAGGGGCAATTAGCAATGGGCAATAAATGCTGACCTTGCCAATGACACCACATACCATGAAAGACTACAGAAATAAAAATGCTTCTTGACACTGGTCAGGTAACCACCTAGAAGGACAAGGGCAGTAGGTACATAGGAACACTACCACCTTCAAGTTCCCCTCCAAGCCACTCACCGTCCTGACTTGGAAATATATCGCCATTGCTTCAATGTCACTGGGTCAAAATCCTGGAATTCCATCCCTAATGGCAACCCACAGCAGGTGGACTGCAGTGGTTCAAGAAGGCAGTTCACCACCACCTTCTTAATGGCAGCTAGGGATGGGCAAGAAATGCTGGCCAGCCAGCGACGCCCACATCCCCAGAAGGAGTAAAAGAGAACAACAAGGAGAAAGTGGACATTAAAGGGTGGATCCAGGTGCTTTATTTTCTTTCAACGCTCCCCACATCAAATAGATCACAATATTCAGCATCTGGGATCATGGATTAAGATTGGACTGAAGTACCAAAGAGACAAAGCTAGGAGTGGAACATCATCCCAGCAGGTTACTCAACTCTTTCTCAGATCGCCCTGTACGATAGGACATTAACAGAATTAAAACCTGTGAAGTTGGGAGAAGGAATGAAAGCATCCAGCATTCAAAAGGTAATTAATTCAGGTTCAGTATCCTGGTTCACCTTCTGCACATATTTAGCTACTTAGTGAGGATTAGCAGATGATTTAACATAGCTTTATTTAATTAAAAAAATATAAAATGATAACCTGATTTCAATAGATGCAATCAGACAAAATCTCCTTACTAAGCAAGCCTGAAGAGACAGCAAGTGTCCAATTAAATAGCCCGACTGAGAAAAGCAGTCAGAACAGATCCTTAAATATACTTCACCAGAGATTACATGGAGATACCTTTCCCTCTCGCTCTCACTTGCTCTCCCTTGCCTGCTCCAATGACTTCCTCAGTCTCCTGATAAGAGCAGTGCACAAGGATAAGCCAGTGCATCAGTTCAAATCCACAAACTGTTCACATGGCTATGGAGTGAAATAACGTGTAGCACGGGTGGAATCATGCTCTAAACCTTCTCCCTCCTCCCCAACCAAAACCAGCACTGGCATTGGGAGTCCAGTCAATGGTAGAGATTTACAGCTATTCACATCCTATCATTCTAGGTCACAGGGAAACATACATACTGCACTTTCTATTTTTCACACAACTCTATACCATGCGTCACAAATACCAACGCCTTACGAAGACACAGCACACATGCCTACAGGGAGCAGTTTGCAACATGGTACACAGATACCCACGCCACCCTATCATAGAATCCCTACAGTGTGGAAGCAGGCCATTCAGCCCATCAGGTCCACACCAATCCTCCGAAGAGCATCCCACTCAGACCTAACACCCCCCAAACCTATCCCTGCAACCCTGCATTTCCCCTGGCTAACCTACACACCCCTGGACACTACAGATCAATTTTAGCATGGCCAAGCCACCTCACCTGCACATCTGTGGACTGTGGGAGGAAACCCACACAGACACAGGGCGAATGTGCAAATCCCACACGGTCACCAAAGGCTGGAATCAAACCCAGGTCCCTGGCACCGTGAGGCAGCAGTGTTAACCATTGAGCTACCATGCCACCCAGTATAGCACACCAGGAATCAGGTATCCATATCCTGCCATTTGATGACACATTATATAACCAAACTATACACTGTGCTTTTATTTAATTAAAACCAAAATCATTTAAACGAGGAATTTCACAAAAGCTTACAGTCAGCTTGTAGTTGTTGCCCACAGCAAATTGTTGAGTTCACTAAACTCAGTAAAAGATATTGATGATAATGCTTTCATGTAATAATTCGACTGAATATTCCAAGTTATTCATTCTTGGGTAACATAATCATTGGCACTGGACGTACACCCTGCAAAATTTAATGCCTCCATGCCTTCTTTCATCCAACATCCACTTAATCACAAGACCAAGCTACTGAGAAATCTGCACCGATAATGATTTTGTGTGTCTACTGTGGAACACATGCCCAAGTGCTATTGGGAAACATGCATCTGTTCTAAACTCAGATGACATAGGTGCAGGTCAGTGATTCAAATTAGATGTGGAGGTCTTCACAGAAATAAAACTCCCAACTGATTCATCAGTAATACATTGTTACAGATGGAAAGATTTGTTCACTTGCATTGAGAACATTCGTTAGTACTCATTCAGACTGTGACAAAATGCTGGTTATGAACAATTTCAACAACAAAATATTCTGGCAAAAACATTACAAGAATATAATTAAAATCTTTGATTGTAATTATTTGAGACAGAAGAAATATGGCTTATTATGTACTGATCAACCACAGACTTGCATTGTTAACATCGCTAAGTCTCGAACAAAATGGAATACGTTGAGAATTACTTGTGGAAGTATTTCCCCTTGGCTTAATAGTAGATTCTTTGAAGCAAATTGCATGATGGAAGAATTATTCCTATTCTTTTGACTCAGTGGGGAAAAGATATTTAAGAAGCTGTTCAAGACAATACCATTGATTAGCAACAGATCCATGCATGGGGGCATGGGCAGTAGTGCAACAGACCATTTAGCTGCTCATGTTTTCTCTGCTGTAAAATAAGGTTGATCCATAATCCATCGCATCCACCGGCCTTTGCCCTACATTCCTTACAACTGTGGGTTAACAGAGAAATCTACCAATCTCAAATTCAAAGGGGAAAATCTGATCAGCATCAATTGTCTTTCATGGTAGAGTGTCAAATTTCGACAGCTCTTCAAATGTAAAAGTGCGTCCCAACTGCACTCAGATTTGGCTCAATGTTTCATTTTACATCAGAGATTTACAGCAATGTTTGAATTCATTAGTGCTATGCTCCCTCCTAGTCAAGTATATCTCTCTCAAGGTGTGGTCCCCTGAAATAATCAGCCCACCCTGCCTCAGGCACTAACTGAACAGGATGTGGTCAATGCTTGTAAGGCCAGATCCAAGTTCAAATCCCACTGTGGCAGATGGTGAAATTTGAATTCTTAAAAAAACCTCAAGAATGAAGAGTCTAATGATAGCCCTTGTCAAATGTCAAAAAAACCCCCATCTGGTTCACTTCAGGGAAGGAAACTGCCATCCTTACCTGGTGTGGCCTACATGTGACTCCAGACCCACAGCTACGTGGTTGACTCTTAACTGCCCTCTGGGCACTTAGGGATGGGCAATAAATGCTGGCTTGGCCAGTGATTCTCACATCCAATTAACGAATAAAAAGACAATGATGGACCTTTTTTCCCTAAAAGGCACTAATGAACCAGTCGAAGTTTCCAACAATCGATAACATGGAGGCTAGCTTACAATTCCAGATTTATGAATTAAATTTAAAAGTCCGCATCTGCAATGGTAGGATTTGAACACATGTCGACCAAATATTAGCCTGTGTCTCTGGATTACTAGTCCAGTGACATTACCCGATACCAAAATCTCCCCTCAAAAACATGGATCTCTTCGGAATTAGGATGAGCTTGTGCAGGATATAGTTATCTAACAACAGGCAGATAAACAAGAAGCTGCTGAGCTGTCTTTGGAAAATGATTTGCTGTCCAATGTTTGAATAAAGTTCATTGGATTCACTCAATGAATACAAGAATCTAACATGGTTAAACTAAAACTTTCAATGGCAGCAACTGATAAAGAGACAAGATGCAGGTCTACAGGTTGCCTACATGATTGAGAAAACTTATGGTGAACATGGATCAGGTGAGCAGTTTTATTTGAAGGAAACGTGCATTTTCTCACCTGAGTAACTTGCAGAGAAAGTCAATCAATAGAGCACAGCTGACATGTTTGTCCAAAGAAACATTTCAAGAAAAGTTCAACATGCTGCCTAATTTGTTCCTGTTTGCTTCACCAAATTTGCTCTGTGATTAAAGTTGGCTAATATTCTAGTATGTTAAAGTTATTCCATGTATCAAATAGTTAATAATCTTTGAATTGGGAGGCTGGTGGAAACTCAACACTCAATTCAGACACAATGGTCAAGTCTAGTATTTATTCAGCCAGACTTGCCTGGGCTCGAAAGATCCTAAATTACTTCTGCACTTGAGTTCTTAATTCGGAGGAAGCTTGGAATTTCAATGGGTTTTTCTTAATGTTATGCACAAGTACCCAAGTGTCTTACCAACAAAGTAAGTCGGAGGAGGAGTTGGGGCGGTGTGGCATATAGTCAAAGATGAGGGGTCAGAGCTAGGGCTTGAGCAATGCTAAAGGTAGGTCTGACCAGGTGGAAAGGCTAATGTGACTGAGCAATCTGATCATATGGTCTTGATCATCATGAGCTCTTCACACTTGTCACTGGTAATGGCGGGGGTGGGGGGTGGTGGGGATTGGGGGGGGTGGGAAGAGGTCAAGGGGACAGAGGAAGGGAGAACGATTTGCAGTGGAGAAAATAAGCCATCTTTGCGAAATCTTTGCATTCTCAACTGAGCTGAGAACAAATGAGCACTTTTAACAGAAGAGAATAGGTCCTGATTTGTTTTGTTTTAAGCGGCTCAACAAATCTGGTGGCGGTTAGACCAGTTTTTCACCTTTTCCCTTCAAGACTGTGTCCCTTGGAATGAAGAGTGGAGATGAGGACCATACCAGGGAACAGAGAAAGAGTAATGGTTTCATTGGGAACTACAACAAAGGGAGGGCAAGGGAGAGGAAATCACTATTTGCTGAAGACAATGTGCGCTGACACCCCAAACTTGCTCAGTAAAGTTTGCTCACATTTCCACTGCCTAATTTTAGCGTCACCATGTTTTTGTTTAAACTGGAGAGCGTTCTGAAGTGTGCATCGCAGAACTTTCCACACGCAAACTGAACACTTCAGGGTTGTCAGGAGGCACAAATAAGAATTTGATTACACTGAACTTGAGTATTGCTGAGATAAAGAGCGACACGTGCGGTTGAAGCTTTTCATTTTGTATCCATCAGTGCAGATGCAAGAATGCCACTTCCTAAAGGAAACAACAAATTATACTGCATGAAGAGAGTGCTGATTGGTTAGAAAGTCAGCATTGATTGGTTGAGGTGTTGCCAGGTAGATTGCACAGGGAGCTGTCACCCCTTTCTTTGTAAAAGGTGCAATGGCTGCACATGTTCCTTTTACCTGCAGGTGGCGGGTTCCTCCTTGTGAGCATATTGCTCCAAGGGATGTTGCTTTAGCAGTTTGCAGGAGGCTTTTATTTCTCTCGAAATTTTTACTTACCTCTTGTCTTGGGCTCAGACAGCAGAGGCGGTGAGAGCCCAGCGCAGACTTTAAGTGAGCCCTTGCTTCCTTTTCTGGGGGCGCAGGGGCGCAGAAGACCTGCCTTTGGAATCGGCAGCCGCTACAAATCGGTAAGGGCAACGTAGCCGCAGTGGTGAAAGATGGCGCCTGAGAAATAGCAACTTTGTCGTTGGTCAGGTCCGGCACCAGTGGCGACATGGCAGTGGCGGAAGGGCATCACAGCAACATCGATAAGGTGGGTCCAACGGCGAGAGTTGTGACTCCAACATCGGTTGGTCTGGCACAGGTGGTGGCGGAGGAGTACCAGCCCAGTGGCCAAAGATGGTGCCTGAGGATCGGCAGCTTCAATGTTGGTGTAAACGGTGGCTTGGAGGAGGGATAGCGGCACAGGACTGATGGACTGTTTAAGCCATATCTTTCTCTTTTCCCTTATTCTATGTTCGAGGGAAGGGCATGTTCGAGGGAAGGGGATGTTTGAGGGAAGGGGAAATGTGGGAATTGATTGATGGACTTGGTTCTGGAGCAGAAGATAAAAATGTACGTGAGCAGATGCATGACCAAAATCAATTATTTGTACCATTACAACATTGTGTGCGTCTGCCCCTACTTCAGTCCCTTTGCCGCGAGAACCCTCATCCATTCATTTCTCACCTCGGTCTCGATCGGTGTATACACAAACAGTAAACAGTTCAGATTACTGGTTGACCTCAGTATGGAGGTCTGGCATAAACAGCAGATTCATTTCCATGTATTCATGGGATTTTTCTTTTTAAAAACAGCTTTTCTCCTCTGGGTTTCCATTCTCCATAAGCCCTAAATTATTCAAAAACTCTTCAATCTATATTGTGTCCAACATTGAAACCTTTGCCTCCATCAATGTCACCCAACAAACTTACATTAAATTAAAAATCCTTACCTTCTGTGGCCAATCTCAGCCAGTCCTCTACCCTTACATTTCCTTCCTGTATCTTTCTGGCCTCTATCTCTACCTACTGGACATCCCTCCATCCTTCCTTTCCATCAAATTGCGACGCAGGCTACATTAATTTCCCAATCTCTCTTTGCAAAGCCCTCTTTACCTCTCTCCAGCTTTAGAAACTTATTCAAACCCAAACATTTCAACCATACCCTTCCCGAATTCAATCCAGCCATGCTCCCCGCCCCGCCAACCAACCCCCAACTGCTCTGCTTCCTTTATCCTATCCTTACACTGAAAATGTAACATAAATACAAGATGTTTTTGAGGGGCACAGGATGAGTTAGCACAACCTTCTCACACATAGTAGGTGTGACACTGTTTTTGAAAGAACACTGATTTTTGAAAGGAATGACCCTTCTGGGGCACACACACTTTCTCCGTCATGCTTTTTTATACTCGCACGAGATGAGAGAAATGTGCATTGCAGTTGGAAATTTCCTAAACTATAATAAAACAGATGCAAGTTTTCATTAAGCTTACATTTTGCAGCATGTATTATGTAATCAGACTGGATGGTATAAAGCCGTATGAAAAGCAACCATATGAACCTGACTCATCAGCTAAAAATGTTTTCAAATCGGCCTTCAAAGCACTTCAATTTTGTTCCATTCAGTTCAATTCAGATTGAAAGCGAGATGTTCCAGAATCTCTTGTCATTCTAACTCTCCTGCATTTGGGGTGCAGCGCAGAAATGCACTTTGGATTTCTTTCCTTACTATTAAGCGCGTTGCAATGCTCATTATTTCAATGGCTTTTAACTGCGGCTTTCAACAGATCTGGAAATTGAGTCGTCGCTATTTAATAGTCAACCAGCATAAAAATCAATGAAAGGCCGAGTTATTGAGCAGGCAATTTAAAGATTTCAAAATCCATTTGTGCACACACCTTTTCAACATTATTTTACAGCAGCACTATCATCAAAACTATCAGGTCAACAGACAATCTATCAAAAAATTACTTGAAACTCACAAAATGGAACCAAATTAACACATTTTCTGGACATGAAGGAAAATTGACACAAAATCCATTCTTGAAACATTGAAATCTCATGAATCAAAAAAGTATGCCAACTTTCGATCACAGTGGATCATTTCCCAGCACAGTTACAGACCAAGAAAGGTGATAATGGGATGGGGGGAAAAGAAAGTGAATTTTACCAAAAATTGACTGTCAATGTTGGGAATTCTCATGAAGAGTTTTTATGAGCTCACCCCATTACATATGTATCACGTCTCCATGCCACCATGATATCTTGCTTTTAATAGTGCTAGACGTACTCAGTACTGCCAGGAGCCCCATCACAGGAACCATATTTATAGCCCAGTTGTCCACCATGTCGACCACTGGCCACCTAAAATAGCCCTTTACTGTACACATAGCGGGAGGGAAATTAAAAAGAATAGCTTCTGAGGACACATAGCTGCCATGGGTGATAATTCATTGCAAATAGAGTCTCACATTCATAATTTCTCACCACCAGTTTACATCATTATCCGTCTGATTGACTGTGATTGTAAATGCAGCTACAAGAACCAAGCTAGACAGGCTACCCATCCTTAACACTATTCTATGTTTGGATACTGCCTAACAACCAGCAGAACATAACGTCCAGTCAGTTTAGACTTACTATGGGCCAATCGATGACCGATTTGGAAGACAGCCCCAAGAGAGTGACCAGACTTCTGATCGGTCTGTCTGCGGCTCCCCAAATAGCTTGCCACTAATCTCCTGTCCAATTGCACTGGACTTGCAGGACAGACTGTGGCTCACTCCTCAGTCCATAACGAATCTGAATACCTAATCCTAACCACCCCACATGCCCCAACTGACCTCTGGACTGATATCAGACAATGCCCTTTACTTACTGTACAGATAGTCCTGAACTCACAAACAGATCCCTATACTTGACTGAGGACTACTCCCCAGACTTTCAGACATGGCCTTTTGGCTAAAGCACACCGTGTGTTTGGTCTGCAAATTGTTGGCACATGCTGCAGGTGTAATATTGACATAGCATGCCAGCCCCATGACTGGTGATTGCTGGCAAACATGTCAAGCCACCTGGCTTTGTATCTGCACTGAGAGGCAAGACAAGATGGTGACACAGTAATTTCTGATTTCTTCAGCAGTGTGCAAATAGGCATGGGAGAGATGTTGCCAGCATTCAAGCAGGGTCATAGCGAGTGTACGCTAAGAGAGCAAGCTAAGAGCCTAGACTCACATCCTACACTGAAACATCAGTTAGGTACCTGTTCCTGTGCACAAAGTGGCCTGGCAGCAGCTTCACAACGAAAAGGTTTGGGGCACACGGCAAGTGCAGCATTGAAGCGTATGACTGTATTCAAAGTGGGTCATGATGCTGTGGTATCATATGCCAACCTCCATGGACAGGGGTACAGCTGGTGGACTGTACCCCAAGACCTATAGTGTGGGTTCAGTTGCTGCACTATCTGAGGTTACTATGAAATACAGTGTTCAATTCTGGACTCGCTGCGATAGGAAAGATTTTGTGAAACTTGAGATGGTGCAGAAGAGATTTACAAGGATGTTGCTTGCATTGGAGAGTTTGAGCTATATAAAGAGGCTGGATAGGCTGTGGCGTTTTTCCTCTGGAGCGTCAGAGGCTGAGGGGGTGACCTTATACAGATTAATAAAATCATGAGGGGCATGGATAGAGTGAATAGCCAAGGTCTTTTCCCCAAGGTGGGCATAGGTTTAAGGTAAGAGGTGAAAGATTTAAAAGAGACCTAAGGGGCAACCTTTTCACGGAGAGGGTGGTGCGTGTATGGAATAAGCTGCCAGAGGAAGTGGTGGAGGCTGGTATAATTACAACATTTAAAAGGCATCTGGATGGGTATATGAACAGGAAGGGTTTAGAGGGACATGGGCCAAATGCTGGCAAATGGGACTAGATCAGGTTAGGATATCTGGTCAGCATGGACGAGTTAGACCAAAGGGTCTGTTTCCGTGCTGTACGTCTCTATAACTATGTCGATGATGGTTGACCAATTTGGAGGCCCAGAGGAGCAAGCAGAGAGTTGAAGCCACCAGGTACCTGCTCTGACTTTCATTCCGAGAATTTTCACCTTATAGTTCACCTCTGCCATTTGGAAAAAGTGGAATTTCCATTTAATCGAGGTGAGATTAGGTACTAATGAGAAGTAAATGCATGTAAACAGACCGGTCAAGTCACTACGAGCTTCTCATCATTCTGTTAAAACCTTGTGTTAACAAATCGGGCTTTGTTTGTTCCCTAGATCTGGAATCCCAGTTTTCCATATTGCCGTATTTTCACAACTGACTCAATGAGGCATCTTTCAGGGTGAGAAAATTCAGCTCAGAATCAGGTTCCACTGACAGGCAACCAGAGGATACAGATTGAAAATTATTCCTGGAAAGTGGGTTTTATGATCCGGAATTCATGGCCGGAAAGGATGATGGAAATTGATTCAATAGCTTTCAAAAAGGGATTGAAACTATACTTGGAAAGTAAAGATTAATAGCGCTGTAAGGAAAGAACAGGGGATACTGGATTAATTGGTAACATTTTCCGTGAGCCTCCTGGTGATCACACATAAAAGTATATGCTGGCTGCACTGAATTTCAAGACATCCTGATGTATTTAAAGGCATTGTAAAAGTGCACGCCTCTTTTCTTTCAATTCATATTTTGAGAAAGTGAAACTTTAGAACACACAAAGTAAAAAACAGCTGGTTGAAAAATTCTGAAAGACCAGCTCTCACATCTCCTCCTGTGGTGACCCCTCAGCAGATCACTCCTTGATGTGGGTGAAATTGGAGGCTATTGTTTCAACCGTTACAAAAAAAAACTTTTCTTAACAATGAACGAACACTGGATTTCATACTACTGCTGTATTGGAATTAGCTGATTTTCAGCTGTTCTTAAATTTGTTCATTTCCTTCCCACAATGAGAAAATATTCTCCAATCAGTCATTTTTCATACTCAGCATATCATACTCAAATCCAGCAGCTAAGTTCATCTTCAGACCGGAAGACAATTTTAAAGTCCAAGAGCTTTCATGTAGCAATTGTAGGTTTTATTCAGTTCTTTCTTGCATAATTTGACTCGCTAATCAAATACATTGCAATACCAAGAGAAACACTCCAAATGGCAAATTCTCTAACGTTTTGGAAAAGTCAATCAAAGAACCAGCAGACTACAAGTGGAACAATTCGCCGCAAAGCGATGGTGATGTGTCTGTCGAGACTCAGGTACGTTAGAACTTGCCCAAGGGCATAGTCTGGTAGGCCAACACAAACAATAATTATTTTCCACATCAGAGTTTAAAGCTTTCCTCTCGAAATGGGTTAGAAATGGCAGACACCAGGGTCACATAGAAACACCACTTTGTAGAATAGAATCATACAGTACCGAACAATCCCATCTGTACTGCCAAAAACATTTAAGTTTTTCAATTTCCCTCTTCTGGAGTTAGGTTTAGATCTAAACTCACCATCAGTAAATTATTGGGAACAATTACAGACAAAAATGGATTTTCCTGGTCAAATTCTGTTGAATTCTAACAAATTTTGCTTTCTGTGTATTGGGTCACTCAGTAGGAATGATTGCAGGAAAACACGACGTTAAGTATCCAAGTGCCATGAAGGTAGCACGCAATAGTAACACACAAAAATTCAATTTTTGCAATGATGATTTTCTTTGCAAACTATCCAACAAATCACATTTTTACAATGTTTTTAATGAGTAAGACAATTTCTCCAGGAACATAATCAGGTGAATGAAACAGAGAACAAAAACATAAGGAACAGAATTAGGCCATTCAGCCCATGAATTCTGCCCCACCATTCGATCATGGCTGACACATTTCTAAACACCATTCTCCTACGTTCTCCCTGTAAATTTTGATCCCCTTACTAATCAAGGACCTATCTGTCTTAATTACTCTCAATGAATTGGCCTCTGAGACCCTCTGCAGCAATGAGTTCCACTGATTCACCACCCTCTGGCTGAAGAAATTCCTCGCCATCTCATTTCTAAAGGGTTGTCTCTTTACTATGAGACTATGCCCTCAGGTCCTAGTCTTTCCTACTGTGGAAACATCTTCTCCACGTCCATTCTATCCAGACTGCTCAGAATTCTGTAAGTTTCATCAGATCCCACGCCCCCCCCACCCTTCTAAATTCCATCGAGTACCATCCCAGAATCCTCAATAATTCCTCATATGACAAACCCATCATCGTTGGGATCATTCTTGTAAACCTCCTCCAGGCCCCCTCCAATGCCAGCACGGCCTTCCTTAGATACCGGGCCCACGACTGCTCACAATATTCCAAATGCGGTCTGATCAGAGACTTATACAAGCTCAGCATTATATTTCTACTCTTGTGTTCTAGTCCTCTTCAAATGAATGCTAATACTGCATTTGCCTTCCTAACCTTAAGAGAATTGTGAACTTCCAAGTATTCCACAATCTCATCCTTTAATAATAGATTCAAACTTTAACAACGACCAAGGTCAGGCTAACCAGTCAACAATTTCCAGTCTTCTGCCTCCCTCCCTTCTTAAACAGGGGTGTTACATTAGCCATTTTCCTGTCCTCTGGGACCCTCCCTGACTCCAGGGATTCCTGAAAGATCACCACCAATGCCTCCACAATACCCTTAGCCATCCTCTTCAGAATTTTGAGGTAGTCCATCCAGTCCGGGTGATTTATCCAACTTCAGATCTTTCAGCTTCCCCAGCACCTTCTCCTTGGTGATGGCCACTCTTCGACCATGAAGACTGATGCAAAGTGCCTATTCAGTTCCTCAACCATTTCTTTGTTCCCCATTACTACTACTCCAGTCTCAGTTTTTCAGTAGTCCAATGTCCACTTACCTTTCTTTTTACATTACATATAATCTAAAAAAACTCTTGCCATCTTCTTTTATATTACCAGCTAACTTACCCTCAAATTTCATCTTCTCCCCCCGTTATTGCTTTTCTAGTTGTCCTCTGCTGGTTTTTAAATGGCTTCCACTAATCTTCACCAAACTAAGCTTTTGTTTTTGCTTTTATGCTGCTTCTGACTTCCCTCATCAGCCGTGATTGCCGCATACTCCCTTTAGTATGTTTTTTTCTTCCTTGGGATGAATTTCTGCTGTGCCTCCCAAATTACCCCAGAAACTCCTGCCCTTGCTGCTCCACTGCCTTCCCTGCTAGGCTCCCCTTCCAATCAACTCTGACCAGCTCCTCCCTCATGTCTTTGGAGTCACCTTTACTCTGCTGTTATAACATTACATCTGATTCCACGTTCTCCATCTCAAACTACAAAGTGAATCCTATCATATTATGGTCGCTGTCCCCTCGGAGTTCCTTTACCCTAAGCTCCATAATAAAGTCTGCCTTATAATACACGGCAAATCCAGGATTGCCTGTTCCCTGATGGGCAGTACAAGCTGCTCCACAAAAAAACTCAGACATTCTACAAGAGATAAAAGGTACTGCAGATGCTGGAGAATCCGAGATAACAAGCATGGGGCTGGATGAGCACAGCAGGTCAAGCAGCATCATAGGAGCAGGAAAACTTGACGTTTCGGGCCTAAACCCTATTCGACCTGTCTGCCTCCTCTCCACCTATCCTCTCCTCTATCCATCCTCTATCCGCCTCCCCCTCTCTCCCTATTTATTTCAGAACCCTCTTCCCCTCCCCCATTTCTGATGAACGGTTTAGGCCCGAAACGTCAAGTTTTCCTGCTCCTATGATGCTGCTTGACCTGCTGTGCTCATCCAGCCCCATGCTTGTTATCTCAGACATTCTACAAATTCTTTTTCGTGGGATCCATGACCAACCTGATATTCCCAGTCCACCTTCATATAGAGGTCCCCCATGATTATTGCAATAATGCCTCCCCTAGGTGCCTTTTCTATCTCCTGATGTATTTTCTGCCCCACATCCTGACTACTACTAGAGGACCCGTACACAACTGTTCCCATCACGGTCTTTTTTACCTTTTGTGGTTCCTCAACTCTACCCACACAGTTTCTCTCCTTTATGACTCCATATTGCTTCTTCCTATCAATTTAGTTTCATTTCTTAGTAGCAAAGCAACTTCACCTCATCTGCCTGTTGATAGGATACGTGTCCTTGGATATTTAGTTCCCAGCCCTGAGCCCCTTGCAGCCACGTCTCTGCGATACCTACGACATCGTACCTGCCAATTTCAATCTGGGCAATGAGCTCATTTACCTTGTTTCATGTACTGTGTGTATTTAAGTACAACCAAATTAGGAAACAGCTGGACAGACACCCAACAGAAACTTGGTCAAAGCTATAAGTTTCACAAAGCGTCTTTTAAAGAAGAATCCCAGAGCTTCGGCTGAAGACACAGCTATTAATGGTGGGGTGAGAGAAACAGGGAACAGGTCATTACAAGGCCAGCGTTGGAGAAAAGCAAATGGTTTCTAAGGGTTGTAGGGCTGGAGGGAGACAAATGAAGAGGAAAATGTCTATGATTACTGTGGAGCGTTGAAACTAATTTGTGTTTCTTTTAATAGGGGAGTGGGCATTGCTGGCAAGACCAGATTTGTTACTCATCTCTAGCTGCCCCTGAACAGAGTGGCTCGCTAGTACATTTCATAGAAATAGAAACCCTACAGTGTGGAAACAGGCCATTCAGCTCAAGAAGTCCACACCGACCCTCCAAACAGCATCGCACCCAGATCAACCCCCTACCGTATCCCTGTAACCCTGCATTTCCCATGGCTAATCCACCTAATCTACACATCCCTGAACACTACAGGTAATTTAGTTTGGCCAATCCACCTAACCAGCACATCTTTGGACTGTGGGAGGAAACCCACGCAGACATTGGGAGAACATGCAAAATCTACACAGACAGTTGCCCGAGCCGGAATTCAACCCAGGTCCCTGGTGCTGTGAGGCAGCAGTGCTAACGACTGAGCCACTATGCCACCCTTTTTTTTTGAAGGGGTGAAAGAAAGAGTTAGGATTTCTAAAGGGTTTCCAAGGGCAGTTAAAACCAAATGGCTGTCGATCAGAGGTCACATCGATCAGACCAGGTAAGAATGGCCAATTAACTTCCCTAAAGAACATCAGTGAACTAGGTAGATTTTTAAATGAAAATTATTACGAAGCTGTTTCACATTGGATACTTCTTTGAGAACT
Organism: Ginglymostoma cirratum; assembly: GCA_024137785.1. Classification (NCBI taxonomy): domain Eukaryota; kingdom Metazoa; phylum Chordata; class Chondrichthyes; order Orectolobiformes; family Ginglymostomatidae; genus Ginglymostoma; species Ginglymostoma cirratum. The sequence continues at coordinate 53,443,960 of JAHRHZ010000063.1, read as the reverse complement.
TGAGGTTTTAAGGATTGTGGACATGTCTGGATTTTGCTTTTTTTTATAAGAAAGTGAAATAAAACATCGAATTTTGTTAAAAATGATAAGCCTTCTTGTAAATCACATGATTTGTGATAATTACTGGTCTTGATTTCTCGAACTGCCTTCAGGAAAACACTTAAATATTTTATAACTAGGTTCTATGGCTGCCCTGTTTGAATAGTTTTTGTAAGGCTTGGAGTTTCTGTTTAAAATTAGTTAGGGAAAGACCAAAAACAAGCTGCTGGTTCATGTCTTATGCTTCTGAAGCACCTTGTGGTGAATTCGGTGTGAAAGACGATTGTTCGCCTGACGAGTGACTGAAAGACCCTCTCAGTATTCCACTCCCTCAGCAGTTTGTGTCTGCCAAGAACCCAGAGACATCTGTGTAATTGTTGACTTCACCGTTCGTTCAAGGCCACCAGATCAACAGATTCGAGAACATTCTCCGCCCAACCCTTCTTGAGTCATCGCATTCAGCCAGAAGGTGTTTTGTTTCTAAAGTGCATCACTGCAGAGAGAAGTCCATTTTTTTTTCCCTTTGGGGAGAAGGGTGAAGAGGTGAATTGTACAATTGCATTGTACATTAAACAGTTCTGCAGCTTCATTGGATAGTTCTTGTTTCAAGACAGCATTAATAATTGTGTGTTTTTTAAAGAAACCTGGTTGATGGATCTTTTCATTCTAAGACTAATAAAGAGAAGTAAAATGATTAAATTTAGGTCGTGGCCAGTAGACCAGTGGGACTAATGACAGTGCAGTCCTCCCAACTAGACCCACAACAATCAATAACAGTTGTCATGGTCAGTATGACTGATACAAGCTTTATACGTCAGATTTTATCAATTGAATTTAAATCTCACCAGTTGCCGTGACAGGATTATAATCCACATTCCCCCAAACATTACCTTACGCCAGTTGATTATTAGCCCATCGACATTCCCACTACACTATCATTTCCTTCAAGATCTGTCTAGAATAGGCAAGCTGGACAAAATGACGTATCCTATCTTGGCAGATTTAGACTAATGTAATCTCCTGTTCTCCTGGTTGTCCATTTGTTCATTTTCTCTGTTTTCCCCCGGGCTGTTTAGATGATGCTAATCAAGCACTTCCTGCCATCCATCACAAACTCCGGTGCCCAGGAAAATGCCCAAAGGCAACATCAAAGTCAGGTACAACCTGAAGAACATCTACCTACTGCGGACAAACAGGCTTCAATTCAGAGACTGAGTCAGTTTAAAGGCGTGAGATTAAGGTTAGTTAATAGTTCTTTATCCTGCTGATTAATAAGAGGAGATCAGCAGCGGGAGGGTAGCATTTATCCCACTTGTGGTGCATTCAGTCCCACTTCAAGTTCAGGTACAAATTAAAATTTGCTCAACTATTCCAACAATACACCTCTACAGAGAAAATGCATCATTAGAACATCCCGATATAATGCAAAACCAATAAAAGTACGTTAGAAGCGTGGTTACTGTTTTCATGTAGATTATTGCCAACTTTAGAAGACTAAGTTTCACTGTGTGTGATATTTCCATGTCCCAGACATTCCTACGAAAACAGTGAATTGCCAATAAATGCCAAATTGTGAATAACACATGCTTTGGAAGCACAGCGACTGGAAGCAGGAACTAGTCAGACTAAAATTGTTTAAAATAGGAAACATACAGCCTGCCGTCCCATCACATCAAGGAAGGAATTAAACCCAGAGGTCCCAAAGGTGAAGCTTCAGTTCTCCCTAAAATCAGTTCAGCACCCATACACGTCAGCATTATTGAACAAATTGCTAGCTACAGTTCCAACAAAATGAACTCCTTCGCTTTTAAACTATAATGTCCTTCCTATCTATTACCGCTGTCTAACATCAGCCATTCTCAGGCAGGGATTATAATTAGGGCTTTAGTCACTTCTGCTGCAGTTAATTCATCAAAGCATCCCTCAGACTTATTGTGGTTTCCTAATTAATACAGGACATTGCCTAGGCAACATCAAAGTCAGGTACAACCTGAAGAACATCTACCTACTGCAGACAAACAGGCTTCAATTCAGAGACTGAGTCAGTTTAAATTTTAAAATTGTGCTCCTACATTAACATTCTAGTTTAAATTTAATAACTATTCCATTTGCACACCATGAATGCCAGTCACATACTTGCCCACTGCTTTACAGCTCACTAATTGGGCTTTTATCTTCATTGCACCAGGTGGGGGTGGAGAATGAAAGAGAGAGGAGCTGAAACAGTTTTATGCCTGGCAAATAAGAATGGAGTTGATGATCGCACTGTGTGAGGGACAGCAACATTGTTCCGGAGCAGGAGTGTGAAGGATCAGACTCACTTCTGTCTCCCCTTCACCCAAAACCCCCCACCCAAACCCCCACGCCACCCTGTTCAGGATTTCAAATCTCAAGTTTGACAACATTTGGCCCCTGGCTGTTTAATATCTCATCTTCACTGCCACTCATTTTTCCCTTGTTAAGTACTGACCTTTCCCTTTACATTTTTCCAGGGGATAAGGGTGTGGTGATTGTAACAAAGTAGGCCAAGTGGATCTCTGAATCTGAGTTCCCTGATTGGGGCTATTAATCTGTTCCAATCAGGGAGACCTGGCTGACAGATATAAACAGGAGTGTCAGCTGGCTCTGAGGAAGCTGGCTCAATATTAAGGACTCTCCACGTGTAAATAAAACGTGTCTTGGTGACTGGATACCAGCCTCTGTGGAGTTATTTCAAAGGACAAAAAAAGGGCAAAATATTGGAACCCCCTTATATTTGTTAGTAGGAGAGGGAGCAGCAGACTCACAGTGTGAGAGAGACAGAGACAGAGACAAAGGCAGCACAAGCAAGACAGCAAGCTGAGAGAAAGGTGGGGGTGGAAGAGAGTGAGAGAGAGAGAGTGAGAGAGAGACAGGGCATTCACTGGAGCAGGGGAGAGAGACAGAGAGTCCATGCACTGGAGAGAGAGAGAGACAGTGACAGAGTTAGAGAGAGGGAGGGACAGCAGAAGAGAGACACAGTGTCCCTCTCTCACTTCCATTATCTGTCTTTCTGTTCCTCTCACCCTTGAGAGTGAGAGAGGGAGTGAGTGGATTTGCGAGGGAGGAAGAGCACAAGCGAGACCACAAGGGACACAGTGACAGAGCGCAAAGGGGAGCATACAGCAAATATTTACAGAGCACTAATAGGAGGAGGTGCCTGGAAGATACACACACACACACACACACGCACACGCACTCCCTGTGTCTCTCCCCACCACCTGCACCCTCACCCCCAAAGAGCACTTCCAGTTTTTAATTTCAGATTTCCAGCATTTGCTCTCGTGTGCACAAAAGTAAAGCTGGGTGTTGTTAGCATTAATGTGGAAATGACTCTATGGTGGTAGATAATCGTGTTGAGGGGAAGCATTCAAATGAGGAAAAGATTGGATCTTCGGCACTGCCCTAAAGGACAGGGAGAACCCATCACAGAAATGTGTTGGTTGCCTTGCCACAGGCAGGGATCAAACCAAAATGGTGCAGTGTCTGAGGCTGGAGGACAGATGACAGCAAAGAATGAATGCATTTGGAAGCAAAAAGAAGATTAAGGAAGGAAGCTATTCACATGGCTGTAATCACAAAGAAAACTGTTGATATCTTTCACCGTTACGGTCTACTGTGATATGACCAGGATGGGGTAGTAACCACAATGTTGGATGGAGGTGCAAGATGTGAATGCACAAAAAGATATACATTAATGGCTTTAGCATTTCTTTTCATTCATTCATTCATGGAACATGGGTGACACTGACTGGTCCAGCAGTTAATGTCCATCTTTAATTGCCCTTGAGAAGGCAGTTTGTCACTGCTTTCAGCTGCCTCAGCATTAATCTCCAGAACTTCCTCCGTCAACAACTTCACTATTTTTACCTCCAACAAAATACTCCTTAATTTGATTTGATTTATTACTGTCACATGTACCTAGGTATAGTGAAAAGTTTTGTTTTGTATACAGTACAGGCAGGTCATATCATACAAAGTGTATTAGGGTAATAGAACAGAGTGGGCAGTACAATGTTACGGCTGCAGAGAAGGTGCACAAAGAGCGGGATCAACATTAAATTTAAAATTCAAGAGGTCCATTCAGCAGGGAAGGAGCTGCTCTTGAATTTATTCACACTTGTATACAACTTTTATATCTTCTGCCTGACGGAAAAAGGTGGAAGCGCATATAAACGGGGTGGGAGGGGGTCTTTGATCATGTTGCTTGTTTTCCCAAGGCAGTAGGAAGTATAGACTGAGTTGATGAATGGAAGATTGGCTTGTGAGATGGACTGGGCTTTGTTCATGGCTCTCCGTAGTTTCTTGTGGTCTTGGGAAGAGCAGTTGCTAAACCACGCTGTGACGCATCCACATAGGCTGTTTTCTATGGTGAATCTATAAAAATTGGTAGGACGCATTTTTATGCGACACATTGGTAAAGCCTTTCTCTTTGACGAAGCTTTGGTTATCTGGTTTTAATATCTCCTCGCGGGACCTGGTGTCGAATTTTGATTAACCATGCTCCTCTGGAGCAAGCTGGGTCTGTTGCAGTGTTAAAGGAGCCATACAAAGGCAAGTTATGTTTAATAGAAAGAAACACCCCAAGGCACTTCATAGAAAGAAGAATGAAGGTTGGGGGATGAAAAAGGCTTAGATGATCACAGGGTGTTGAGAAGGTTTTAAAAGACAGAGAGAAGCAGAAAGCTAAGTGAATTTGAGGAAAGGTTAAGGCAGGTGAAGGGCTGCCTCACCAGTTGCACGGCTGACACAACATTATGAACATCATGTTCTTAAAGTTGGTGCAAGACATTTCCTGATGATGCGACTCGCTTCTAACTGACATTGCCTGCCAGCACTATTTTCAGCGGAGGAGGCAGGAGGAGTCTGGAGGCCTGAGTCAGAGATTGAGGTGAACCAATGTCGAGGCAGCTAGAGGTAAAAGACCGGCTGCTATTTGGAAAGATGTCCCAGTCTTGGCGATCATTGGGACCTCTCTTAATACTCATCCCCTTCTCCCCTATTGTAGTGGCCCCATTCTTATCATTCCCCTCACCCTTTGCTCATTCACCATATTCACTTCCAATGCCCATAAACCCCCACTTCCTTCACTGGTCCAATCCCACTTACCCTGATAAACATCTTCATCCTCCATAGCTCCCTTACACCCAACTCACTCACCAACTGTCCACTATTAATGCAACTCACCTGTCCTGGCATGATATTAGGTAGACTTGGAAAAGTTTTTGCATCTACCAAAATGAATAAACATGACTTGAAGATAGCAAGAGCTGTTGATGCTGGAATCAGAGTCAACACAGTGTGGAGCTGGAGGAGCACAGTAGGTAAGGCAGCATCAGAGGAGCGGGAAAGTTGACATTTTGGGTTGGGAACCTTCTTCAGGACTGGGGGTGGTCTAAGGGAGCTGGGAAATATATGGGGGTTGGGGCTGGGGAAAGGTAGGTGGGATGGAGATAGGGGGATGCAGGTAGGATGTAGTGGGAATTGGTCAGTGGTAAGGGTGGAGCAGATAGTTGGGGAGGAAGATGAACAGGTTGTGTCAGGTCAATGAGACTAGAGGGAGGACGGGTGGTGCTATGGGAGTGGAGGTGAGATGGTGCTAGGTGGATGCGGGCGGGGGGTAGGAGGAATTGATCAGTGGGATGGGTGGGGTGGAGAGGTGGGGAAGAAGATGTACAGGTGGTGTCAAGTCAAAGAGGCAGGAATGAGAGGGAAGGGTTGGATATGGGATGAGGCCAGGGGTGGGGAGGTTTTAAAACTGGTGAATTCTATGTTCAGGCCACCTGTCCATCTTCTTCCCCACCTATCCACCCCACCCTTCCCACTGACCAATCCCCACTATCCCCTACCTGCATCCACCTATCACCATCCCACCTACCATCCCACAATCCCCCACTCCTCCTATTTATTTTCCACCTCCCTTACCCCTCCCTATTTCTGATGAAGGGTCCCGACTCAAAACGTCAACTTTCCTGCTTCGCTGATGCTGCCTGACCTGCTGTGTTCCTCCAGCTCCACACTGTGTTGAACATGGCTTGAATGCCTTTTAAATGACTTGAGAACTCCTAAATCCATCAGGATAAACAAACATTACTGGAATTGCTACTTCATAAAACGTTTCTCATTGGGAAGCTCACAGATCCATTAAAATCCAACAAGCTCATCGTCCTCTGTGAGCAGCTGTGTCAACAATCCATCCTGAGCAGAAACTTTGAGGTTAAAAGGCAATCAAACATTCCTAACGACATTCCACTGAATAAGCATGTCAATAAATCCCGCGAGCAGATTCCATTTGAGCCTTGGAACAAAGTCAGGAGCTTAGTGATCTGTCAAAACCTTTGAAGCACCTGAATGGATATGCATCGGAACTTCAAATGATTTCCCCAATGGAAACATAAAATAATTGCTGTGCAATTAAAGTGTGATGTCCACTGTAGTTGAATAGCCTAGCAAGAAAAAAAAATTATGTTGCGCCAAGTGAATTTCTATTATAAATGCAGATATTACAATTATTCTGGAAGTATAAATTTATTCCAGAAATATAACAGCAAAAAATGCAATTTGTGCCCTTAAAATGGAAACGCACTTCAGTTCACACGTCCCAGTGCTCATTACCGCTCCCCACACCAACCCGCATTCATCATAAGACTGCAAGGGATATGATGCCAGGATAGATTCACAATCTGCGCACATACAGAAGCAGAGAATGCCTACAGGGCAGAAAGAGGCCATTTGTCCCATTGAGTCTGCACTGACCTTCCAAACAGCATCCCATTCTATCCCTGTAACCTGCATTCCCCATGGCTAATGCACCTAGCCTGCACATCTTTGCACTCACCCACGTTTAATGCTGTTTGGCAAGACTTGCTTTGGGACTCAATGATAGTAGCAATTTAGGTGATTGAATGTATATTGTTACATAATGCTGTCTTTTTGAGAAATTACTTGTATGGGGATTCAAGCATTTATTTTATCTGCAATAGGTCCCGCCTTCTTGTCTGAAGTATTCAGAATCAAAATAACCAGATGAAATCACTACCTTGAAATCATGTTCCTGGCAGAGAGTGTGTACAAAACAAACATTCAGGAAAAGCTAACATGTGATCAGAGTACTCTACTTCTGCCAAGTCTGATTTAATGGTTGGACACAAGGCAGATGCCACCTAAACAGTCTGTTGCTCAAAAGCATTTTTAATTGGTTATCCTTGTTCAATTAACATTTTATTGTGAAGCCTGGATTATTCCACAAATCAAGCACTGCTGCCATGGGAGCACTTTAAAGCAAAAGATTTACAAGGATGTTGCCAGGGTTTGGAAGGCTTGAGCTATAGGGAGAGGCTGAATAGTCTGGGGCTATTTTCCTTGGAGCATCAGAGGCCAAGGGGTGAACTTATAGAGGTTTATAAAATCATGAGGAGCATGGACAGGGTGAATAGTCAAGGTCTTCTCCAGCAGGGTAGGGGCACCCAAAATTAGAGGGCATGGGCTGAAGGTGAGGGGGGGAAAGATTTAAAAGGGACCTAAGGGGCAACTTTTTCATAGAGAGGGTCGTGCATGTATGGGATGAACAGCCAGAGGTGATGGAGGAAGCTGGTACAAGTACAAAATTTAAAAGGCATCTGGGTGGGTATATGAATAGGAAGGGTTTAGAGGGGTATTGGCCAAATGCTGGCAAACAGGACTAGATTTATTTAGGGTACCTGGTCGGCACGGACGAGTCAGACCAAAGGGTGAGTTTCCGTGCTGTACATCTCTATGACTCCATGTTCCAGGTAGTTTTACAATGAACATGACAAAGGTAATTAGATATTCCAGTGGTTGCAAGGCATCAAATACCTGTGAACATGAGATTGTACCTTCCAAAGAAGCAGAACGGAACAACAACAGAACATTGTGAATGCTGGAAATTTGAAATTAAAAAAACAGGAAATGCTGGATAAACTCAACAGGACTGGCAGCATCTGTGGAGAGAGAAATTGATTTAATGTTTTCAATCCAGTCTGACTCTTCTTCAGAAACAAAGAGCAGTTCTGAAGGAGTGTAGCTTTGTACTTGAATCATTAACTCATTCTCTGTCCAAAGATGCTGCCAGATATGCTGAGTTTCTCCAGTGTTTTCTGTTTTTGAAAACAAGAAATGAGTGGTGTGTCATGTATAAGGGGAGAATGATGCTGGTGTTGGACTGGGGTGGATAAAGCCAGAAGTCAGGTTATGACGAAAAAGCAGCACTCTGAAAGCTCACGATTTCCAATAAACCTGGCGGACTATAACATGGTATTGTGTGACTTCTGACTAAGGGGAGAATGAAAGAGTTTAGAAGGAAACAAGGCCGACTAGGACCAGAGGACCAACAAAACGAACAGCCAGGATAGGACACTAACAAAGAAGCAAGGACATTGTTATAAATGGGGAAGCAGAGTACAAGATGAAAGCAAGGAAATTAAACATAAGGTTCAGTGTAAATAGCAGATGTGATGAGAAGGCTAGCAAGCTGAAAAGGGAAAATCAGAATAGCAATCGAATCAGCAATGGGATCCACGCAGTGGAAGCTAAAACAGTGAAATTGCTCAAAAGGGAAATCACTACAGAAGAGAATGGAAATGCTCATGAAGAACTGGAAACTTACAGACATAAATAGAATTGTGGACGCAGACTTTGTGGGATTTGAAAAAAAAATATACACACAAACCAATAGTATGTTTGGGAAACGGCATGAAAATCACTTGGCAGTGATAAGAACAGAAGGATGCTGAATAGATAGCAGGGAGTTTAGTAAAACTAAGAAAAGAACGACATTTTGCAACAGCCACAACACTGAAAGAATGTTGAAAGTAAAGCAACCATTGTGTGAGTGAGTTAGAATGACAGAGGGAGCTTGTGTGAGTGAGAGGGAGACGGTGTGTTTGAGACAGAGTCCATGTGTTCGTATGTATAAGACACAGGGATATGTGTGTCTGTGAAAGCGAGAGAGAGACAGACACAGACAAGAGACTGAGAGAAAGGGGGATCTGTGAGAGACAGAAGTGGATGTATGTGTGAGAGAGACGGAAGAGTGTGTGTGTGAACGAGAGAGCCAGTGAGAGAGAAAGGGGCGTATAAGAGAGCCAGTGAGTGAGAAGTGGGCATGCGAGAGAGGCAGTGAGAGAGAAGGGGGTGTGCAAGGGAACCAGTGAGAGAGAGGGGGGCATGTGAGAGAGAAGGCAGTATGTGAGAAAGCCAGTGAGAGAGAAGGGGATGTGCAAGAGAACCAGTGAGAGAGAGGGGGGCATGTGAGAGAGAAGGCAGTATGCGAGAAAGCCAGTGAGAGAGAAGGGGGTGTGCAAGAGAACCAGTGAGAGAGAGGGGGGCATGCGAGAGAGCCAGTGAGAGATACGAGCAGGGGTGAGTGTGGGACACAGTGGGAGAAGGGCTATGAGGGGACGGTGTGTGAGACAGTGAAGGGAGTGTGAGAGACTGTGAGGGTGGGTGTATGAGACAATGAGAGGGGGGTCTGAGACTGAGACAGTGAAGGGGTGGGTATGAGGGTGAGACAGTGAGAGGGGCGTGTGAGAGTGAGACAGTGAGAGGGTTGAGTGAGACAATGGGGGGGTCAGTGAGACAGTGAGGGGGAGGTGAGTGAGACAGTGAGGGGGGATGAGTGAGACAGTGAGGGGCGGTGAGTGAGAAGACAGTATGTGAGAAAGCCAGTTAGAGAGAAGGGGGTGTGCAAGAGATCCAGTGAGAGAGAAGGAGACAGTGAGATGGGGTGAGTGAGGGGGGCAGAGGGTGAGACAGTGAGGGGGTGGTGAGTGAGACAGTGAGGGCAGGTGTGAGAGTGAGACAGTGAAGGGGTGGGTGTGGGGTGAGACAGTGAGAGGGGAGTGTGAGAGTGAGACAGTGAGGGGGTGGGTGTAAGGGTGAGACAGTGAGGGGAGACGTGACAGTGAGACAGTGAGGGGGGGTGTGAGGGTGAGACAGTGAAGGGAGAGTGTGGGAGTGAGACAGTGAGGGGGCTGATTGAGACAGTGAGGGCAGGTGTGAGAGTGAGACAGTGAGGGGGTGGGTGTGAGGGTGAGACAGCGAGGGGGGTGTGAGAGTGAGACAGCGAGG
>JAHRHZ010000063.1:53389214-53428814 GCA_024137785.1 Ginglymostoma cirratum | reverse complement strand
TGAGACAGTGAGGGGGAGTGTGAGAGTGAGACAGTGAGGGGGAGTGTGAGGATGAGACAGTGAGGCGGAGTGTGAGGGTGAGACAGTGAGGGGGAGTGTGAGGGTGAGAGAGTGAGACAATGAGGGGGGTGTGAGGGTGAGACAGTGAGGGGGTGTGTGAGAGTGAGACAGTGAGGGGGGGGTGGTTGTGACAGTGAGGCGGCTAACGGGGGTGGGGATGGTTTGGTAGAGAGGGAGAGGCGCAGGATGAGTTTAGGAGGGGTCTGCCTTGTCCTGTAGCTTAGCTGTATCCCAGTTTGCCCTTGCAGTGGCGCAGCAGGCCATTCCGGGCTGGGAATGGGTAATCCCTGCTGTCCTGACCACTCACACTCACATCCCAACGATGACTAAAACCTTTAAAGAGCCTGAACTGAAACATGGCGCTAAAGCTGAACTGGAAATGTCATCGCCCAGAACAAACTTGGGAAAGTTGGCGTGTGGGACACAGTGACTGGGAAGGGGTGGGACAGTAATAGAACTAATTTCAGATTGCTGTTTCCAAACAGTAGGCTGTTCCCACTAACCTGCCCGGAATGAAATACCATGCTCAGACTCCCAGTTATTTCCGATCTGCACTACCTGTACAAGATGCATTGCCATCAATTAGAACCAATAGCAAAGAGGGGGAGAGTAGGATGACAGAGACTGAGAGAGAGAAACTGTGCCCCCATTCTCAATGATCCAGGGATGAGGTGATCTCAATGTGGCCTTGGGACGGGCACCCTGGCCGCACACTGTGTCAGGGTGTGAGATGGGCACCGCCTGGTGAGCTGGCAAACCAATCCGAGAGGGTCTGTCCAACAACAGGGAGCCTCCCCAGGTTGGATCGACGGTGCGTGTTGTTCAACACTCTCCGATCTCAGGCCCTCAGCTGCCTCTGCCTCCTCCCCCTGATGTTGCCGGACTCTGCAGCATACTGTCACCCACACAAGAGTTGGCCTCAGCACCGTGGTGGGAGAGAAACGGTTGAGTGGAGCAGCATGCCCTCCCTGGTTTAATGTAGCGAGAGCCCTCCTTTCAGAAGGGGTAAGACGGTGAGGAAACTTGTTTCTGTGCCCCCTTGCACCCCTCTCCCTGAAACCCACAGAACAGTGGCACTCCCTCAGGTGGCTTCACACGTCTAGAATAAGCAGCTCGTTCAGATAAGAGGGCGGCTAGCGCCTGCAGAGACAGAGTTCAAACTCCTCAAATTATAACCTACAGCCCCCCCCCCCCCCACACACACACACACACACAGATACCTACTTTTCAACAGAACTTGGGAAGCGTTTGCAGACTGATTGAAAGCCGGGCATGTGAGAACAAAAACTGGCAATGTGCCACTGAAGATTACTTACTTGGAGAAATGCTACTGTTTCATTGCTAACTTCCCATCACAGGCAGAATAAAACAAACCCAACTCCGACTCATTAAAAAAGTCTTCCCGTTTCTCGAGCCTAACGGCCAATTACACATTCCAAAAGGAGAGATTTCTTTTATATATAGAAAACTACTTGGTTGCAAATATGTCCAAAGTATTCCGCGTTCTAATTGAGTTACTCTCTCAAGCGCTTTCATTCCGAAGAATGGTCAAAAAGTACCCGATTATATTTCACAATTTGAGATTCCTTACGTCGCTATCCACCGTCGTGTTTCTGTCAGGGTAGAGTAGGACCCCTATCTAGTAGGAAGCGGTCTTTCCCGATAGGTCTAATCAATGCACAAGTATGTCCGTATGATACGACTGACAGCTCAATACAGAGTAAATGACGCTGTTTTCCCAAACTCTCTCTCTCTCACACACACACACACACAACAAATTTACACACCCTTATCGCATTCGAACAACTGCCCAAATATCAAACTCCAACTGCCCTCCAAAGTTGTTCTTTGCAAAAGGGTAACTTCAAAAACAAAAACCGAAAGGATTGCTGGAATTCAGAAACAAACACAGAAATTGCTGGAAAAGGCTTGGTGTGAGGAAGGGTCGCTGGACTCGAAACGTTAATTCCTGATTTTTCATCCAATGATGCTGCCAGACCTGCTGAGCTCTTCCAGCAATTTCTGCCTCTAACTTCAAAAACAAGGTTCGCTCGCATTCCAGTCGATAAATATTCTGGGAGAGGGGTTTACACTTAATCATAGTGAGGAAAAACCCTGTCCCAGATTTTTAGCCAGTTGTTTGACAGCTCGGTAAATTTCAGAGTGACTAAAACAAACAACTTTTATTTCCGTTCTGACGAAGTGTCACTCGACCCAAAACGTTAATTCTGCTTTCTCTCTCCACAAATGCTGCCATATCTGCTGAGCTTTTCCAACAACTTCTGTCTCTGTAGCTTTAAAAACAAGCCCACTCGCATTCCAGTCAATAAATATTCTGAGAGAGGGGCGTTCACTTCATTATGAAGAAATAAAAGCTGCCCCAGCTTTTAGCCAGCTGTTGGGCAAACCGGCCAATTTCAGAGCAACTAAAACAAATAACTTGTATTAAAAACCGAAGGAACTGCTGTTGCTGTAAAGCTAAATCAAAAACAAGAACAGAACTTGCTGGAAAAGTTCAGCAGGTTTGGAAAGGAATCAGAATTTCGGGTCGAGTGTGCCTTCCTCAGATCTTGTCTCCACTGATGCTGCCAGACCTGCTAAGGTTTTCCAACAATTTCTGTCTCTGTAACTTTAAAAACAAATTCGTTCGCATTCCAGTGGATCAATATTCTGGGAGAGGGATTTAATTATAATGAGGAAAAGCCTGTCCCAGATTTTTAGCCAGCCGTTTGACAGCCCGATCAATTTCAGAGTAGCTAAAACAACCAAATAAACTTTTATTGTCAGGTGCAGTTTGTCATGGTGAAGTTTACTTCTAGCCAGCACTGCTCGTTCAAAAGGATTCAGCGCAGCAAGTCTGAGGAGTTGTCTGAATGAATGAATGAATGAATGTCTTTAAGCAATGCACTGACGGGTAGGGGGAAACTCACCGCGTCCATAGGCAATGTGCAGCTTGAGCGCCCGGCCACTCTTGAGCACCGCGACGTGCAGGTACGTGAACCAGATGCCGAAGGTGAGCAGGACCAGCAGCAGCAGCAGTTTGAACTGTTTGCGGATCTTCTTGACGGGGAAGCGCCACATCCTTCTTTTTTTCCTCAGTGGGAGTGCTGCTGCAGCAGCCGCCGCCGGGAGCCCATCTCCCTCTGCACTGTCAGTGGAGGGAGAAAGACACACACACACACGCACACACAGTGAGAGAGAAAGACCCAGAGAAGGGAGACAGCAGCGGAGCTTCCCCTCCACTCTCTCTCTCTGTCCCCGGCAACAGCCGCCCTTCTCTACTCAAACACACATTCCCCCCACCCCTCCCCTACCACCCCCCCCCCCCCCCCCCCCACTCCTTTCACTTTGCTCACGGCCGCCACCACATCTTTCAAAGCAGTGCCCGCCCTGTCATTCACTGGGAAAAGGCGGATGGGTAAGTCATTGGTCTGCCAGGCGGGGCTGTGTGTGCATCCCTCTCTCCGCTAGCCCCCTGCTCTAACCTCTCAGCGTGTGTGTGTGTCTCCCCCCCGAGCCAGCAGCGGACTCCCCTGCACCCGTCTACCAACCCTGCCGAAAAATGTTACATCGCCGTCCCCACTCTCTCCCACCCACCGCGCGTCACCGCCAGCTCACGGCCAATAGAACACCGGGAACAGCCGACAGGCAGCGGCCTCCACCAATAGAAGGTGGGCCTGACGATGCCATCAGGTTAGGTTGCATGCCCCCTTTCAGCACGGTGACAGCTACTAGCGGATTGTACCATGACACCAGATAGGGGGAAATCGACCACAGAATGTGGACTCAATTATCTCTTTTGGAGGAGAATGAAGGTTTAATTTTAAAACTACATCTCCGTAGTTTTTAACAGTATCTTTTGGGACGAGCAGGGTTCGTTTTTTTATGATAGTGGGATTTTCTTTTGTTCTCACGCAATAAACTCTCCAAAACGCACTATTGAAAAGTACTAGGGTAAGTACTAGGACAATGCAGCATTCATCAGGCAGGACGTTTCACTGCGAAAGGAAACTTCTGTTTTTGCAAATTGAAAAGAGAACCCAAAATATGAAAGCGCGTAAATTCAACAAAATAAAACTTTAACACTCTTCCCTCTTGCCCATTTATTTTTGTCTATTGCTTTTTTGTGGAAAGCGAATATAATGTTCGCTTTTTAACCTATGGGACAAAATTTGCAAGAAAACGGACTTGAGTTTATGTAGCTCCTTTCACCATCGTAGAAAGGCTGCTTCCAGTCAATGAGGTACTTTTGAAGTGTTCTAATGTGTCAAAAGCGGCAATTTCGCGCACAACAAAGCTCCACAAACAGCAATGTCATCATGACCAAGTGGCATATTTTAATTACATGAAGACTTGCTGGAGGAACAGAAATATGTTTTAGTGATGTTGAATCAAATGGGGATAATTCTGCTGTTCATCTAAATCGTTTCACGGGATATTTGAAGTCCACCTGAGAGAAAAGTCATAGCCTCAAGGTTCCATTTGGAAGAGGGTATTTGTGATAATGCTACCAACTGGAGTGTCAGTGGATAGATATGGTCAACTCCTGAACCCACGCAGTTTAACTGTAAGAGGCAATGAGCTATGGTTGACACTTAAACTATTTAAATCGCTAAACTGGCATTTAAAAAGAAACAGAGCTTGTGGGAGTGGGAGCTAGGAATGACAAGGTATGGTATCATCTTCATGAAAATCGAGGGAGGGTGAAGAAAGGAGGGAGGCCTAGGCAGCTGTTGATCACTTCCGTCCATTGCAAGGTGGGCGAGGACAAATATAACCAGTTCATCGAAGAACCGCACAATTAAAGTGCCATCTTTTACTTCAATAAAACGCAGCAGCCTGGTGTCAGTCAGCGATCAGTCAGTCTCTACAGTGAGAAGGAAGTTGCAACTCATGGGGCCTTTCTTTTTTTTTAAAAAAGAACTTTAAACCCAAAGCTCTCACCCCTGCAACTTGCCAAGAACAGCACGAGTGCTGCCACTCAGAGTCAGAGGCCAAAATGTCTACTTCAAGACCCTGAGTAAAGTTCAACGTCCGGCTGAGTGCAGCTTTAACACGAGCAGTTGGAATTGCTCTTGTCGGGAATATTGAGTGAATTCTGTTTCATTATTTATTCTCTCTCCCGTTCCTCTGCTCACAGATAAAAGAACGTGTGATATTGAAGAGCTGCAAATGCACGCTTCGAATTTAAGTGCTTATTAAAAAAATACTGACATACACAGTAACATGTTGCTCCGGGTGTAAAACTCGCTCATTAGTCCCCATGATCAACCCTTCCTCATATTGGAGCGAATTTCTCACCAATTTTGAGGTAAAATGTTTTTTAAAAAAGGAAACCCGTCGCGGGTCTGAACGCACACAGCAGCTTTGTATTCAGGAATCTCATTCCCACCAAGTCCGTATGATTAATGACCCGGTGTGAACTCTTTATTTCCTCTTGGCTGATCAGCAGAAAGTGAAATCCAGTTCTGGAGAAAACGTGTTGCTGACTGGTTGGAGATCAGGGTTCACCACAGAGAAATTGGCTTGCTTTCTTTTTAGAAAACGCGGCACATAAGCTGTACACCCCCACTTGGCATAAAACAACGAGGTTAATTTAACCAGCGGCTCAAAATAACACCAAGTCAGAAGTCGCACGACACCGTCCAACAGGTTTATTTGAAATCACAAGCTTTCGAAGCCTAGCCCCTTCGTCAGGGGACTTCACCTGTGAGGTGTAGAGTAGATAGGAGAGTTGGCAGAGAGTTTTAAAAGCCAGAGGCCATAAATTTAAGCTATGTAGTAGAAGATTAGAGAGGATGTGAGGAAAAGCTTTTTTTTTTGCGGTGGGTGTCTGGAATTCGCTTCCTGAGGCGGTGGTGGAGTCAGAGACTGTAAACTATTTTTAAAAGTACCTGGATCCGCACTTTTAAGTGCTGTAAACTGCAGAGCCGTGTGCAGGAAGGGCACCTGGGTCAGCACGGACAAGATGGGCCAAATAGCCACCTTCTGCGTTGTTATCATTTCTACGGCTCTGCTTATAGGTCCTGAAACATGCATTGAATGAAGTTTCAGACTCCGAACCCACAGTGATGGGACCCTCGTCCGTTTACCCAGCTCATGACGCTCCCTGACCACCTGTTCTGAGCACCTACCTACAACAATAAAAACAGGCCCTTCTGCTATCATCACTGGAGCCAAATGGGACCACGGCGTTGGGTTAAAACTTGGATTTTCTACCCAGGCAATTCCATCCCCCACCTGAACTGAAAAAAAAAAGCTGAGGCGCAACAGGCAGAGAGAGAGAGAAGCTGGAATCTGCAGTGAAATGTTGCTGTCAATGTTTGTGTGACACCTGCCGGCGATGCTGATCTGAGCTGAAGTGAATTATTCACATCAGTCCACACTGCCCTTAATCCCTGTCCACCCCAGCTCAGCTCCATCCTGCTGGTCCGCAGCTTCCACAAGTTCGCTTTCCGTAAAAAAAAAGAAAGATCTACAAGGTGAACAAAGGTGATGCATGAGCAGAAATGTGACCATTTGGCGGCAGGTCAAAGTTTGTTTCATCCCTAACCTCTTCCTGTTTTAGGGGCCCCGACCTCAGACGGGTCTGTCCACAGACCCCTGCTGAGCATTTCCAGCATTTCCCTCAGTGTTTTGGACACTGGCGATGTTAAATCTAGATCCTCCAGGGTTCTGTTGAGACCATGGGGCGCTGGATCGGCCCTTCACCTCGAACTAGTTCCCCGGGGATTTCCCTCAATGCCTTCTGTCTCTGTCCCATGCCATCCAAATTATTCCCAAAACCCCCCAAGATTCCCGAAATAAAAAAAAAAGAATTCCGCCCCATTATTTTTAAACAAACGTGTTTTGGACGTGATTCAAGTGGAAATAAATTAGTACACGCTATTCCAGAAACAGGTAATGTGCAGTTTTGACAACAATCAGTTCTGAGGAAGGGTCACCAGACCCGAAATGTTAACTTTTTTTTTCCTTCACAGATGCTGCCAGACCAGCTGAGCTTTTCCAGCAACTTTGTTTTTGTTCCCGATTTACAGCAGTCCTTTCGACTTTTATGTGCAGTTTTACTGGTCAATGTAAAAGCGACGCTACACAGTGACACGGGGAGACTGCAACAGTTGGGTTTTTTCCCCCACTGGAGTTGAGTTTACGCAACGGCAGCATCGCACAGCTCCCATTATCAACATTTTACAGGTTTCTACCAGCTATATGTAACACTTTCCTGATGAAAGGCGGTTCAGAAACTTCACAGTGCAAATTTTGAGAGGGTTAGTTTTGGAACGTCGTGATTGTGAATGGAAGGGTGTCTGGATGCATCTTATGCCCTACATCGTTGGGATGAAAAAGAAATACCCTTTAGAAACTCAAAAGATTTAAAGCAATTATGCAACGCAGACGAATCTGAACGGAAGACTCCTTTTACTTGGTTATGAGCTGAAGGAAAAGCTCCAACATATGTCGGGATGCAATAAAAAGGCAGGTAGATTCAATGTCAAAAGTTGGACCTTGTGATTACGTTTCCCCCTTAGAGGGCTTGTGGCGCCATGCTTGTGACCGTCCCTCTGGACGAAGAAGTCTGGGTTCAACTCTAATTTGCTCCAGAGATGTGTAATAACATGGCTGAATCGGTTGACTCGGGTGATCCCTGGAGGATTGTGGTATCAGAGAGTTGATCTCATTGAAACATGTCAGATTCTTAAGGGTCTTGACAGGGTAAATGCTGAGAGGATGTTTCCCCACTTGGGAGACTCAAGGACCAGAGGGCATAGTCTCAGAATAAAGGGGCAGTAATCTTAAGACTGAGATGAGGAAGAATTTCTTCTTTCAGAGGGTTCTAAGTCTTTGGAACTGTTTGCCACAGAGAGCTGTGGGGGCGGAGCCCTTGAGTATATTTGAGGCAGATAGACAGATTCTTGATCAGTAGGGGAGTCAAGAATTGGGAGAAAGGGCACAAAAGTGAAACTGAGGAATGTCAGATCAGCCATTATCCTATTAAATGGCAGACCATGCTGGAGGGACTGACTGGCCTATTCCTCTTCCTATTTCTTATGGTCTTAAGAAGCAAATGAATCAATGGAAGAAAATGGCCCAGTGAATATTAGGAAAAGTACTGAAAGATGCCAAATTAATTGTTATTTCTACAGAACTTTTATCAAGGGAGAAATACTACTTTTTGAGTTAATAGACTGGCTTTTCGATGCTTATGTAGTTGACAAAGTTCAGGTCATGTGCAGAAGTTGCTGACACATTATCACCTGATAGTGATATTTAGTGTGAAAATTGGCTCAGATAGATTGCTCACATCTGAGTTAGACATCACTATTCCAGGGACTGGAACACAGATTCCAAGCTGACACTTCAGTGTAGCATTTACACAGAACTGCACTGTCAGATGTGCTATCTTTTGGGTGAGGTGTTAAAGCAGTTCACATCTGTCCTCTTGGGTGGACATAAAAGCTCAGCAGTTCTCCTGGCCAACATCTAGAACAAATGACCTGGTTTTCATTCACTGAATTACTGTTTGTGGGATCTTGCTTTGCATTTCAATACTGTAAGGAAAGTCACTGTAGTCCAATTCTCTTATCAGAGAGAGATGACTGGTGGTGGTTTAACGTGAGGCTCACTGTGCTTCAGGCGAGGGGAGAGACTGGTAAGAAGGGACCTTGATGGTAACCCCAGCCAGAACCCATGCTGTTGGTGTCACTTTGTATTCCAAATTAGCTGCCCAGCCAACTGAGCTAACCAACCCCTACATTTCAATACAGTACACCAGTGATGACTTCAATGGATATAAAAATGCTTTGGAATGTTTTAAATGCAAAAAATTCTTTAATTTTGTTTTGTCCACCCATAGATTTAGTTAGAATGTGGTATACTACTGGAGCAAAATTCTAGTGAAATTCAAGTTGTGCCAAGTTGCTGTTCCTTTTTGATCTCTTACAGTTGCCCATGGTAATCTTCCAGCGTTGCTTTTCAGAACTCTGTTGCAGAACCATTTACCTCACCACCTTTGTCTTCCATCAAGAATACTTAAAAGCTATCTCAATGACCAACTGCAACCCTTTCATCTTTCCCAAACTTGATACAAGCCTGCACAAAGTAGACCATTTGATTTACAGCACATCCATTCCCTCCACTACTGACAGTGTGTACCGTCTACAGGATACACTGCAGAAATTCACTAAAGCACCTCAGAAACAACCTTCCCAACCCACAACCACTAACTTCCTAGAAGGACAAGGGGCCACAAATATTTGGAAACGCCACCACCTGCAAATTCCTTTCCAAGCCACACACCATCCTGACTTGGAAATTATCCTTCAGTGTCACTGGGTAAAAGTCCTGAAATTCCCTCCCTAACAGCATTGTGAGGGTACCTACACCAAATGGACTGCAATGGTTCAAGATGACAGTTCTCCACCACCTTCCCAAAGGCAAACTACAGCTGGGAAATAAATGCTATCCCAAGTCCCCTAAATTAATTTTTAAAAAATGAGGAATAAGAAAATAAGTAATTCTGACTTGTGATTTTGCAGTTAGTGATCAAACAAAAGATTTAGATCTTGATTGATGTGATACAAAGAGAAACAGCCAAAATTTTTATTTGTTCACTACATTTCACATTTAACACTTCCTATCATGACTTTTACTTTATCCAAGATGTGCTTTATATACACATAGTGAGGTCTCCACAATGCTGAATATGATTTGGATTCCTAAAGTTTCCTTTATTGCAACAGAGGTCCCACTTTAAAAATCCTTCTTTGGCTGTAAAATGCTTTGAGATGACTCATGTTTCTGAACGGTGCTATATGAATGCAGGTTTTGTATTTTGCATAAAATGCAACCAGTGTTGTGCACTGATGCCTTAGTGTTATTGGTGAGCATAATAAAAAATCAAAATAAATTATTAAAATGTAGTCTGAAAATTGCAAAAGTCCTTCTCAGAGAAACAATAACTTTTAGTCAGGAAAATGCTTTCATTAGACGTTCTGTAAATTGAGGAATTAAATGAGTTGATTTAAAAGAAAGTAGTAATGTCCTATATACGCAGCATTTCAATCAACAATCAAAAAGACACAAGATAGAAATTTTTTCCCAACTGAAATTCTGTCTATTAAATTTCCAACGCTCCTATTTTAAATGGTTCATAACTATGATTGACTTGTACTCATCTTCCACCCAAATCTCTACATTAATTTGATTGCCTATTGCCATCCTGCAAACACAATCCCAACACGGATTTTTCTTTAACTATCTACTCCCTGAAAGAGCCATTACCTTTACAAATGGTCAATCGCCATTTAATCGTTCCTACCATCATATGTTCTTCCCTAACAATTTTGTCAAGTAATTGCCCATACATTTTCTCCCCTATGCTATTATCTGGGCTTTATAAAGGTTGTTTCTATATAATAGAGTCGTTTACATTTATCTCTTCTAATCTAGTGCATTCACGGTGATGTCTCCTCAATGTAAAATAGGAATACAAATTGGATGATCACTTTTCTAAACACCTAATTTCACTCTTTCCAAACAACTTCAATTTCCCCGCCTGCTCAATCATTTTCATTTTTCACCTACTGAACAGCTCCAGTCAATTCAATGCAGACTTCTGCAACAGGATCTAATCTTTCTCGCAGCCACATTGCAACACACCAGCCAAAACAGATTTTAGCAATTTAATGGCATTCCCAGTTTGTCGGCCAGATTCTCCCACTTTCCTGTAACCATTTTCTCTTGCAGTTTAGACTTCTTTGTTGCTCCATTTATCAAATGAAAACCATCCAAATAAATGTGGAAAACTGTTCCCTCCAGGGCACAAAAGATATATGTGTAATGGCATCCAGTCACCCTTTAACCTTTTACTGAATGAGATGACAGAATGCAACTCTCTCCACCCCAAAACCATGCTGGAAGGAGGAAGGGCCCCCTTAAACATGGCCTTCGACTTGAGATCCCCACCAATGGAAGATAAGGCCTGATATCACAGGGTGTAAAGTTCTGTCTTGTTAACAAAGATAGAAAATGAACCACCCGTGACTCTTATTAGGAAAGGACTCTTGACTTAACCAAGGCAATAGTAGGTTCAACTTAGATTGGCTGGATGAACATAATTATTAAATTTAATGGGAGCCAGAGACGGTACAACTAATTGAATCTAATGCTGGTCTCCTCGATTCTCACCCAGGACTGTATGGTATCATTGGATTGGTTGGAGCCTAATAAAGTATTCAACATTAGTTTTTTTTAAGACCGCTATCTTAAACAACACTGAAAGTGAGTAAAAGTCAACATAGTCCCAGAGAACCAAGGAATGCTTTCTTATTTGAGAGACACGGCTGGTGGTTAAGTTTAATCTGAGTGTCACCATGCCTTAGGAGAGGGGTGAGGCTGACAAAGTGGGACCTTCATATACACCAAAAATCCAACCAGTCCGTTGACACCAAGTATGTTTGTAGAATCGCCTGATACATACAGCACAGAAACAGACCCTTTGGTCCAACCAGTCCATGCCAAACATAATCCCGAACTAAACTAGTCCCACCTGCCTTCTCCTGACCCATATTGCTCCCAACCGTTCCTATTCATGTACTTATCCAAATGTCCTTTAAACATAGTAATTGTGCCCGCATCCGCCACTTCCTCAGAAATTCCATTCCACACACGAACCACCCTCTGTGTGAAAAAAACTTGCCCCTCATGTCTTTTGTAAAACTCTCTCCTCTCACCTTAAAAATGTGCCCCTAGTCTTGAAATACCCCATCATAGTGAAAAGACACCTACCATTAACCCCATATATACCCCTCAAGATTTTATAAACGTCTATAAAGTCACCTCTCAACCTCCTGTGCTCCAGTGAAAAGAGTTCCTGCTGGTTAAACAAGTTCCTGCAAGACTTTATAACCTACAAAAGGATCTAATTTCCAACCTTTACCACCCTCAACACCCCTATTGGCTGAACTACCTATTTTAAGCATTTAGCCCGTCTCTCGTCACAATATAGAAATGGGTGAATGAACTCAGATGTTTGTCTAGGTTTACTTTTGGGTCAGGTAGAAAGAGTCCAAAGTCTTACTCCAAGCACCACACATCTGTTACAAAACTGAAGACCAGAATTGGCCCCTCAAGTTCCTCATTTTCTCTCCTGCCGTTTATATTCTTAATCTCTCCTCTCTTGGATTTTCAGATTTGAAGCATGAAGAGTCCTGAAGAAGGGTTATACCTGAAACGTTGACTGCTCCTTTCCTCCAGATGCTACCAGGCCTGCTGTGTTCTTTCAGCCTCCTGTCTGTCTACCTTGAAGCATGAGATAATCTTCTCTTTTCAAATGCTGGTCAACCTGTTTTGATTTTCTCACAATTTCTTCTTTTTACTTCAGATTTTCAGTATTTGTGACTTTTTATAAAATCTCTCAAGACAAGAGTACATTTTACTCAATAGCATCTTTACCTTCAAGTGATAATTTCCAGCAGTTTTCTCCGAATAATGCACCTAGCTTAAAAAAACTGGCAAAACTGATATAATTTAATGTGTCAAGATTGTGCAATTAAGGTTTCACTTTGACAATCAGTTTCACAGAGGAGAAAGCAGTTCAATCCATTGTACTGTCACACAATGAGGCTGAACAGAAAGGGTTTGATTCATTGAAATTCTATATCATGGGAAATTCTGTATGAAGGTCCATTTTATTGGGATTCCATACAATAGAAGTAAATGGAAAAAGCATGTCACAGGTGTTCTGTGCAATGGGATGAATGAGAAGGAGTTATGATGTGGAGGTGCTGGTGTCGGACTTGGGTGGACAAAGTCAGAAGTCACATGACACCAGGTTATAGCCCAACAGGTTTATTTGAAATCACAAGCTTTCGTAGCACTGCTCCTTCGCCAGGATCCTCTTCCAGCATGTTATTTAATTGTCCACGACTATTCATGACTGGATGTGGCACGACTGCAGAGCACAGATCTGATCCATTGGTTGTAGAATCACTTAGCTTTGTTTATCACATGCTGCTTATTCTGTCGGTAGTCCTGATTTACAGCTTCATCAGGTTGGCACATTGCTCCTGACATGCTCTGCTGCATTCTTCATTGAACCAGGGTTGATCCTATTTCTTGTTTGACTGGGGATATGCTGGGCTGTGAGGTTGCAAATTGTGCTGGAGTACAATTCTGCTACTGCTGATGGACCACTGAGCTTCATGGACATTCAGTCCTGAGTTACTAGATCTATTTGAAGTCTGTACCATGTCGCATGGTGATAGTGCCACACAACATAATGAACAATATTCTCACTGTGAAGGCAGGACTTCCTCTCCACAAAAACTGTGTGGTAGTCACTCTTATCAATTTTGTTGTGGACAGAAACACCTGGAGCTGGCATATTGGTAAGGATTAGGTCAAGTATTCTTTTCCTATTCTCGATTCCTTCACCAACTGCCACAGACCCAGTCCGGCAGCTTTGTCCTTCAGGACACGGCCAGCTTGATCAGTAGTGCTGCTGCCGAACTGATTTTGTTAATAAGCGTTGAAGTCCCCCACCTGGAATACACTCTTTGCCCTTGCAATCCTCAACGCATCCCCCAAGTGTTGTTCAACATGTACAAATGCTGGTTCACCAGCTGAGAGAGGATGGTATGTGGTCATCAGCACAAGGTTTCCTCATTCGTGTTTGACCTGGTTCCATGAAATCTCAAGGTGTCTGGAGTCAATGTTGAGGCCAGCCTTTCCAACTGTGCACCACTGTGTTACCACTTCAGCTGGGCCTTTCATGCCAAAGACAGGACCTATCCAAGGACGGTGATGGTGGTGTCTGGGACATTGTCTATATGTGTGTATAGTGGCTGTGGAGCTGGGTATGTACCTGTCCTTTCAACTACACAGTGTGTTGGAGGCAAACTTAGAAAAGAAGAAGAAAACATCCTGAAAAGCCGTTTCATAGATGAACCAACTTTTCATACGTAAGTCCACAAAAATATTCAGCCAGCTTTTTGTTGGGGCACAGAACTATAAAGCACCAAGGAAGATAATTCAACCTAGTATACCTGAGCTGACTCTTTGAAAGAACGTCTTATTTGTTCACAATCCTACTTTTCCCTTGAAAACTTCTTACCGTTCAATTATTTGTTAAGTTTCATTTTGAATGTTCCCATTGAATTTTTTTCCATTGGTCTTTCAGTGACCCTGGCTGCATTTCAGAAAAAATTCTTCACAACTCTCCCCTGGTTATTTGACTTAACTTAAAATCGCTTCCTCTGATTAATGACCTTCCTGTCATTGGAAACTGTTTTTGTTACTATTCCATCGGAAGCACACATAATTTTGTGAAATTCTACTAAATTACCTGTTGACCTCGATTTCTCCAATCCCAATTAAAAGCAAATTTCTCATCCTGTCAGCTATGTAAACCTCCTTGGGATAAACTCCTGGGTTAATACATTCTTCGTAAGATGTGATGCCAGGAATTGAACACAACGTTCCAGCTGAGACCAATATTTACAGGGAGGCAAGGAGGGAAAGTAGTGGCTGGGAAGCCATGGATACATTGGCAGGATTACCTTTGTACCTTTCTTCACAGGCATGGGTTGAATATTACATTTTCTTTGGCTAAATGTCAATTTTGTCAAGGTTCATGGAGGGTTTCTGTCCATGAGACCAAGCTAACTTTCTCACCCTATCTTCCCAAACTCACCTCATTAACTACCCGACCTCTAAGGTGACCATTCATCCAATGCTAGCCCAATTCTGCTACCCAGAAGAATACGCCACTGCTGTAACATCCTGGAATTGACTGCATCCCTGGCACCCTGCCATTTCTAAATGATTGTGAGCACCTGGGTGCACATCATTCTGGAGCATTCTGAATGTTCTGGAGCACGGTTTATGGCTTTTGTCCTGCACTTGGTGGACAAAAGGGAAAATTGGTGCCCTACTTTGTGGGCAGGCACCTGGCAGTCTGGTGCAAAAGAGGGATGTCCTCCTCCCCCAGGACCGGCAGAGGAGTTTACAGTCTGGCCCAAGGATGCCAACTGGATCATTGTGAAGTCAGCAGTCTGGAGGATTTTGATCTCGAGGGAGTGCAGCGAAGGTTTACCAAGCTGATTCCCGAGATGGCGGGACTGACGTATGAGGAGAGATTGACTGGGTTAAGATAGTTTTTGCTGGAATTCAGATGGATGAGGGGGGATCTCATAGAGACTTATAAAATTCTAACAGGATGAGACAGGGTAGATGCAGGGAGGATGTTCCCGATGGTGGGTGTGCCCAGAACCGGGGGTCACAGTCTGAGGATTCGGGGTAGACCATTTAGGATGGAGACGTGGAGAAATTTTTTCACCCAAAGGGTGGTGAGCCTATGGAATTCATTACCACCGGAAGTAGTTGGTGCCAAAACATTGAATACATTCAAGAGGCAGCTAGATACAGCACTTGGGGTGAATGGGATCAAAGACTATGGGGAGAAAGCATGATCAGGCTATTGAGTTGAATGACCAGCCATGATCATGATGAATGGTGGAGCAGGCTCGAAGGGCTGAATGCCTTCCCCCTGCTCCAATCTTCTATGTTTCTATTTTTCTATGAATGCCCAGCAGTGAAGGAAGAAAGTCAATGACCTTCTTCACTCAGTCATATCAAGTGTAAACCTCTTCTGTCTACTACCCCACACTTACTATCTATACTACAGCTCCTATCTCTTTCCGGGGATCATGCTCTACCGCTCTCACTGTTGTACACAATGTCTTCCCTCACTTGCTGTCATCCACCCCAACCCTCTATCCTCTTCACCCTGCATGGCATCTGTGCTACATACTCACTTGCTTGGGACACCTCACCACCAATCTCCCACAAGCACTGATAGCTGTGCCACCCACTTTCATTTCACCGGAGACCTCCATTTCTCTCATTCCAGGAGAAAACAGCCCACAGTACAGGACAGACAATACTGTGGTAGCCTGCCTATTATTTCGCTCTTCATCCAATATAATGAGTGGATCTCGATCCTGCCCACCCTGAGTGGATGACCAAGTGCAGGACAAAAGCCATAAACCGTGCTCCAGAACATTCAGAATGCTCCAGAATGATGTGCACCCAAGCCTTTAGATTGTTGTTGGAATTTGCCCTTCACTTACTGGGACCAGACCCCTTGACTAAAGACTCTCCCTTGACTTGACTGAGGACTACTGACAACCAGGATAGCTTCTTGGCTTTCTGTCGGGAATTCTTGGCATTTAATTTCCTGGCAGTTGGGGGTATGACAGAAAAAGTTATGTGTTAACGAGGTGAGATGTGCAGTTAATGAGCCCGATAACGAGAATGATCCCAGTTAATAGGCATCTCGCCATTGCCTACCAAGAATCTGATCTTAATATCTGGAGTTTAGCCAAAAAGTGCAGTTAATTAGTGCCAAAGAAAGGTCCTGCTGTGATCCTCTCTGAATTCTCACCCTCATGTTTTAGGGCTGTATAAGATTCCGCCCATAATTTCCCTCTCAAATGAATGTAAAAGCTCCTAAAGGATTATTGTATGGAGAAACATAAGCGTTCTTCCTGCAGACCTGGTCAATATTTATCCCTCAACCAACTTCACTGAGAAATGTTATTAGGTCAATTATTGCATAAGTGCTAATGGGGCTTTGTCGTGTAAAACTTGCATGCTGCATTTCAACTGCTTCACTAACACCTCATTGACTATAAACTCTTCCAGGTCATTCTTAGGAAACGAAATGCCCTATAGCAATGTAAATTCCTAGTCTTGACTCTTCTGAAGCTGTTCAACGGTGGCAATGAAATCCTTACAATGTGGACCTATCTCCTCCCTACCCCCCCACCTACACTCACCTTTACTGGCTCCATCCCCACCTCTTTGACTTGTCTGCCTCCTCTCCACCTATCCATCCTCTATCCGCCTCCCCCTCTCTCCCTATTTATTTCAGAACCCTCTTCCCCTCCCCCATTTCTGATGAAGGGTTTAGGCCCGAAACGTCAAGTTTTCCTGCTCCTATGATGCTGCTTGACCTGCTGTGTTCATCCAGCCCCATGCTTGTTATCTTACAATGTGGAAGTAGGCTTTTCAGCCCACCAAGTCTCCACTAACCCTCCAAAGAACATTCCACACAGACCCTGCCCCTACCCTATCCCTATAACCCTGCATCTCTCATGCCTGCGCACAATGGATAATTTAGCATGGCCAATCCACCTAACCTGCACATCTTTGGAACACCCGGATGAAACCCATGCAGACATGGGGAGAATGTGCCAACTCCACACAGACGGTCACCTGAGGGTAGAATTGAACCCGGGTCCCTGGTGCTGTGAGGCAGCAGTGCTAACCACTGAGCCACCGTGCTGGCCCTAATAGTCACCACAGTAAGATCTAGCTGTGGTTGCATTGATGTTTGTGGACTTGGATGTTTAAATATTGTTGAAACTCTTGCCTGACTGGAGCAAGGATCCTCCAAAACCCAAGAGTTAAAATTGGACGTGTGATATTGGAGTGGAAATCGAAAGGTAGGATGCTGATGTGACCCCATTGCAAACTGCCCTCGTCAGGGAACAGAATTAAGATATATCAGGCCAATAAAAAAATTTTTCCATCATTTACATTTAAAATGTAAGAATAAGCATCAAAACTATATTTGTAAATTTCCTATCCCTTTCTTCGATATAAGAGGCACTCTGAAGAAAGATGCATAAATGACAAGCTAATACTCACCAGATC
This sequence comes from Ginglymostoma cirratum, assembly GCA_024137785.1. Lineage (NCBI taxonomy): Eukaryota > Metazoa > Chordata > Chondrichthyes > Orectolobiformes > Ginglymostomatidae > Ginglymostoma > Ginglymostoma cirratum. Next base: position 53,411,036 of record JAHRHZ010000063.1, on the reverse strand, counting down.
AGCAGACAGAGCAAATTCTTTAACTGGGAGTATGCTCTGAGCAAGAGGTTTTCCATAGGATGTCCCCTGGCATTGCTGGTAGGCATTAAGGACAGACGTTGAACATAAGGGCAAAGAACAGAACTGACCAATGATGAATTCCACCTGGAAACATGATTCAGATTGCTGTGCCAACTGTTGTAAGAATTTGTGAAATTGATGTCACTAGTTATATTGAATGGAAACTGTAAAATGTAATCATGTTCCGGCCCACTACACTAAAGACATCATCTATTTGTTTCAGTTCTTTGGCATTCTGGAGCTATCAAGGTACTCCTGCACAAGATGGACAAGGAAAGACAACTCACAATGGTGAAGTTACTGTATGTCTGTCAGAGCTGCTCAAATCCTGGAACTGGTTTGGAAAAGTTGGAGAAAAAGGAAATAATTTTCTCTAAGGTCTGTGTTTATATGACAAAAGGGTTTGTGATAAATAAAATGGAGCAGTTGAAAGTTGATTCAATTAAAATTCAAATTATTTTATCTTGGGAAGGATGAAAATACAGAAACTATAGGTAAAAAAAGGTGAAAGCTCTGCAGTTTATGGCACTTCATATACATAGCCATGTATTTTTTAAACGTAGTGATGATTTCTGCCTCAACCATCCTTGTTCTGCCATGATTTCAAGATCTCAACCACCCTGAGTGAATGAGATTCTCAATCCTTCTACCATTTATTTGAAATTAATATCCCTGTTTTTCTACTATGTAAAATAGTTCCTTCCTATCCACTCTATTTAAAGGGGGAATGTGCAGAGCTGTCAGAAGAGGACAGGGGAATGGCATTATGGGAATCACTCCAGGCTGTGAGAGGGCGGGAGTGGGGGGGAAGAAAGAATCTTACGTACCTCAATTAAATCCCCCTAGAAGTTCCCGTATTCTAAAGAAAACAACCTCAGCTACTATAAAGAAATAAAATTAACTTCCTTAGAACAATACAGCACAGGAATGGGCTCTTTAGCTGACGATGTTGTGCCAAACATGATGCCAAATTAAACTAATCCCCTCTGCCTGCCCTTGGTCCATATCCCCCAATTCCTTGCATATTCATGTGCTTATCTAGAAGTCTCTTAAATGCCCCTATTGTATCTTCCTCCACCACTACCCCTGGCAGCACATTCCAGACTCCTACCACTCTTTATGTAAAATAACTCGCCCCTCATGTCTTCTTTGAACTTTCCCCCTCTCACCCTAAATGCATGCCTCCTGGTTTTGGACATTTGAACTCTGGGGAAAACAATTCTGGCAGTCAATCCTACCTATGCATCTCATAATTTTATAGCCTTCTATGAAGTCTCCTCTCAACCTGTTATCTTTACTCTTTGCATATACAAACACAATATGTAAAAAGAGATGGTGGTTTGTGATTATCATGCAAAATCTAAGAGGATATGCCCTGTAACAAAACTTACAAAGGTATCCAAGGATAGCAGAGCTAAGGAACAAATTTTACAAATTTAATACAAAAAATTGCCAGAGAACCACTAGGGAGAGAGCTTGACCCATTGGGTCAATAGAAGCAATTTCTTTGTGGATTCAGAAGACATAGGCACAGGCCTCATTGAGGTTTGGAAGTCCTAAAATTAGCACAGGGATAGATGAGATGACTCTGTCAAGGGATACATAGGAGGAGATATCAATAATCCTGTCAGTAATTTTCAGTCCTTTCTAGCCACAGATGAACTACCAGAGGGCAAGAGGTCAGCTAAATTTGTCCCATTGTTCAAAAAAGGTGGATAGGATAGACCAGGAATTTACCAGTCAGTCAGTCTAACCTTGGTAGTGAGGAAAGTTTTGGAAAGAATTCTGAGGGAGAAAATATATCAGCACTTGGAAACATGCAGATTGATCAGGGATAGTCAGCATGGAATTGTTACAGGATGGTCATTTTTGACAAATTTGATTGAATTTTTTGTGGAAGTAACCAGGAGTATTGATGAGGATCTGATGTGGAATATGTGGTTTTAGCAAAGCTTTTGATAAGGTCCCTTGTGGCAGACTGGTCAAGAAAGTAAGAGCCTGTGGTATCCAAGTGCACATTGAATCCAAAGTTGGGTGAGGCAAGTAACAGAGGGTGATGCCAGAGGGATGCAAGTCTGTTACCGGGGGGCGGGGGTTGGGGGAGCACGGGGGCTGGGGATGGGGGTGGGATGGTGGTCTACATTAATGGTTTGGATTTAAATGTAAGATGTACGATGATGAAGTTCACAGATGAAAATTGTTAGGGCAGTAAATACTTCGGAGGATAGTCATAAAGGATAGGAGGATGTTTCCAGACTGGTCAGGTGGGCAAATAGAATACAATCTGGAATCACATAATGTATGTGCTTGGGAAGTGCTAACAAGGCATGGATTATACAATGAATGGTAGCACCCTTGAAAGTGCTGAAAGTCAGAAGGATCTTGATGTGTGTATCCACAGATCCCTGAAGCTAGCGGGACTGGTAGATAAGGTGGTTAAGAAGGCATATGGGACTCTTGCCTTTATTAGCAAAGGCATAAAATACAAGAGCAAGGAGTACATAGAACTATATAAAATTCTGGTTAGGCCAGAGTACTGCGTACAGTTCTGGTCATCACATGACAGGAAGGATGTGATTACGCTCGACAGGGTGCAGAAGAGATTTCCAAGATGCTGCTATGAAAAATGATTGGGTAGTCTTAGGTTGTTTACTTCGGAGAAGTAAAGGTTAGGAGGGGATCTGATAAAGATTGAGATTGAGACCTAAATAGGGTGAAAGGCATATCTTCCATTCATAGAGGGATCAATAACCAGGGGGCATAGAATTAAACTAACAAGTGAGAGGCAAAAGAGGAAAGTTGGAGAGAATTGCTCCACTCAGAGTGGGAGTCTGAAACTCACTGCCTGAAATGTCGTTGAGTCAGAAACTCTAGCAACATTTAAGCAATATTTAGATAATGACTTTCATCGCCATCGCCTCCAAATCTATGAGCCAAGTGCTGGAAAATGGGATTCATGTAATCAGATTTTTGTTGACCAGTGCAGAGTTGATGAGCCAAATGGCCATACTGTGTGCTGTAAATGTCTATGAGGCATCGATCAATAAAAAATGAATGTTACATCATTCATTACAAGTTGTTTTCTTTTAAAATATTGAATGCAATGCCATAAATATGATTTTAAAAATGGACTTCTGGCTCTCAAATCTCATCATCCCATTTTAAATGGATTTAAAAAGGATACAATGGCAACGTAAAAAGGTCATAGCAATCAGCTGGCTACACAAGTTAGCCAAAGTTCATGAAGTCAATGTAGAATAAAAAAAAAATCATCTGAACTAAAATTCACCCTTTTAGCAAACTGAAAACTAGTGTGGCATGAAGAAACCCTCATCTCCTATTACACTGTACACCTGCATGATAAGTTTCTGCATTCAAGACGAAAAGCATTGCCTACAATTACCAAGCTTTGAAACTCAGTCATTGGAACATTTTTTTAAGAAAATCCTGTATTTCAGGGATAACAAGGTGTAGAGTTGGATGAACACAGAAGGGTCTAGGCGCGAAACGTCAGCCTTCCTGCTCCTCTGATGCTGCTTGGGCCTGCTGTGTTCATCCAACTCTACACCTTGTTATCTCAGATTCTCCAGCATCGGCAGTTCCTACTATCTCTGTATTTCAGGGAGGTGCTTTTGGCAGAGCAGGGTGAGATGGATTTGGGACTGGAAAAAGATCTTGGTAAATTTTAAAGAAATCTGACTTTTAGAAATATTTTAGAAGCACAGTGGCTTGATTAGTCTAAAATGTAAATTATGTGTCTCAGCAACTCTCCTGTTGGAATGGGTCAAGTCTCAGTGGAAGTAATTGTAATTGACAACTGAAGCTTGTGAGCAAAGTCGTCATTTCCTATTGTTTGTAAAGAAAAGAATCAGGAACAAAAGTAATAATAGTGGTTCTTCTTTCAATCTGAAGAGGCCTGGAAAGTAGTTCTTATTTACAAAATGTTGAATAGGAGAAGGAAATATCCATATAATATCAAACTCATGGTACAATAAACTCCATGTATAAATTGAGCTCAAGGAGAAACAGAGTTTGAGCTTGTGTGGCCTTCCTGAGTAAGATGATGAGCAACTTTTAGCGTAAAAGAAAAGTTGTGATACTGAAGTACAGGAGTTAGAGATAAGTCGACACCTTAACTTTTGTGGGTGGATGTTGATGCTGGCTGAAGCCTCATGTCTGCTTTGTTGAAGAAATTGATGAAACTCATGTAGAAACATGATACCCTGTCCATTAATGTCACAGATGATAAATGATCAGTCTGGAACATTAAATACATTGTCATATGTTAAGACTTTGACACATATTCATATCTACTATGTGCCGACAGAAGGTTTATGTTAATCTATCGGCATCAAGCTCCAACGTCTTGCACTCATAATATCCAATCTTTTCTCATAACTACAAGGTTATATTCCTGGTGACATTCTCCATAAATCTGCTCTCTATCCAGTGTGATTACATCCTTCCAGCAGAGTGGCGACCAGGACTGTACCAGCTGTGGTCTAACTAGTGTTTTAACCAATTCCAGCAACACTTCTATGATCTTGTATTTCATGCCCCAGCCTCTAAAAGAAAGCTTTCTCCATTAGCCCTTTTAGCCATCTGTTTACCTGTCCTGTTATCTTTAGATAAAACTCTCGCTATAATCCATGTAGATCATATCAAACATGGAAATTCATCAACTTTCTTTGTTATCTCCTTAAATTCAAATGAGTCAGTCAACTACAGCCTTCCCTTGACAAATCCATGCCGACTGTCCTTAATTAGTCCCTTTTTTTGTAACTGATAGTTTATAAAATCTCTCAGAATTATTTTCCACTAATTGACCCACCAGTGAAGTTTTGATGACTGGCATGCACTTACTCAGTCTACCCCTTCCCCTTTTTCAAACATTGGTGCAACATTAATAGGGGTCTGTAGCTAGAGAATGTGAAAACAATAATCAGAGCCTTCAATATTTCTCCCCTTGCTCTTATTACAACCTCATATTCATCCTTTCTGGTGGTATGGTCTGCTTTCAAGGACGCTAAGCACCTTAATATTTTCTCCCCCATTATGTCTAGTTTGTCCAGTATTTCATATGTTTCCTTCTTAACTACAATTTCCATTTCAGATCTCGTTTTTGGCGAAATGAAAATACTTTCTTAAGAACCATGCCATGTCTTCTTTCCCAGATAAAATACCATTTCAGCTCTAATCAGCCCTCTTGCAATATGTGTACCTTTTTGTGATTTTACTTGCCAATTTCTTTTTTCATGCCCCCTTTTTGTTTTCCTAATTTCCTTTTTAATTTCACTTCTGCACTTTCAACAGTCCCCTAAGTTTTCTAAATTATTGTGCACTTGGAATCTGACAGATACTGCTTCCTTTTATATTACCTTACCCATCATATCCTTTGACATGCAAGTAGCTGGTCAGAAGGGGAGAAGTTTTGTTGTTTCTTTCATGACAACATGGAAACATAGGAACAGGAGGAGGCCATTCAATCCATCAAGCTTGTTTTTCGATTTATTACAATCATAGCTAATTAAACACTTCAATGCCATCCAGATTCTGCTGGGCTATTCCTCTCGACTTGTAACCTTCCAAAGATCCTCACTGAATTGGAGAATTAAGTAAATAATTACTGAGGAAGAGTTAGACAATTAAATATATGGTCTCACTCCTGGATAACTATTAAACTAACCGCAGAGTTACTCCCACACCACAACTACACTTCCACCTGACTATTTACATCCGTCAGATGCTGATCTTACACACTCCTCTCTTCCCACAGAACTCGATGTCCCTCTTTTCCTGCTCTGGACTGGCTTCTCTTCACCACCCCCCCACCCCTACCCCCACCACTCTGGACCTGTTGCCCCTTCTCCCTGCTTTAGTCCTGACCTGCCTCAGTTCTCCATTTCCCCCACCACCAGACCCAGTTTGAGAGCTGAACACGTCTCCACCAACACCCAGCCTGCTATCTGGATACAATCTGCCAGACCTGGCTTACCTCTTCCCCTCAACAGATTCCCCCTTCCCCTATTCTAGACTCCGAACACTTTCCCCGATGCCAGAGATCTGACACATTCCCAACCCCAAGGACCCCAAGTCTGGATTCATTGCCAAACCCCCTCCCACTCTGTGGATCGCCAACCCTACCCCCATTCCAGATAGCTCTATCACCACCTCCATTCGGGACCCAGCTACCACCCAACCCGCCCTGATCCCCCACCCCAATCCCCACCATCCCTCAGTTGGACACGGCACCATCTAGCTGACCAGGCATCCACCCTCCACATGAGAAGTGTCCAGGAGTTCCCACATGGCACAGGATTTCCTTTAACTGGACGAAGTGCCCTCCTGTGGTTAGCTATTGAACTACTTAGCAGAGACAAAATTTCGAACTCATTTGGATTTAATTGTGTTAAAAATTAGCCAAATGCAAAACCTTTTAGACCACTGACTAAGTGTCTTAGTTTAATCCATTGCCCTTATTTAAAAAAAGATACCAGTATTATGGTAATACTCAACAACAAGTTATTTACCGAGTCTCCTGTCATTTTCTGGTGAAATTAGAGCTGCCACCACTCCTCCACCTGTTTTAGTTTAGGTCCATGCTCTCTCTCTTAAAAGGATTTATCCTACTTTCCAATATGCTATCAATTAACCAACTTTCCTTTCTTTCAACATTCTTTTCCCTACCTCCTCCTTTTCATGTACAGATCCTGCATGTATCCTTCATGTGTGAGCTTGACACATTTACAGACAAACTGATGGCTGATGTTCTCAGGCCATCAGTGGCAGTTTCCAGCTTTGGGCTGGCGGTGGTACACTCTGATTTACAGATCACGTGTTCAGGTTCTAATGTAGAGATTTCAACACATAAACTGAGGCAAGTATTTCAGGTCAGGTTATGAGAGCTGGAGGTGAATGCACAATTCAGCTGAGGTTCCATCTGCCTCTTCATGCTCCTCAACATAGTTTTTGAACCACACTAGGGAAACCCTAATGTTTTCTGACCAGTATTTGCTCTTTAACCAAGCTCACTAAAATCTGTTGATCTGTACATTATCCCATTGCTGTTTATTGAACTTCGCTGTGCACAATTTGGCTGTCACATTTCCTTCCTCAAACTAGTGACTGCACTTCAGAAGCGTTTCAAACTGTTGTAAAATGCACTTGGAAATCCCACTGTATAAATGCAAGCGCTATCTTAGTAAATTGTACAACCTCTGGGAACCAACAACACTGTAGACATGCATGAGTGATTAGTCTGATTTTTTGAGGTTACTTGCTTCAATGTCACAACATGATGCATGAACTACTGAGCTATTAGGAAGTTCCAAGCAAGCAAGGTGATTTTAATTTTATTTCTACAATTCCAGAACTCCAAGCACAGTAAAAATTCTACGTTCAATTCGTAACCTTATTTTCTTTCTGCCTTGCCTAATTAAATTTTATGTTTCATCTGGTGTATTGAAAGCAATTTGCTTCGTGTGAGGTCCCCTTTCGCGTTGACTTGACCTACAGGTACTAAGAAAGTGCTTGCAATTATGTGGTAATTGAATGAAAATTTCAGTACGCAAGACCCAAAATTACAGCATTACACAAATGTTGATAGATGAGCTCGTTTGCACATTACTTAAACTTTTGTTCTGTTATTTGATATGTATTTTCCCCCAAGGTGTTGCTACTTGTTCTGTACTCAGAGAGGAAGAGGCTATGACCCAGATAAAACTGTGCTTTATGATGTCTTTAACACCAATTAGGTATTTTTAAAACTTGTATTTATGTGGACTTTTCATGGACATGGGCCTTTTCAAAACACTTTACAGTGAAATAACATATTGAATTGTTATCACTACTGTACTGTAGGAGATGCAGAAGGCAATTTACACACAGTAATCTCTCACAAACAGCAGGAAGGTGTCTTAGTGATGTTCACTGAGGTATACATATATAGGCCACCAGTGATAATCCACAATCCTTCTTCAAGCTAGTGCCAGGGGACATAACACATTCCCTTAAAAGGAAATGTGAGGACCTACTTTATCTGAAAGACAGACACCTCTGACAATGCAACTTTCATTGAACACTGCACTGTTGTGTCAGCCTTGAATTTTGTCCTTAAGTCATGGAGTGAGAACGGAACTTGCATCACCAAGGCCAGAATGCTACCAATAGAGCTACAGGTGTCATAGCAAGTTTAATTTGAAGTTACTATTGTGATTTCAAGAAATGAAACGATTTCAAAGGAACTCAAAATGATGGATTTACATGGCTTGCAATCCATTTTGTAATAAATGACAGTTGGGCTCATTACTGCACAGCGACAAGGTGGTGCCTGTGGTCGGTGATGAATACTAAGAGAGTAAGGGTCTGAAATGGCAAACACTGAAGAGTGCATTAAGCACCACTTGCTATGATAATAACATATGGACTTGATGTCGATTGTCTATAGGAACAGTCCCAAGTCAGTGTTCAACCACAGAGCAAAAGGGCATTGGAGTCTCTGTAAGTAAAGTTGATGGGGAAAGGGGAAGACATTTAGAAACAGAGCAGTTCACAAGCTTGGAAAACATGAAGAAAGCAGAGGTAATAGGTACTGCAGATGCTGGAGAATCTGAGATAACAAGGTGTGGAGCTGGATGAACACAGCAGGCCAAGCAGCGTCATAGGAGAAGGAAAGCTTGACGTTTCGGGCCGAGACCCTTAAAAGCCGTTGAAGCAAGAAAAATAAATAGTCACATTGGGAAGACGTGGCAGCAGAAATAATATTGCTCAAGAAGATTTAAATTCGTACACGGGCCAAATATTGGAGAAAACAATTCTTAATTTACAGACTAGCTTTCAGAGGTGAGGACTCACATTACAACTGGAGGAAACATAGAAGAGAGAAGAATGACAATGTTGGTGGATTTATGTTGTAAAACCGGAAACAGTTAATTTATGAATACATTCATCATCCAATAAACCTAGTTCATTTTAAAATAATTCCTTTCCGAAGGTTTTAATGGATGTAGAGGCAATGACAAATTCCATAAAATTAATACATGAAGGGAGTGAGATTTTTTTGTGCTTTTTTCTATAACATGAAAGCAAAGAGAGGAAGTCTTCCATAGACTGAGTAAAACTTGCTTGGAGGAAAGGGACAGAAGTAAATAAATGAATGGTTTAAATATAGGCACGTGCCATAAAGAATGTTATGTTGTTGCATAAATTTCCTGAATACTATCTGTTGCAATACTTTAGACCCCCTAGATTCTGTCCTTGCTGATGTTACTGTACATTACATATATGTAACTACATGAGTGAACACGCTACACTCACTGACTCTATTGCACTGAGGGTGTGACTGAAGGTGAGGCAGATACCATATACCAGAATGTCACATGTTGTGATATCATATAACTGTCTAAAGATACAGATCTGTATAATCTAAAATCTGTGCAACAACCCAGCATCCCATCTTTCCCCCTCTGAAGATTGGGAATCCCTTTTTGATGCTGTGTGCAACAATGCATTTTGATGCACTGTCTCTACACACTCAATGGATGTGCAGCACAACCAGTTCTTCTGTAGTTATTATGACTTGCCTTTGTGGCTTCACTTTGTAGTTTACTGTCAGTCATCGTGAACAAATGTGTATCATTTGTTGTCGACATGTGATTATTGAACAGCAAGATACTCTTAGTATTCAAAGCATCATCCTTTGTGACAAATGGTTAATTAGATAGATCATCTATTTCTTTGCAGGTTTGACCATTTCCCATTTCAACATCATATGACCTCAGGGGGACATCTTTATGGGCACATATCTCTACGTGAACCCATGTATCGTTTTGTGAAATAACTGCACAAAGGCCAGGATCCTGTCACCTAGTCACCCTTTATTCACTTGTGCAAAGTACACTGGCTATGGCCAGCCAGCTTGGAGTCAGTCCCCTGAACTGAGGAGGTTCTAAATCTCCTAGTTACTTTGTTCTATTTCTTTTTCCTTTCTTTTGTAGCAGAAGTGGCTTTAATGCAGCCAAAAGAGACACTGTCCAACAAGCAAGCCAACTTCTTCCTCCACAAGGACACTGCCTATGGCCAGCAAGCTCAGAGGCAGTCCCCTGAATTGAGATGATTCTAAGTCTCCTGGTTATACTGGGCAACCAGGGATTTCCTGATTGGCCCAGGGTTAACAATCCCAATCAAGGACCTCATAGTCAAGATGGTCCACCTGATTCTAATCACTACAGTTTGGAAATCTCAAGCCCTTAGGTTTTGTCATGGTTCAAGTTGAGATACTGTCTGAATGCTCACTGACCATTCTTCTGTACCCACTTCGGTTCGGTGGTGAGCATGCCCGACAACTGTGTTGATTTGTCTTTCAAACAGGAGGACTGCCAGTGAGGTTAAATCATGGCTTTGAGGAGCCACTCAGAAGTTTAACATTGCTACATGAAAATCTTGGCAAGTCTCGTTTCATCTGAATATCCTAAATTTTACTGAGCAGTAGATTGTATGAGACCATTTAACTAAGGGAGAAGAGGAGAAAAGGTAAAATATTGAACACTCTATTTCTGCATGTCTTAGAAGGGTGCACTAGCATGTTGCAGGCTGTTGTCTGACACAATTTATTGATGCTCATTGAATACATCAATCATGATGAGCAAGGTAACAATGTTTACACTACTGATATCATTGATTTGCTGCACAATGGAAAGAACTTGAAAACAGTCAACAGGATGAAAGCATGTACTTGGAGATGGAAAATCTCAGTGGAAATCTTGTACCACAGCTCAAAAGCACTCTTATGTTGAAGGAGAGGTTGCCTCAATGGTTGAGGTTGATGGATAAACTCAACGTATTGCTTTGAAATCTTTGATGTTGTAGCTGATGGGATTGTTATCTCATGCGTTATCTCATGCCTACTCTTCTCATCTTGTGGACCAATCCTGAAAGTTTCTGCTGTGTCAATGGTGAAAAAAGTTTCAGGTGTCCATCCTGAGGAGCTGTATTGATTTGGAAGAAAGATTAAGCCATTCCAAGAAATACCAAATGCAATGTAAGCTGTTTGCTGGTGTGTGTAGACTGCACCACATTGCACCAGTTCCCTGAGTATGTTTATTGTGAGTTGCATAAAGAGGTGACACTTGTGGTTTCACTTATGTCAGTCTTGAAGGTTAGTGTGTATTGTCCATTCCATTTGGAGGGTGTCAATAAAAGTTTCATTTGTTCCAAAGGCACCTATATGGTATGGCGTGCGTACTATCTGACTGGGGTCTGTAAATTGTGACTTTGCAGATACCTCATGGACTTTATTGACACGCTTACATGCAATTGATGGAACTTGGAGACAAGTACCTTGTACTTTCTTTGACACTTCTTTACCTGTTGCAGTGAAGTATTGCATTGCATTTGGGTTTCCCTGGGCAATTAGATCTCTTGCATATTTTAGCCAAACGTCCTTTGGTAGAACATAGTATATGTGTGTCACAAAATGCTGGGCACTGTCTTGGTCAGTGAAATAACCCACATCTCCAACAGAATTGGATGATTTGCTGAACTTCATGCGCTCAATTCTACCACAGCAATTATGACCATCAAAATATTACTGACTGACCATAATTGCTTTGAGCTTGTGCCTTTCTTCTTGCATTGTGTGAACATTATATTATTTTAGTTTACCTAGAAGTTCCCTCTAGACCCTGGAGGACATTTGTGAACAAGATGGGTTTTTCTGGCAATCAACAATGAATATATGGGCATCATTAGACTGTTAATTCCAGATTTTTATTGAATTCAAATTCCACCACCTGCCACAGCAGGATTTGAACCCAGGTCCTCAAAACATTACTTGGGTCTCTGGGATTAACAATGCAGTGATAATACCACTCGTCCGTTGCTTCCCCTGTGGCACATGGTGAAATTCGAACTCAATAAAAATCTGGAATTAAAAGCGGGCCCCTACGGCAACCATGTAACCACTATTGTTTGCTGTAAAATCCCTGCTAATATCCTTTTCTGGTCTGGCCTACATGTGATTCCAGAACCTTGTCAATGTGGTTGACTCTTAAATGCCCCTTGAAATGGCCCTAACAATCAATTGAGGATGGGCAACAAATGGCGAACGATGCTCACATTCCATGAGCAAATAAAAAATTGAAGACAGTCTGAAAGAATTTGCTCGTCATAATCCTGTGATGAATGTATACAGTTAAGATTTATTAAAATTTTTTTTTGTGCTTTGCTCTAGGATTGCTTTCTTAGGTTGTAGCTGTCTTTCAACACATTTAAAACTGTCATTTAAAAAAAAAATCAGCTCTAGCCTCCTGTGTTTTGTTTCGAAGATACAGTATGCACAGATCCTTTCTTGCTCCGGGCTGTAGTGCCTTACTTTGGTTGTAGTTGTAACTTCGGCTCTGAACTCAGAAAAACAGTGAAGAATAACTGTTAGGAAAAGAGTTCTGAGGAAGGGTCACTGAAACGTTAACTCAGTTTTCTCCTTCACAGATGCTGCCAGACCTGCTGAGCTTTTCCAGCAACTTTGTTTTTGCTCTTGTTAGGAAAAGGACGGTTTGCAGCAGTCATCACTACAGTCACCTTTTCAGCCTTTCGTATCAATTAGCCGTTACCATTAGCTAAGTGCCCACTGGCTGCCATTATGACTTGATTAATCGGGTTAAACCACCAGTGCTAGAAACATATAGTCTGAGGGCTGCTCTATAAGTTAGCTCATGTAACATATGCCCAGGTTCTTGTTGAGATATTTGATATTTATTAACAACAGTAACTATTTAATTGCCACAATGTCACAATCTTGTACATCATCTGTGTTTGCTGACGTTACTGGACGGTACTTAACATACTATGCTGACTCTAATGCACTGATAGATTGATGCAGGCAAGAGATGGATACCTTTATATTGGAAAATCACATGTTGTGATGTCGTGTGATGGTCCAATCTGCACACTGGCTGCCTGGTCTGGAATCTATGGAAGAATGCAATATCACTTATGGCACTGAACTCTGGAAGGAATCTACAATAACCACAAATTGTAATACTAGTTCTTCCACAATTTTCCTTCTTTGAGTTAACTCTTTCTCTGTCTGCTGCTTTCTCCCATTCTTGTCTAAGCACTGATGCAACTATTCCAATACGTAAAAAGTTCCAGCATTGTTAGCTTCTTGATTCTAAAGGTTCAATTGTCTTATTTTCTTCACAGCGTATCCAGCAATAACGCATCCAAGACAGTGACCTCAAAAGGAGTAACAGCCCTTTAAAATCTGCTGACTCAGCAAATATCCCTGCCTGTTGGCCAGGGATACTTCCTGCACTTCAAACCAATGTGCATTGACCTTAAAGAACATTTGCTGTATGCATTCAAAGAATCCCTACGGTGTGGAAGCAGGCCATTTGGCCTATTAAGTCCACACTGGTCTCCTGAAGAGCATCCCACCCAGACCTACCCTATCCTATCCTAGTAACCCTGCATTTCCCATGGCTAATCCATCTAGCTTGTACATCCCTAGACAATATGGGTGATTCAGCATGGACAATCCACCTAACCAGCACATTTTTGGACTTGGGGAGGAAACCCACGCAGGCACAGGGAGAACATATAAACTCCACACAGACAGTCTCCCACGGGTGGGATCGAACCTGGGTCTCCAGTGCTGTGAGGCAGCAGTATAGCCACTGAGCTACTGTGCTGCCCATTGTGTCCACAATGTGTAATGGTTTCACACCTACTTCAATGGACATGTGAAATCATCTCCTACATAATTAAACTAACTGTAGCTAAAAGTGCTACAGAGCTTTCATGAATTCTGCAATAATAATTATTATCCATCAGTTCACTAAATTTCACTACTGTATAAAAATAATCCAGGTTACATCAATTGGTTTGTCTTGTCACATCTATGAAAGTAAAAGTAGCATTAGTTTCTTTGTTATAGTTCCACTTTAAAAGGCAGTGTTAGAAAAACTACAAGCTAATCTGTCCTACTTTCAGCCATGCTATCTTATAATCGACCACCTTTTTATACAAATCCTGCAGGAAATCAATGAACTGAATCATTATCTTGTTAGAATTTGTTCTGCAGCCCTTGAAGTATGAGGATTTCCAGGGATTTCTGGTTCTGCTCCAGCAACTTCATTCTTCAAATAGATAATGCTGATCATGCTGTGCTGTCAGGATCCCAGTGACTGCAGTGTTCTGATATTTATACATCTCGTTACACAGGAAGAGCTGAAGAGGTCAACATAGCTGGTTTTAAAAGGGAGTTGAACACAGCAACGAGGATTCATCCAGATCAAACGAGAGCCTTTGTCTATGGGTTCAGTATTCATCACATGGTCACCAGCATATCTACTTATTTTACGTACCTCTTTATTTTAAGTACATTTCTTCTCTCTCTCTCCGTGAATGCAAATGCTTTAGTCTTAGTTCAGAACATGAATGCAAAACTTATTTATAACATTTAAGGGAATAAGTCAGAATACACCTACATGCAGAATATGTACATTCCAAAAAGAAAAAAAAATCCAAATTAAAATGGTTAATTGGAAAGGTTTCAAGATAATATCAAACTTTAAAGAAAAAACACGTAATTATGGAAAGACGGGTGATAGATCAGAAGATTTGATGGAATATAAAACAACAACGAATGATGAAAACATTAATAGGGCAGAAGCTACGGCATCAGGGAAAGCTACAATCAGTTCTGATGTAACGTGTGTTACTTCACTGCGAATTGGTTGTGACGTGACTGAAGAATTTAGACCGCTCTTTATAGAATGCGACCTTTCCTTACCTGTATCAACTATAACGCAATTCCGGCCCCAAAAGGTTTAAATGGCGTGGCTAATATGTGACTTTCTTATAAAATAAGAGCACATGAGAATGGAACTATCGTGTTATATCAGAACCAGCTGTAGCTAGAAAGTAGTAGATAGTAAGAATTTCTATTGATGTTTTTAAAAAAAGGAGTTAACAAAGTGAGTTTATTGGAAGTAAGTCCAGGGAGTTAGTAAGGGAAAATCAGAATTTGGCAAATAAATTGAACGTAATTTTCCATTGATATTTTCCAAACATTTGTAAGTAAGAAATTGGAAGGAAGAAAGCTGCTTGAGGAAGTAACATGTGCTGTGGACAAAGGAGAACTAATGGATGTACTGCATTGACATTTCCAGAGCGCATTGGGTAAGGCCCCACACCAAAGGTTATTATGGCAAATAAAAGCTCATAAAGGATAGTATATTGGCATGGATAGATGATTGGTTGGCTGACAGGAGACAGACAATAGGTATAAAGTGGTCTTTTTCTGCTTGCCAAGATGTAAGAAGTGGTGTTCAACAGGCATCAATGTTGCTGCCTGAACTCTTTACAATTTGTATGAATGACTTGGATGAAGGAATGGGAGGTATGGTTGCCAAATTTGCTGATGACACAAAGAAAGGAAGCAAAGTAACTTGTGAAGGGGACATAGAAGACTATAAAATCACATGGATAGGTGAAGAGAGCGGGCAATGATCCGGAAAGTGGAATATAAAGTGGAAACATGTTGAATTACCCATTTTGGCAGGAAGAATAGGGAAAAAGCATGTTACCTAAATGGTGAGAGTTTGCAGAGCTCTGAGAGGTTGAAAGAAATGGGTATGCTAGTGCACACTTCAGAAAAGGCTGGCATGCAGGTACAAAAAGTAATTAGCAAAACCATTCGAATGTTCTTGATAATTGTGGTGGTAATGAATACAATCATAGTAAGGTTACGCTCTTTTTATACAAAGTGCACGTGAGACCACATCGGGAATATTGTATGCAGGATTGATCACAATTATTTAGTGAATAAGGGTGTAAATGTGCCAGAAGTAGTTCGGAGAATGTTGACCTTACTGATATCTGGAATGAGTTGCTTGTCCTATGGGGAAAGGTTGGCAGGCAAGACTTGTGTCTCTTGACATTTTGCAGTTATAGAGGTGACTTGATTCAACAGTTAAGATTCTGAAGGGTCTTGGTGGGGTAGATGCAAGGAAGATGTTTCCTCTTATGGAAGAACCTAGAACTAGGGATCACCGTTTAAGAATAAGAGTTCATCCTTTTAAGACAGATATGAGGACAATCGTTTTCCTAAGAGGGTTGTGAGGCTGTGGAACTCTCTTTCTGAAAGGCAGGGTAAGCAGAATATTTACCTATTTGTAAGGCATCGGTGGATAGGTTTTTGATAATCAAGGAATTGAAAGGTTATCAGGGGATCGCAGGAATGTCAAGCATCAGATCAGCCATGAGTTTATTGAATGGCAGGTCCAAGGGGCGTACTCTTGCTCTTAATTCATATATAAATATGGTTCAGTGGTTAACAATGCTGCCTCACAGTGCCAGGGACCAGGTTCGATTCCACCTTCAGGTGACTCTCTGTATGGAGCTTGCACATTCTCCCCGTATCTGCACATGGATTTGCTCCGGTGTTCTCCCTCAGTCCAAAGATATGCAGGTTAGATGGATTACACACAGTGTCCAGGGATATGCAGGCTAGGTGGATTAGCCGCAGGAAATGCAGGGGTACAGGGATAGAGCAGGGAGGTGGGTCTGGGCTTCAGAGGGTCAGTGTGGACTCGATGGGCCAAATGGCATGCTTCCACACTGTAGGGATTCTGTTTGTATGAGCATTTATAAGTCAGGTCTTAAAAGCCAGTATGTTGGAGAGAAATACTGAGCTGTCAAAGGTGCCAACTTACAGGTGAAATATTAAATCAAAGCCCTCTCTGTTCTTTGCATCATAAAGGATTCTGTGGCAGAATTTCAAAGAAGTGCAGTGAAGCTGTCCTGCCAATGTTTACTCCTTAATCAATACATCAAAAGTACAGATTTTCAGATTATTATCTCACATTATCTAGAACTGTAATTATTACATTCCTGTATATGTGGGCATTTACTGTGTGCATATTGGCTACCATGTTTCCAGAATTATAATAAATGATTATGCTTCAAAAGCACTTCATTGCTACAAAATGTTGTGAGACGTCCAACTGTCACATAAAATGCTGCATAAATATAAACCTTCGTTTCTTCTTTACATCAATCTCTCTCTCTCTCTCTCTCTGATCGTACTTTCATTAAATTGTTTCCAATCCAACATTCACCCTCCATGTGGATTTCCCCAATCACAGTTAGTAATTTAGAGGGGACAGACTGATGCTGTGATGAAATGGTTCAAATCCCATTGTGATATCTGGTGGAATTTGAATTAATTTAAGTCTGGAATATCTTAGTACAGGTGACCACGACAACTATCAGTTACTTTTGTAAAAGACCATCTGCTTCATTAGTGAACTTATCAAGAAGGATCTGCCGTCTTCCTAGAGCTTGGCCTAAATGTAACTGCCATCCTTACCTGGTCTGGCCTACATGTGACTCCAGACCCACAGCAATGTGGTTGACTCTGAACTGCCCTCTGGGTAACTTGGGATGGGCAATAAATGCTGGCCTAGCCAGCTATGCCCTCACCCCATTCATGAATAAAGAAAGAAATGACTCCAGACTCCCAGCGGTTGACTGTTAACTGCCCTCCAAAATAGCCTAGCAAGCCATACATTTCAAGGGCAATTAGGGATAGGCAACAAACGCTGGCCTTGTCAAAGACATCCACATCCCATGCAAGAATAAAAAAAACTAATTCCAAATCAGAGTAACTCGCATTCAAAAACAGAAATTTCTGGAGAAACACAGCAGGTCTGGCAGCAGACCTGAAGAAGGGTCTCGACCCAAAACGTCAGCTTTCCTGCTCCTCTGATGCTGCTCGGCCTGCTGTGTTCATCCAGCTCCACAACGTTTTATCTCAGGTCTGGCAGCATCTCTGACAGAAAGCAGAGTTAACGTTTCGAGTCCAGTGACTCTTCTTCACAACTGAAGCTGGAAAAAGTTAGGAAATATAAAGGTAGGGCAAGTGAATGGACAGGCTAAGACAGAGCCAACAGAGAGAGAGTGAGTCAGGCAGACAAAGGGATGGATAATTGTAAGCCAGGGAGAAAGGAAAAACTGATAATGGGGCCCATTAGTAGGTGAGAATGGGTTGGCTGTGCTAAAAACAACACATGTCATGATGGGGCCTTGGTGTGTGGGATGGCGTAAGATAATGGAAGAAGGTGTGCTCGTTCTAAAATTATTCAACAGAGTTTTCTGTGGTGTATCTTTTGGCTTCTAATGTTAGGTGCATAATCAAAAAGGCATAAATCAGGAATGTGAAGAAACGTTGTCTATTTGCCTGAAAGTGTTCAACTCCAAAAATACTCTAGCATCTTGGTAACATCCAGAACAAAGCAGCTTCACTGGGATCCTAACCACTAACCATAAACATTCACAACTCTAGATATATGGGAAGCAATAATTTCATTTTCGAGAACATAACAAAAGAATCCATTTGTGGTACTGGTGCCATACAAAAATTATTCCAAATTTCTTCATTTAACATGCAAATTCTCCCTCAACTTCTATTTGTAACCCACACTGCACCATTTCACTGTACCCTGGAACAGAATAATCTCTGACTCACGAGAAATTCCATGAGGAAACTGTGGTATATATTTTTAAAGTGTTTGAGAATTGGAAAGATTTATTCACATTTTTTCAGTCACCTTTTGAAGAGAACAAAATGATTTCAGAGAACAGTAAAGATGTGAAATTCTTCATGAATATTTAAATCCTATCTAGAAAACTATGCGCTAAATTAATATTTATTGCCTGCACCAACACATAAGGCAGCATTGAGGAAGAAAAGACTAATCAAGGCATCAAGCCTATTTTTTACGAACCCTGTGCCTACCATATATTATAAATTATTGAAATAAATTTCACAGAAATATCTTAAAAGTTGAAATTCCAGAGGATTCTTTTACTACCTGTACCATAACTATTCAATCTCACCAACATCATGTTGAGGTTGTACATGACGTTGGTGAGGCCACTTCTGGAATACTGTGTTCAGTTCTGGTCACCCTGTTACAGGAAGGATATTACTGAACTGGAGAGATTTCAGAAAAGCTTTACCAGGATTGCCAGGAACAGAGGGGTTGACATATAAAGTAGACTGGAAAGGCTGGGACTTTTTTGACTGGAGTGTAGCAGGTTGAAGGGTGACCTTATTGGTGTTTGTAAAACCATGGGGGCATAGATAAGGAGAGTGACAAGTGTCTTTTTCCTAGGGTGGGGGAGTTCACAACTGGGGGCCTACTTTTAAGGTGAGAAGAGAAAGATTTAAAAAGGACATGAGGGGTAACTTTTACACAGGGTGTGGAATGAACTTCCACAGAAAGTGGTGGATGCAGGTTACAAGGTTTAAAAGACATTTGGATAAGGAATTGAATAGGAAACATTTTGAAGGATGTGGACCAGGCGCAGGCAGGTGGGACTAGATTAGCTTGGGAACATGGTTGACATGGACTGGTTGGATTGAAGGGTCTGTTTCAATGCTGCATGACGCTATGATTTATGTTCTTTGTAAAATTAGCATCAAACATGTTGGGTTCAACTAATGTATCTACCCCTCCACTCCTATACCCTGTACCTTGATCCAAAAATCTGTCCAGTGGTAAAAGCATCATTGCGTTTTTCTGGGATATTAAGCCGCCTATCGACATTTATTCCTTTCATTTTCAATTCTATCCCCAAAGGCGAATACTTTCAAACAATGTACATCTAACCACTTTCATTGAGAGGTCATTCCTCTTATCTGCTGCTATTTTAAAATTTCTAACCGTGGCCCATCATTTTTTACTTGTTGGCCTTCAGCCTTAATGCAACAGAAGGTCTTTGGTTTGTTCACAGAGCTGTTGTGACTGGGCTGACCTCAGCAGGAGCAACAGTTAAATTGGAGGGGAAGGTGTTTTGGGGGAAACAGCCATAATGATCCCATGTGATGGACATCCAATAGTCTCGAAGTATGTTAACTTTGAGTGATTACAGACTTCAGTATGATGCGCACAATAGGTTAAATAACTTCTCACATTGTAAGATCTATGTTCTATTAGTATAAGGTAGGGGTGGAGGTTAGATAGACCTTAGATTTAGGGTAAAAGTTGGGCACATCATGGGCCGAAGGGCCTGTACTGTGCTGTACTGTTCTATGTTCTATGTTTAAGGTCATGTGTGAAGTTTATGATGATGATTCATGGTTATTATTATTTGGAAACTTGGGTTCTAAAGTGGATAGAGCCGCATATAGCTTTACGCTCCAAAGATAGTCAGGGCGGGGCAAAGATTCTTGAACTACTTGGAAGAAAGTTCCAGAACCAGAAAATTACCAGAAGCTAAGTGTGTAGAAAGCCCATGTGTGTGCGCTGAAAGCATTTAGAAGTCAGTAAGAAGAAAGCTCCAAGAACTGGGGTGGCACACTAGGGAGCACTGCTGCCTCATAATGCCAGGGACCTGGGTTTGTTTCTACCCTTGGGCGACTGTGTGGAATTTGCACATTCTCCCTGTGTCCCACTGTGTAGGTTAGGGTGGATTGGCCACACTAAACCGCCCATAGTGTCCAGGGATGTGCAGGCTAGGTGGGTTAGCCGTAGGAAATGCAGGGTTACTGGGAATGGGTGGGATGTTCTTTGAAGGGTCAGTGGAGGCTGAATGGCCTGCTTCCATACTGTATGGATTCCATGATTCTAATTGTAGCCATGCCAACTGAGCAAGAAACTTTAAAGTGAACCAAGGCAAACTTTCAATGATAATGTATCAGAGATAAAAGGTACTGCAGATGCTGGAGAATCCGAGATTACAAGCATGGGGCTGGATGAACACAGCAGGTCAAGCAGCATCATAGGAGCAGGAAAACTTGACGTTTCGGGCCGAAACCCTTCATCAGAAATGGGGGAGGGGAAGAGGGTTCTGAAATAAATAGGGAGAGAGGGGGAGGCGGATAGAGGATGGATAGAGGAGAGGATAGGTGGAGAGGAGGCAGACAGGTTGTGGGATGCGGTTGGGGGAGGGGAGATTTTGAAGCTTGTGAAATCCGTATTGATGCCATTGGGCTGCAGGGTTCCCAGGCTGAATATGATTTGCTGTTCCTGCAGCCTTCGGGTGGCATCACTGTGGCATTGCAGGAGGCCAAGGATGGACATGTCATCTGAGGAATGGGAGGGGGAGTTGAAATGGTTCGCGACTGGGAGGTGCAGTTGTTTGTTGCGAACTGAGCGCAGGTGTTCTGCAAAGCGGTCCCCAAGCCTCCGCTTGGTTTCCCCGATGTTGAGGAAGCCACAACGGGTACAGCGGATGCAGTATACCACATTGGTAGATGTGCAGGTGAACATCTGCCTGATGTGGAAAGTCTTCTACGGGGCCTGGGATTGGGGTGAGGGAGGAGGTGTGGGGGCAGGTGTAGCACTTCCTGCGGTTACAAGGAAAAGTGCCGGGTGTGGTGGGGCTGGAGGGGAGTGTGGAGCGGACAAGGGAGTCGCGGAAGGAGTGGTCCCTCCGAAAGGCAGATAAGGGTGGGGAGGGAAAAATGTCTTTGGTGGTGGGGTCTGATTGCAGATGGCGGAAGTGTCGGAGGATGATGCGTTGGATCCGGAGGTTGGTGGGATGGTATGTGAGGACGAGGGGGATTTTTTTTGGTTATTATTGCGGGGACGGGGCGTGAGGGATGTGTTCCGGGAAATCCTTCGCCTCCGCCGCATCTGCTCCCAGGATGAGACTTTCCACTCCCGTACATCTCAAATGTCCTCATTCTTCAAGGACCGCAACTTCCCCCTCGACCGTGTCTCCCGCATTTCCCGGAACACATCCCTCACGCCC
>JAHRHZ010000063.1:53373917-53384214 GCA_024137785.1 Ginglymostoma cirratum | reverse complement strand
CTGTGATTAAAACTACAGTTTTGTTTTTTCTGATTAACTTTCTGTGATTAACACTGCCATTTCACTTCTAGTAGTATTTAATCAGTGTTTAGTTTAATACTGTATTTAAGTACCGAACTCTGTATTGGTGATCTTGTCAATGTCACTGTTTGTATTTGTCTTTTATTTTCCTGTAATATATTCACTTTTGTATTTTAATAAACAGAGGTTCTTTGCCCTTGAAACACCTATCTACTGCCTTCCACATTTCACATCCCCTAAATAAGTCCAGTGTCTGAACCAGGGATTTGGGGGTCATTCAAACCACCTAAAAATCTGTAAATTACTGATCGTAACCCAGAACCCCTACACTGGACTCCATCATCTACAAGGCACAAGTCAGGAGTGTGATGGGATACTCCCCACTTGCCTGGATGAGTGCAGCCCCAACAACACTCAAGAAGCTTGACATCATCCAGGACGCAGCAGCCTGTTCGATTGGCATTACATCAACAAGCGTCCAATCCTTCCACCACCGCTACTCTGTAGCAGCCATGTGTGCTATTTACAAGATGCACTGCAGAAATTCACCAAAGATCCTCAGACAGTGCCTTCCAAACTCATGATCACTTCCATCTAGAAGGACAAGGGCAGCAGATGCATGGAAATGCCACCATCTTCCTGTTCCCCTCTAAGCTGTTCACCATCCTGATGTGGAAATATATTGCCATTCTTTCACTGTCGCTGGGTCAAAATCTTGGAATTCCCTCCCTAATGGCATTGAAGGTCAACCCTCAGCAGCTGGACTGCAGCGGTTCAAGAAGGCAACTCACCACTACCTTCTCAAGGGCAACTAGAGATGGGCAATAAATGTTGACCTAGCCAGCGACACCCACATCCCACAAATGCATAAATTTTAAAAATCAATTTATTCACCACTTTACATTAGAGGATATATGACTGAATATGGATGTAAAGATATGAATATTAAAAGTGTTCCAAGTTTGACACAAATGTAACCGGATACTTGCAACAATGATGCACTGCAGCTTTGGTCAATAACAAGTTAAATCTTTTTAATGGTTAATAATCTGTAATAAAAATGTATGTCAGTGCTGAACTTTTCAAGGAAACTTTCTCTGCAAGAGTGAAAGTAACATAGAAGTGGATAAGAAAAAGAACACTTTTTGATAGTTTGCTAAATATCTCAGTGGGATTCTGTCCATGATCACATTTTAGTGACTCCAAAGTGAATTTTTCTAATCTCTCTACATGGCTGGCTCATCCAGTTTACATTTGGGAGTGACATTGTTTTAGACTTTTCATCCTCTCCAATGCACACATCTGTTGTTATGGCGTGTTAATCTAAATTGAAGAAATACTTCAAGTGTGATCTGCTCAATATAAAGCAAATCTCAGTATACTTATACATAGAATCCATTGACAGCTTTAACTCCAGGGTTACTGGGGAATAATTTCCGCAATGTCATATGAAGCACATTTCTTGCAAATCACCAAACTCCTGCTCAGGAAAGTTGATATGCTATACAAGATGAAACCGCACATTCAAGTAAATAAATCTCATTATTACTGTCATGATAGCCAGTTAACAAGTAACTGCACAGACAGTGTGTTTGTCATTCCTGTATCCAACTGGTATGTAAAACATAAGAACTAGGAGCAAGAGCAGTTCAGTGCCTGCTCTGTCATTCAGGCTGATCTTATTTAGGCCTCAACTTCAACTTCCTGCCTGGTCTCCACAACCCTTTAATCCGTTACAAACTAAAATTCTCTCTATCTCCTCCCTAAATGTCCCAGCTTCCAGCCCACTCTGGGGTAGTGAATTTTACAGGTTCAGGACCTTTTGAGAGAAGTGATTTCTCCTCATCACTGTTTTAAATCTGCCACCCTTTTTCTTAAAACTATGACCTCTCATTCTACATTGTCTTACACGGGGCAACATCCATTTTATGTCTACTTTGTCAATCCCTTTTAGCATCTTTGAAACGTCAATTAGATCTCCTGTCATTCTTCACCACTCAATCTCTCTCCACAAGACAAACCCCTCATCTCTGGAATCAATCTAGTGAATCTCCTCTGAACTGCCTCCATCACAACTATTTCCCTCCTCAGGTAAGGGGACCAAAACTGTACAATGTACTCCAAGTACAATCTCATTAATGCACTTTTATACTCTATCCCTTTAGAAATAAATACCAAAGTTTCATTTGCCTTCCTTATTACCCGCTGTCCCTGCAAGCTAGTTTTCTGTGACTCATTCACCCAGATCCCTCTGCACCGAAGCACGCTGAAGTTTCTCTCTATTTAGATAATAAGATAATAGTAATGCTCGAGAGGCAGCTATATTCATCTGTTAACGGAAAGATGTATTGCTGATTCATGAAAAGTTAGTGTGTGTGTGAGTGAATTCAACACTCCGCTAGTATTGCAGTTTGCAGAGATGACCAGCACGTGAAGATTTTATTTCCCAGCTCTCCTCCCCCTCCCCAGGACTGATGAAGGGTCCCCTCCTGAAAGGTCGACTTTCCTGTTCCTCTGATGCTGCCTGACCTGCTGTGTTCCTCCACACTGTGTTGACTCCAAATAATCATTGACTGTTTTCAAGTTACTATTCAATCCATTTGCTAAATTCTCGAGGAACTGAAAAGGATTTTATGCCTTGGACCCATATGATATGCCAGTAATAAAGAGAAAATGAAAGGCTTATACTTATCCGGTATTTTTCAAGTCTTCAGGCCATCCTAAAGCACCCTTCAGCCAATGTGTATTTTTAAAGTTAAGCGAATGTTGTAACGTAGGAAAAGTAGCAGCCAATCTGCATACAGCAAGTACCCACAAATTTAAAATAATAATAACCAGGTAGTCGGTTTTAGGTATTGATTGAAGATAAATATTGAACATGGGAGGAGGCAGCAGCCTGGTGATATTTTGGGGACCCAGGTTTAACTCTTGCCATGGCAGATGGTGGAACTTGAATCCAATTAAAATCTGGAAAAGTTTAACGATGGCCGTAAATCCATTGCTGATTGCCAGAAAAACCTATCTCATTCATTAATGCTATTTAGGGGAAGAAAATGCCATCCTTTCTTAGTCTGGCCTCCATGTGATTCCAGACCCACAATAATACAGTAGACTCTTATCTGCCCTCTGGGTAATTAGGGATGGGAAATAAATGCTGGCCTCGCCAGTGACGCCCAAATCCTGTTAATGATGTTTAAAAAGTGACACTAGTAGAATTGCACCAGCTTTTCTGCAGAATAATACCACGGATAATGTTAAGGACAGCAGCAGTTCAAGAAGGCAACTCACCCCACTTTCTCAAGGGCAATTCCAGTGAAAAGGAAGGACTGTAAGAAAAGGAATAATCTGCCATGGGTGTCTAAGGAAATAAGAGAGGCTATCAAATTGAAAGAGAAGGCATACAAAGTGGCCAAAAACAGCATGAAACTAGAAGATTGGGAAAACTTTAAGGGTCAACAGAAAGCCACAAAAAGAGCATAAAGAAAAGTAAGATAGAACATGATAAAAAAAACTAGCACAGAATATAAAGACAGATAGCAAAAGTTTCTATGAATATATAAAACGAAAAAGAGTGGCTAAAGTAAACGTTGGCCCTTTAGAGGATGAGAAGGGGAATTTAGTTATGGGATATGATGAAATGGCCGAGGCATTGAACAGGTATTTTGTATCAGTCTTCACTGTGGAGGACACTAATAACATGCCAGAAATTGATGAAGAGACGAAGGTAGGTGAGGACCTGGAAACAATCATTATTACGGAAGAGGTAGTGTTGGGCAAGCTAATGGAGCAAAGGATTGATAAGTCTCCTGGCCCTGATGGAATGCATCCCAGGGTACTAAAAGAGATGGCGGGAGGAATAGCAGGTGCACTGGCGGTAATTTTCCAAAATTCACTGGACTCTGGGGCAGTCCCAGCAGATTGGAAAACAACAAATGTGACGCCACTGTTTAAAAAGGGAGGTAGACAAAAGATGGGGAATTATAGACCGGTTAGCTTAACCACTGTAGTGGGGAAGATGCTTGAGTCTATTTTCAAGGAAGAAATAGCAAGGCATCTCAATAGAAATTGTCCTGTTGGGCAGACGCAGCATGGGTTCATGAAGGGCAGGTCATGCTTGACAGATCTTTTGGAATTCCTTGAAGACATTACAAACAAGGTGGACAATGAGGACCCAGTGGATGTGGTGTACCTAGATTTCCAAAAGGCCTTCGACAAGGTGCCGCACAAGAGGCTGCTGCATAAGAGAAGGATGCATGGCGTTAGGGGTAAAGTATTAGCACGATAAAGGATTGGTTGACTAACAGGAAGCAATGAGTGGGGATAAATGAGTGCTATTCTGGCTGGCAATCAGTGCCTAGTGGTGTGCCTCAGGGATTGGTGTTGGGTCTGCAATTATTTACAATTTATATAGATGATTTGGAGTTGGGGACCACGTGTAGGGTGTCAAAGTTTGCAGATGACACTAAGATGAGTGGCAGACCAAAGTGTGCAGAGGACTGTGAAACTTTGCAGAGGAACATAGATACATTGAGTAAGTGGGCAAAAGTCTGGCAGATGGAATACAATGTAAATAAATGTGAAGTTGTACATTTTCGTAGGAGTAATAGTAAAAAGGACTATTACTTGAATGGTAAAAAGTTGCAGCATGCTGCTATGCAGAGGGACCTGCGCGTCCTTGTGCATGAATCACAGAAGGTTGGTCTGCAGGTACAATAAGTAATTAGGAAGGCAAATGGAATTTTGTCCTTCATTGCTAAAGGGATTGAGTTTAAAAGCAGAGAGGTTATGTTGCAGCTGTACAAGGTGCTGGTGAGGCCACACCTGGAGTACCGTGTGCAGTTTTGGTCTCCTTACTTGAAAAAGGATATACTGGCACTGGAGGGGGTGCAGAGGAGGTTCACTAGGTTGATTCCGGAGTTGACGGGGTTGGCTTCTGAGGAGAGACTGAGTAGATTGGGATTATATTCATTGGAATTCAGAAGATTGAGGGGGGATCTTATAGAAACATATAAAATTATGAAGGGAATAGATAAGATAGAAGTAGAGAGGATGTTTCCACTGGCAGGTGAAGCTAGGGCAAGAACGCATAGCCTCAAGATTAGAGGGAGCAGATTTGGGACTGAATTGAGGAAGAACTTCTTCACCCAGAGGCTTGTTAATCTATGGAATTCCTTGCCCAGTGAAGTTGTTGACGCTACTTCAGTAAACGGTTTTAAAGCTAAGGTAGATTTTTTTTGAACAATAAAGGAATTAAGGGATACGGTGAGAGCGCAGGTATGCGGATCTGAGTCCACGAAAAGATCAGCCATGATCTTATTGAACAGCGGAGCAGGCTCGAAGGGCCGGATGGCCTACTCCTGCTCCTAGTTCTTATGTTCTAATTAGGGCTGGACAATAAACGCTGACCTAGCTACTGCCACCCTCATCTCATGAACAAGTAAATAAAGGTTCAACTGAGAGATGGCACGTAAGTCATTGCAGCACTTTCTAAATACTGCACTGAAATGTCAGCTCACTCAGCTTCTTGGAGTACCAGTTTGAAAAATGCAAAGAAATGTCATCAATGTATTTTGACTTAGGCATTTCTTATGAAAGGAGACATGAGAGAATGTCTGCTAGATTCCATCTGCAGCGAATGCCTCATATCATTTGGACACCAGCTATAGACTAAAGACGTTGGAAAAATGTGACAAAGTTCGCATGAAAGCCATAATGATCACCAAATGTATCATTGGAAACTGGAGTCAGTTTTTCCGATGGGTGCTATAATCACATTTCTGAAAGCTGAAGTCGACATCTGCAAAGTAACTGTGCCCAAACTGACTTCTCCTTGCTTTCCTAACCAGTTCCTCAAAGACCATCTGTTCCTGTCATTTGATGGTTTCTTTCTTCATTCCAACCAATGATAGAGTAAAGTTCGAATTGAGCACAGTGTACTTGCTGCAGCCAATGCATGGAGTGCGAATGCTGTTAGCCTAATTTGTTACAGTGCTTCCTCTTCCTGCTGATGCTTTGTATCAATGTGTGAAACATAACTTACCATCTCTACTGAGCAATCCTCTTGTCGAATGATTAAATGTGCTGCCTGGCTGCAAGGTTTTGCTGGCAATCTGATTGCATCAGAAGGCCCTGGATAATTTTGTGGTGTTCGTCATGAGGATGCTGGATGTGAGTGACTCCTTCCAGCTTTTTTTTATTTAAGCACGCCTTCTTGTCACTAACACAAACAGACCATTCACGACAACGCTGCTTCTGTCCTAAGAGTTTCCATGCACTCCATGGTAGCTAGCAATGCAGAGAACTATTCACCATGATGGATCGGAAGTTGTTAGTTTTCCAATGTTGCATTGTATTTTGCATCGGCAAAAAGAACTCAGATTGATGACCATTTGAGGGAATGCCTTTTGAGGTCTCATCCTTAATGTGCTGTATCAGAGATGGGGCCAAATGACGAGGCTTTGATTTTTTACTCACGCCACAACTTTCTGTTCTTCACCTCAGTGCTGGCACTGCAGTTTTTTTACATTGCTTATCAATGATTTGGATCTTTTACTGTGGAGTAAAATTTCAAAACCTACCAATGACGCTAGGAGTGGCAAAGAACAAAGATGATGCAAATCAGATGCAACAGGACCTAGATAGGATAGCGCTATGGCCAGGCAAGTGGCAAATAGAATTTAAGACGACCAAGAGTGAGGTGAAACTTGGAGAACACTACAATCTACCACCCACCAAGTGTAAAACAACCAGCTACCACAACTTGCTGCTTTCGGGCCTTAAGCTAATTCTTCATTCAATTCTCATATATTACAGCTGATCTTTCTCTGCACCTTCTCTGCAGTTGTAACACTATATTCTGCATTCTGTTCTATTACTCTGATATACTTACGTAAGGTGTGATTTGTCTGTTCAGCATACAATACAATACTTTTCACTGCATCTTGGTACATGACAGTAATAAATCAAATTAAATTTAAAAATTATATCAGTTGGATACTGACCCTCATCTACCCTTCATCAGCTTTCCCTGTTACTTGATCAAAAAATCCACTTGATCAGTCATACATAATCTTGCCTTTTGCAAGTCCATGCTCACTCTCCTTAATTAACTCAAACTTCTTCAAGCTGATATTTTTCCCTAATAATAAATTCCAAAATTTTACCCATTTGAGAGTGGAATTCCGAAGTGGCTACTTAAAGGAGCATTCTTCAGGAGGGCCCAGGAATGTGAGTCAGGATGGGACCAGTGAAAAGACTAGTATCTGAGCTGATGGAGGAAGAGGCAATGTTTCAGCAGTGGTAGTTTTAAAGAGTTGTTAAGTGATCTCAATTCCAGTGGGCACCAATGACTCAGGGCTTTGTTTCGCCCAGATAGGCTCACCTGCTCAGAAATACTGCTGGGACTTCATGATGCCATTGACTCCCTGAATATATCCAGCTGGAATTGGCAACTTTACCCACTCCATCTCCCTCCTTAGGTGCTCACCAGGTCAAATGGGACGGTTGATGTCTTTTATCATTCAGAGCTACAACCTTGACATCTTATCCATCATCAACACTCCTGTTCTTTATCTTTACAGCACTGCACTCACATGTCCCAACCATATCTTAACTCGGCCACTGACACCTTTCATTCTTTACATCCAAACAGGATTGTTGCAAAGCTGGCTTCTCATATTCTACCATTTACAAATGTCAACTTGCCCAAAATGCACCTGTTTGTGGTTGCTCACTGCCAGACTAAATCCCTCTCATCCGCCAGTCCCTATGCTCATCAACTGTGACTTGCTCTCTGTCTCTCACTACATCAAATTTATAATCTCAGTCCACCTATTCGAAGCTTTGTGGCTTAGCCTCATCCTATCACTGTCATTTTCTCTAGCCTTGAATTTTTATTCTCTAATTTTAGCCCTGTGACTCGATTTGGCCTCGTGTGTGTCCTGCCACCTTTTATCCAACATGATGGAATCTTCAGTCATCTTGACACCACATAACATTACCCTTTTCTCACAAGCCAAACTATTCCATCTCTTGACTCTTTCCACCCTTAAAATACTTCTCAAAGCACATCATTCCAACCAAATGATTGGTCCCGCTTTTCTTTTTTTTCTTTTGCGCCATGGCTTGCCATCTTTTTCCCTGTCTGTTTCTACTTGTGAACTTGTGACACTTTTACAATCAAGGAATCGTGTAAATGTGACTGTTGCCATAAGAGGGCCAGGTGATGGGAAGTATTTTCCATGTTGCCTTGCTGATCTGTCATCTCTGTGTATGGTTCGTGATTAAACCAGACCTTTATGTTCTATAACTGGGCACAACAGATTAATCAATCCCCCCTGGCCTGGATTGAGTGCTGGAGTCTAATGAAGATTTGTCATCTTGTCAAAAATCTCCCAACTCTGACCAGAAAGTATAGGGCCAGTGCAAATGGAGCAGAATCCTGGTGCAATCAGATTTATTTTACTCGTTTGTGGGATGTGCATGTTGCTAGCTGGCTAGTGCTTATTGCCTGTCCCTAGTTGCCCTTGAGAAGGTAGTGGTGAGCTGCCTTCTTGAACTGCTGCAGTCCATTTAGGTTGATCCATATTGCAATCAGAGAGGGAATTCCAGAATTTTGGCCCAACGACACTGAAGGAACGGTGATCTATTTCCAAGTCAGGATGGTGAGTGGCTTGGAGGGGAACTTGAAGGTGGTGTATTTCCATGTATCTGCTCCCCTTGTCCTTCTAGATGGAAGTGATCATGGATTTGGAAAGTGCTGCCTGAGGGTCTTTGGTGAATTTCTGCAGTGCATCATGTAGATAGTACACAAGGCTGCCACTGAGCATCGGTGAAAAGGGGAGTAGATGCTTGCGGACGTGGTGTGAATCAAGTGGGCTGCTGTGCCCTGGATGGTGTCAAGCTTCTTGAGTATTGTTGGAGCTTCACCCATCCAGGCAAATGAGGAGTATTGCATCGCAATCTTTATTTGTGCCTTATAGATGATGGACAGGCTTTGGGGAGTCAGGAGGTGAGTTATTTGTCGCAGTATTCCTAGCGTCTAACCTGCGTTTGTAGCCATTGTGTTTATGTGTCAAGTCCAGTCGAGCCTCAGGTCAACTGTAACCCCCAGAATGTTGACAAAGGGGGAATTCGGCGATGGTAACACCTTTGAAAGCCAAGGGGCAGTATTTAGATTGTCTTTTATTGGTGATGGTCATAGCTTGGCATTTGCGTGGCACAAAAGTTATTGCATCCCAATTCCTGGATCTGGCCACATAGAAATGAGATATTCCCTCTTGCAATTGGAAGTTGAGTCAAAGGCACGACTGTCAGTGCAAATATGATCAATCATTCAATGCAAACAGTAAACAGTGAAACTGAAGCTTACTTGGAGAGAAACGAACATTCGACGCCAGTCTCTCTGAATCAGTTTAAAATGTTCATATTAAATATTGGTGCATGTTTGTCGAATGAAATATTCTGCCGCACTGTGTTTACATTAGTTTTCTAGATTTCATATGTGGTAGGCACAGTATTAAAGTTGACTCTCTATATTAAATGTAAATTAGTGCGGAACAGTGGAACTCGCACGGGAGAAATAAATTATCCAAGAATGGGAATAAATAAATATCTGGCATCCAATCAACATATGGTGCTGTTATCTACTTAATCACCGGCACAGCAGAACCCACTCTCAAATGCACGCTCTTTTCCATAGTACCAATAAAAATGAACACCTGCACGTCTGCCAATGTGGTATACTGCATCCGCTGTACCCGTTGTGGCTTCCTCTACATCGGGGAAACCAAGCGGAGGCTTGGGGACCGCTTTGCAGAACACCTGCGCTCAGTTCGCAACAAACAACTGCACCTCCCAGTCGCGAACCATTTCAACTCTCCCTCCCATTCCTCAGATGACATGTCCATCCTTGGCCTCCTGTAATGCCACAATGATGCCAGCCGAAGGCTGCAGGAACAGCAAATCATATTCAGCCTGGGAACCCTGCAGACAATGGTATCAATGTGGATTTCACAAGCTTCAAAATCTCCCCTCCCCCAACCGCATCCCAAAACCAGCCCAGCTCGTCCCCGCCTCCCTAACCTGTCCTTCCTCTCACCTATCCCCTCCTCCCACCTCAAGCCCCACCCTATCTCCTATCTACTAACCTCATCGCGCCCCCTTGACCTGTCCGTCCTCCCTGGACTGACCTATCTCCTCCCTACCCCCCCCACCTACACTCACCTTTACTGGCTCCATCCCCGCCTCTTTGACTTGTCTGTCTCCTCTCCACCTA
>JAHRHZ010000063.1:53315599-53373817 GCA_024137785.1 Ginglymostoma cirratum | reverse complement strand
CCTTTGACTTGTCTGTCTCCTCTCCACCTATCCTCTCCTCTATCCATCTTCTATCCACCTCCCCCTCTCTCCCTATTTATTTCAAAACCCTCTTCCCCTCCCCCATTTCTGATGAAGGGTCGAGGCCCGAAACGTCAAGTTTTCCTGCTCCTATGATGCTGCTTGGCCTGCTGTGTTCATCCAGCTCCACACCTTGTTATCGCGGATTCTCCAGCATCTGCAGTACCTATTATATCTCATAAATAAGAAGCATACAGATTTACAGCATCTAACAAAGATAGAAGTCTGACATCCCTTGCTTATCTGAGTTGCTCGAGGCATACCAGGTTTTAGATGTGTGGGACTGGGTCAAGACTAGGAAAGCAATCTGGACCCCCTGAGAAAATTGTAGTGTACTTTTGAAATTTCAAAAGGAGCATGGTTGTGGTAAAGGCCCTCCCTCCATCCAACATTCTACTGCTATTGAACCCCACATCCCCCAACTCACACTGTTCCATTGCGGGTGTGCGCTACTTTTCAGCTGAGTGAAGCAGGCAGGGGTTGAAGATACACCAATGTATCTTTGGACACAAATTACAAATTTGGACACAAATTGGACACAATTGGACACAAATTTGGTGGACACAACTACCCTCCCACTGAACCCATAAACCCCAACAGATCAAGGTTGTAAGTCAAGCCAGCCACTGGGACTGGTGACCAATACTGGAATTATTTCTCTAATGCCTAAAAGGATGATGGTAACTTGGTGGTAATATCATTGGATAAATAATACATAGTGCCAGGCTAAAGCTCTGGAGATGGGGCTGCAAATCCTACCGTAGCAGCTGTTGGAATTTGATCTTGAGTCAGAAATCTGGAATATAAAGACAAAGTCAGTAATATTTTTGCTTTTTAAATTAATTTGTGGGATGTGGGCACTGCGTGGCTGGGTGGCAATCTCTCGTCACCCTTGAGAAGGTGTTGGTGAGTCATTTTCTTGAACTGCTGCAATCCATTTGGTGCACCCACAGTACCGTTAGGGATGAGTTCCAAATTCTGATCCAGCCCAAGCCAAGATATTGTCCAGATCTTGTTGCATTTGGACACGGACTGCTTCACTATCCAAGGAGTCGCGAATGGTGCTGAACATTGTGCAATCATTGGTGAACATGCCCACTTCTGACCTTAGGGTAGAGGAAAGGTCATTAATGAAGCAGCTGAAGATGGTTGGGCCTGGGACACTACCCTAAGGAATTCCTGCAGAGATGTCCTGGAGCTGATATGACTGACCTCCAAAAACCACAATCATTTTCCTCTGTGTCAGATATGACTCCAATCAGCAGAGAGTTTTTTTTCCCAATTCCCATTGACTGCAGTTTTGCTCATGCTCTACTCAATCAAATGAAGCCTTGACACCGATGGCAGTCACTTTTGCCTCTGGAATTCAGCTGTTTCATCCATGCGTGAATCAAGGCTGGAGTGAAGTCGGAGCTGAGCTGATGGAGCTGAGTAGCAGTGATGGACAAGTTGAGGTTCAGCGAGCAAGTTATTGCAAAGCACGTGCTGCTTAAAAGCATGTCGATGACACCTTCCACAGCTTTTTTTGGTGACTGCGAAGCTATTATCAACCAATTGGAAAAAACCTAACTGGCTCATAATGTCCATCAGGGAAGGAAATCAGCCATCCTTACCAGCCTGGCCTACATGCGGCTTCACAATATGTTTGACTCTTAACTCCTCTCTGAAATGGCCTGCCACACTAGTCAGTTGAAGGGGAATTAGGGATGAGCAACAACTGCTCATGTTGCCAGTGACACCCACATTTCATTCTTATGACAAAGTTGCCTAATTGGTTATAGTGATGGGAGGTGGGAAACCCTGAATGCATAAGTACCTGGTGAGGACAGGGGAATTGGCTTCACCCTCCTCCTCATTTGGTCACCACAAGGTGAATTTAAAAAGGATCTCTTCTCCTGTGGACACCTTTCTCCCAGATCAAAATAAACTTATATTTTAAGAAGGAACCAATCTATCCAGAATTTCTTGAATTAACAAAAGGCGTAAGTTTATTAATTACTATAAGTGGGAACACGGAGTAGAAATGAGAGTTGAGGTAAATGTTAAGGAAGGATATATGAATGAATCTGAAATAACTGCACAGAGGCTGGTATCCCCCATCACCATTTCACCCCTTTTATTTACTTGTGCACACTACACTGGCTGTGGCTCGGAGTCAATCCCCTGAACTGAGGTGATCCTAAATCCTCTGTTAATATTGGTCAGCCAGGGCTTCCTGATTGGCCCAGGTTAACACCCCCAATCAAGGACCTCATAGTCAACGAGGTCCACATAGTTCCAGTCATTACAGAATCTCTGAATTGTTTGTGAAGATCAGATAGATGATGTTGTGATTGTTATTGGATGGCAGCAGTACCCTTGATGCTGGCAACTGAGCAGTTGATTTTAAGATTCTTGATTTTGCAGATACTAGAAATTCTGTTGCTTTGATTCCTTATGACCGTGACGGAATTCCAGCACTCAGACTGAGAGAGGACATTTTCCTTTATCTTACCTGTAGTGCAGGGGTGCTTAAAATGGCTTTGTGGCCCTAAGAGTTAACTCTACTTCACCCAATAGAATATCCAGCCAATAACACATACAGACTCGTATTGCAGTGAGTTTTTTAGCACTTTTTTTGAATATTTGTGGAGGGTAAAACAGATATGTCTACAAAACCTGGCTTTCCGCAGAGGGGTGGTGCAGGAGGATAGTCAGCCCTCTTGTTATCACTTCTGTTAAGACTATCTCTGCTTGAAATTTCCCTGACACTTTACAGATGTGACATTGCATGGATTTCACATAGGACCTTGCCAGGCAGACACTAACTTTACATCTGCAGTTTTCTTTATTTCTGTAGCAGTCCTTAAAACGCTTTTGGATTTACAAGCAAAAAACGTCTATAAATACTTTGGGAATTTGATCTGTTGTTATAACATCACATATACCGTGTCATGTTAACCTTCTTTAGCTACACAATAAGAATGATCCCGAAAAAAATCAGGAAAAGAGCTTGCAAACTATATCAGCCAGAAAGATCAAAAGCAGAGTTTTGTTTGAACGTCTTCGGATGATTGTAAACTATACTGGTTTAGATCGGTAGGTAAAGCATCGAGTATTCTAGTCTCAGGAGAGTAATACGAACGTATCATTTTTTGGAGTCTTATACTGGGTATTGGTCCCAATTGGCTAGACTCTACATTTATACAGAAACCTAAAAGATCAAAACAAAGACATAGCTCCAGCTCTTCATATTTACATTACTAAAATCAGCTTCTTTGTCCTGATCAGCTGACTCAAACCATATTGGTGTGGGTCTGCACTGTACCCGCAGTAGCACCAACAGTGGATGGAGAAATATCGGTGTAGACCAGTTGGATCAAATGATTCATTTTTTACACTGTAGGTCCTGATTTATTTAATTTTTCATTCAATAAGTCTGTGTCACACAGAACCATAGAACAATGTGGCCCGTGCTTTGAGCACAGTCTGTGCAATTAGCAAATATCAAGCAGGTTAACGACTGGAGCTCTACCATGGGAATCAGTGGAGGAGATCTACAGAAGGGGTCCCTGCGCCAAACACAAAACTAGAAAATACATATACTTTCAGGCTGAAGTGTGTCAAACGGGCCATCAACAATAACCGCTTCAGGGTCACACATGAAGGAAAACAACCTGTGGCACCTTTTGCCTGTGTAGATCCAGGCGAGAACTGATATCAAGAGAGAAGGAGTAAAATCCTTCAGTGTCCATTATCGCAATGGCCAAATTCCTGATGTGTATTCCCAGCTCTCAATGTACTGTGCTGGAATGGTAAATTATTACAATCTGCCTCCCCTCAGTTGCATCAAAGCACAGTGAAAAGAGCAGGAATTGTTTTGAACAGACATGCGCCACAGACTCCTTCACTGTTTCGAATGTCTCCGTCAGTAGAGATTATCTGTTGTCAAGCCTTTTGTTTGCATCATAAAAAAAAAAATTTTTTTTGCCCTGTTTGTAAACCGGGGGGGGGGGGGGGGCAATGCAAGAGTGGGGTAATGCAGCATCGAAGGTTCATGTTGTGCTGTAGCACATGAGCAGTTCACTAACGGGAGCATAAAATGACATTGCAGTAGTTGTACTGGAAAATTACATCTCTTGAGGTTTGTAACTCCCAGACATTCTCAGTTGCAATCCTTCAGCAAAATTATTATATTGAGCGTGCTGAAGAACAGCAGTCTCCCTTTCTGGGTATCATGTTCCAGGTTTATGATGGACAGCTAGACACCACAGTCACATTACCATTCAAAGAATAACCATTCAATATAACCTTCTTCGGTTTATTATTCGCATCACAATTCCTTTGTTTACTGCCGGCTACAAAGATCACTGCCACTAAGCAAGTAGAACCCGAAACCTACAGTGCTTTCCGTCTTTTTAAACCATCTGCTGTAAACTTTCCATTGGCAATCATAAGGGAGAAAAGGCCCTTTCCCTGCTTAATGGCAGGTTACTCGATATTATTCTCAATTATTTCTGTAGGAATATTTCATATGAGCACTCTGATACAGTGCTGCTCCCATGTTTTCATCTCATTGTCTATTTATGGGATCATGCTGCGCACAATTGGATCCCCAAATTTCCTTAAATTACCACAGCTGCTACACTTCAAAAAAACCTCATTGATAGTAAACAGCTCTGGGACATCTTGAGGTGGTGGAAGTAGCTACGTAAACATACGCATGCTTCACATATGTCAGACACAAGCTTCCCACACAGCACATGTGCAAACCACACACATATACAACACACCTACACCACTGAACAAACACATACACAAACTCTGCACACATGCACACCATATACCACACACTTTCCACACACTGCAGATACACACACACACACACACACACACATACACACAACCACACATTTACAAATTAAGATATCAATTCCAAACATTTTGTGACAAAGTTCCAAGCTCAAGGATTTCTCATGATGGACTGATAAGTTCTCTCCCCCATATCATTCCTGAACTGCTGAGTATTTTTTTTGCAGCTCTTTCCTTTTCAGATTTTCACTGTATTTGCAGTGCTAGCTTCAATATCAATAGATACACACAGTCCCTTAACCGAATAGCATAATAAAATTATTTAATGCTATCATATTTCTCATTGCAAAGGTCAATAAATAATTTATGTCATTTTTCCATCCCTTTGTAGCTCTCAAATTCCCTTAAGTGTTGTTGGTATGAAGTAATGGCTAATTCTTTATTTAACTGTAAGCTAATTTGAGGATATCAACCTTTTTATTCATTCATAGAATGGGCGTCTCTGGCTAGTCCAACATTAATTTCTTTAACCTAGTTTCTCTTGAGAAGGTGGTGGTGATCTTCTCGAACTGCTATGTCCATTTCCTGGACCCACAATGCTATTAGGGAAGGAATTCCAGGATTTTGACCCAGCAACAATGAAGGAACCGAGCTATATTTCCAAGTCAGCATGCTGAATGACCTGGGGAGCAAGTTGCAGATGGTGGTGTTCCTATGTATTTGCTGTGGTTGGCCTTTGAGATGGAAGTGTTCATACATTTGGGAGGTGCTGTCTCAGGGTTCTTTTTATGAATTTCTGTAGAGCATCTTGTGGCACATTACTCTACTGAGCGTCGGTGGTGGAGAGAGTGGACGTTTGTGGATGTGGTGCCAATCAAGCAGGCTGCTTTGTCCTGGATAGTGTCAATCTCCTCAAATGTTGTTGGAGCTGCACCCATCAAGGCAAGTGGAGAGTTTTCCATCACAATCCTGACTTGTGCCTGATAGATGATGGGTAGGTACTGAGGATTCAGGAGGTGAGTTAATTGCTGCAGTATTCCTAGCTGCTTTGTTTGATCCCACTTAAAGTATGTACACATAATATGGTTTGCATGAATAGGGAATTAGCAAAGTCAATGCAACAATGCAGTATCATCGCATGGTGCTAGGGTTAGTAAAATCGTAAGACATCCATATGATATTCAATTGAACGTTTCAAGACCAATATGGCCCTTGGAGTCTAAGAGTCATAGAGATGTACAGCATGGAAACGGACCCTTCGGTCCAACTCATCCATGCCAACCAGCTATCCTAAATCAATCGAGTCACATTTGGCCCATATCGCTCTAAAACCTTCCTATTCATATACCCATCCAGATGTCTTTTATGGGCCAGTAAATAGTAGTAATGGTGTGGAGAATGGCATAAATCAGGAGTTGAGTGAAGCTTGTAGTTCGAGAAGTTTACCTTATCAATGCCCTTCATGATTTTATAAGCTCCTACAAGGTCATACCTCAGCTACACTCCAGGGAAAATAGCCCCAGCCTATTCAACCCTTCCCTATAGCTCTTCAACCCTAGCAACATCCTTGTAAATCTTTTCTGCATGCCTTCAAGTTTAACAACATCCTTTGTAAAGCTGAGACACCAGAATTGAACACAGTATTGGAAAAGTGGCCTAACCAATGTCCTGTACAGCTGCAGCATGACATCCCAACTCCCATACTCAAAGCACTGACCATTAAGGGCAAACATACCAAACGCATTCTTCACTACCCTGTCTACCTGGGACTCCATTTTCAAGGAACTATGAACCTGCACTCCAACATCTCTCTGCTCAGCAACACTCCTCAGGTCCTTACCATTAAGTGTATAAATCCTGTTCTGATTTGCCCTACCAAAAGGCAACACCTCGCATTTACCAAATTAATTCTATCTGCCAATCCTCGGCCCACCTGATCAAGGTCACATTGTACTCTGAGGTAACCATCTTCACTGTCCACTACACCATCAATCTTGGTGCCATCTGCAAACATACCAGCCATATCACCTATATTCACATCCTTCTCCAGAAGGAGAAGGTCAGAATTATTTATGGGTCAGTAAATAGCAGTAATGGTGTGGGGTATGGCATAAATCAGGAGTTGAGTGAAGCTTGTAGCTCGAGCACCGTGCTAATCATGGGTGACTTCAATCTGAATGTGGATTGGGTAATCCAAATGAGAGCTAAAGCTGTGGAGGACAAGTTTCTGGAGTGTCTTAGGGATGGTTTTCTCGAACAGTATGTTGAGAAGCCAGCTGGAGGATAGGTTATTTTGGATCTTGTATGTGTAATGAGAGAGGGCTAATTAATAATCCTGCTGTAAAGCAAACTTTAAGTATGACTGACCACAATGTGATGTAGTTAGCCACTGTTTGAAAGTGAGAAAGTTCAATTTGAAGCAAGGGTGTTAAATTTTGAATAAGGAACATTCTGAAAGCATGAGGTTCAAGCTGTCTAAGCTGGAATGGGAAAATACATTAAAAGGCATGACTGTACATAGGTAATTGACGGTCTTCAAAGAACTATTACATCATTTACAACAACTATACATTCTTTCAAATGTAAAATCTCAATCAAGGTCAGTCAACTGTGGAGGACAAAAGAAGTTAAGAGTTGGACAAGATTTAAAAAAAGTTTATAAAGTGCCCAGCAACAATAATAAATCTGACGATTAGGAGGTTTATAGAATACAGTAAAAAACGACCATGAAACTGATAAGATAAGGAAGAATAGAATGCGAATGATACAGTAATCTCGGAAAAATATAAAGATTGGATTGTAAAACCTTCGAAAGGCATGCATAAAGGAAATGTTTAGCTAAGACAAATATCGGCCCATTTAAAGCAGAGTCGGGAGAATTAATAATGGTGAATAGAGAAATGGCAGAGAAGTTAAATCATTACGTTGTGTCTGTTTTCATAAGGAAGATACCAGAAATCTCCCAAAAGTAGAAATCCAAGTGATTCAGGAGAATGAGGAGTTGAAGGAAATTAGTATTAGTCAGAAGGTTGCACGACTGAAATTAATGGGTCTGTTGCCCCCCTGTGAGAGAGAACAATACATAGACGAAGATACAGCGGAGATACTTAGAGTTCTTTAAAATTCAATTCATTTATTAAGTACTTAAACAAATAACACACTTCTAACTACTGGAGATATTCAAGCACTGTCTTTCACTATCCTGGGTTCTGTAACTAACCCCAAACGTTACTATCTGGGAGAGTTGGCAGCTGGCCAGGCTGAAACTCTTCTCAACATTTTCACCTCGCCTCCTGATGTACCCAAGTACTTCTTACAACACGAACCTTCGAAGTTCTGCTGGAAAATCAAGGGTTTTTTGGCTGCTGGATACCCAGGTCTCTGTGTCAAGTATGTGCCTTATTTGGAATTATCAGAGCACATGATCAATCCTGAATATCTTGACCAAATGTATACCTTATTTGGCAGACAGCAGTTCTGATTTCCTGCAATCTTAGCTCTTAGCAGACCTGAATTGTCTCAGTGTAATTCCACTCACATAACAGCCCATCTCATCAGTTCCTGTTATCTTCAACCTTATCCAACAGATCTGAAAGTTGATAAGTCCCTGGACTTGCTTGTTTACATCTCAGAGTGGCTATAGAGATAATCTATGCATTGATCATCATCTTCCAAAATTCTACTGATTCTGAATTGATTCCTGCAGTTTGGAAGCACGTCACCCATATTTAAGAAAGACACAATGGAAAAGAAAACAAAATATGGACCCATCGGCTTTTCTCCAGTAGTAGAGGGAACATGGTAGAATCTATCATAAAGGACCTGATAGTTGAACATTTTGATATCATTAATCTGATTGGACATAATCAGTATGTACTTGTGAATGGAAAAATATGCTTGATGAAGCTGTTGAAGTTTTTTGAGGATATTACTAACAAAATTGATAAAGAGGAATAGGTGGATATGGTGTATTTGGATTTTCAGAAGGCCTTTGACAAGTTTACTCACAGCTCATGGTACATGAGGTGATATACTGATGTGTATAGAAATTGGCTAAAAGATAGAAAATAGAGAGTAGGAATAAATGAGTCATTTTCCGTTGGTAGACTACGAGTAGTAGATCACTGCAATGATCAGTATTTGAGACCCATATGCTCACAATATAAATTATTGACTTGGACATGGGGATCAAATGTAATATTTCCAAATTTGCAGGCGAAACAAAGCTAAACAGGAATGCTTATGTGGAGGAAGATATTAAACATTTACAGGAGGACTTGGACAGCATTAGTGACTGGTCAAGAACATGTGAATGTAATGTGAGAAATGTCAGGTTATTCACTTCGGTTTTATTTCAGATTCACTTTTGTATTTTGTATTTTGTTTTTGTATCATACTTTCTAACAATTCTTTCATGGGAATACAGGCATTGCTGTCAAGGTTAATGTTTATTGCCTATCCCTCACTGTCTTGGACAAGGTGGTAGTGAGCAGCCTCCTCGAACTGCTATAGACCATATGATGTAGGCACACCCACAGCACTGTTGGTGAAGGTGCTGCCAGATATTGACAAGGCAAAACTGAAG
The DNA here is from genome assembly GCA_024137785.1 of Ginglymostoma cirratum. Taxonomy (NCBI): domain Eukaryota; kingdom Metazoa; phylum Chordata; class Chondrichthyes; order Orectolobiformes; family Ginglymostomatidae; genus Ginglymostoma; species Ginglymostoma cirratum. The sequence continues at coordinate 53,364,381 of JAHRHZ010000063.1, read as the reverse complement.
GAACAAAGGTACAATTCCAACTATGTGTGGTTTTTAGGGGAATTTTCAGGTAGTGGGTTTACTCCTACATGCTTCAACTTTGTTAGGTGGGATAGGAAGATGTTGTTGAAGGAGTGCTGGTGAGCAATAACACTATACTTCATCCTGTAGATGGGTATACACTAATGCCAGTGTACATTGGTGATGAGGGAGTGAATATGGACAGTAGTGAATGAGGTGCCATTCAAGCAGGCGGCTTTGGCCTGGATGGTGCCAAGATTCTTGAGTACCGTTGGAGTTACAGACAAATAGGGAGTATCCCCTCATAGTCCTAACTTGTGCCTTGTGTTTGGTGACCAAGCACTGGGGAGACAAGATATTGTGATTGTATTGAAGTCTGCCAAGTCGATGTCATAGAATATGAGTCCCCTGATTGGGGCTGTTAATCTAGTCCAATCAGGGAGCCCTGGCTGACAGATATAAACAGCAGTGTCAGACATTCTGTTCACTCTGAGAGCTGGCTCTGAGGAAACTGGAGCAGTATCAAGGACTCTCCACATGTAAATAAAGGGTGACTTGTTGACGGGATACCAGCCTCTGTGGAGTTATTTCAGGAGGTGAGCTACTTGCTACAAAATTCCCAAACACTGGCTTGTTCTTGAAAACACTTTGTGTAAAGGATGCTTGTCCAGTGCAGTTTCTGGCCCATGGTAGCTCGCAGGATGCTGGTGTTGAGGGATTCAGCATTGGTAATGCCGTGGTATGTCAAAGAGAGATGGATTGATTCTCTTGTTCAAGATAGTCTTTGGCTGGTGACACTTGTGTGGTGTGAATATTATTTAGCACTTGTCAGCCGAAGTCTGAATGTTGCTTGGGTCTTCCTGCATATGAACACAGACTGCTTCAATATCTGAAGTTACTTACAGGCCTGTGCTTCTAATGATATCACTACTCACTTGAATATTCACATTTGCAGGAACCCAATGCCTTCTTTTGCTTTAAAGGATCTTTGTCTTTTTCCTTGACAGGACAATTGTACAATTAAACAATTCACTAAAGCATGATCTCCCTATCTGCAATGATGGGACAGCACACCATATCTGTGCAAAGGGTAAGGCTAAAGGACCTGCAACAATCTTCAGCCGGAAATGCTGAGTAGATCATCCAACTACCAGTCTTCAGTCAATTTGATTCATTCTATATGATAACAGTTGGAGGCACTGGACATAGCAAAGTCTATTGGCTGTGACAACCTTCTGACAGTAGTACTAAAGATTTGTGCTCCAGAGCTTGCTGCTCCTCTAGCCACGCTCTTATTGTACAGCAGAGTATGCACCAGATCAACCCCCGCAACATATATTAAGGAGATAGCTTAGACCGTAAGTTTTTATTTTATTTAGAGACAAGTGTAAAGCACTGTGTTCCAGATGACATTTGATTGGTTCACCACTTGGCTTTAAGCAAAGCACTCTTTATTCTTCTCATAGTAAAAGACAAACAAAAAAAATACTTGGCATAATTTTATCAACATACTTCATAAAACAATATAGTATTTAACTACTAATCATCAACTGTTCCAATAGAGTTGCATCCCATAAACACGCCCTTGGCGAAAGCAAATTCATAAGACAGATTTTCCTCATGTGCTATCTCCCTTCCCATCTGGGAGAAAGGAACATCCAAAGGAACAATCTTAGAGCAGAGAAAGAACCCCAGCCTTTTTGCTGCAGCAATGAGAGATCTGTATCTATCAGCTTCAACAGCCAGCTCCAAACCACAAAAGTAAAAAAAAGCTAAAATCCTGGGTCCGTGTGAGCCTGACTTCACCCACTCATGCTTCTTTTGTCTTACTTAGAGAAAATCCTTAGAGTGCTTAAGGCCGTGTTTCATTAACACTTATTGAACAACACAAAAGGACAGCATAAATAACGTGTTCCACAAAAATGACAAGGTCCACATGTGCTTTCTGCTCATCTCTCAGCATTATGGGGAAATGGTATGAACAGCTGAGCTCTGCAGAAAATGGCATCAATGTAATCCTGGATTATGTGTTTATGCGTCGATGGTTGGAGATGCTAGACATTTGTTCCATGAAAATAGCTGTTGGCAAAAATAATTCAGGGCAGCTCTGACCTTGATGGCCATTGGGATGGGGTTTGATGAAGGGAAGGTTAGGATATGATAATTGTAGGGTTTGAGGCAATAAGACAGAAATGACAAGAACAGAAGCAGAATCCTATAAAACATGGCAAATGGTAGAAATTAAAGCTGGGCAAACCGTAAGAGAGTAGGGCCAAGAGCAAAATATATCCACATCTAGGAATAGGTAGGCAGTATACCCTCATAACTGTAGAAGAAATGTCAGCAGGTCCGCAAGGTTCAGAGGCCATGAAGCAAATGCAGTTACTCACGTAGTATCTCCCTGCACAAAGAGGCCCAGGCTCCAGGTCACAGCACAAAAATAGAACCCTTAAGAAGCATGCATAAGTAGACATTCTGAGAAAATCATAAGGGGTTTGCAAGAACCACATGGACTGTGATATCCAGGAGATATAGGACAGAAAGCCACAGTTGGCTGTTGCAAGAAATAGCTGATAGGAGATGTGGGTGGTCTGAGTGGGATGACTCAATGGGCAAAATGGCTTGTACCTGCACTGTAGAGATTCCGGGATTGTACGATTCTACGGTGATATGGTGAGGCCGGTGCTTTGTTGATGCTAACTTGCGTGGAGAACCAGTTGTGGAGGATGGGCGGCTATGCAATGACGTCTGAGGGCAGCAATTAGCTGATAGTCAGGACAAGCACTCAGCAAGCTGCGGCCCTCTTGTACCAGTTCTGATTTGCATGTTGAGAATTTGAGGATTCCAGTTTCCTGATAGAGGAGGGGAGAACTGGAAGTGATATATAAATTGGGAGAAGGGGCACCAGACCCGAAACATTACCTCTGATCTTTTTCTTCACAGATGCTACCAGACCTGCTGAGCTTTTCCAGCAACTTCTGTTTTTGTTATAAATTGGAAGAGTTGGGGTGGGACGTTTGCTTTACTGAGATTCAAATGCATGGAAATAAGGGAGTCGGCAGACGAGCGTGAGGTTCTGACGGCTAAGCCCGGAGGTGAAAATAATGAACATTTTTCCTAATGTTAAGAATCTGATTTTTTTTTCATTTTTATTGTATTTTCCCACCTTTCTTGCAGTTACACTCAATATATCAGGGAAGGGGAAAATTACACCTTATCAAACATTCTTTCCTGCATGTCGCTGATAGGCCTATGATCATGTATATTATTGCTGTGATTAATTAGTTCTTCCCCATCTACCTCTGATCGCAGAATATCTCATTTCCATTGAGCCATAACAATTTAAGGATGATTAGTGAGGCCATTAATTCACAGGCAGTCTTTAGTTGTCGGGTATTCCAATGAAGCACTCAACTATCCATTTAACATCGCTCATGAGATGATTTATTGAAATACAAAAATTTCCCAAGGTCTGAGTGCTCATAGTTTCTGAGGGAGCGATCCAACACCCCACAGCTGAATAGATTATACAAGGGAGGGGATGACATCAATTTGTTGCTCGACAGCTTCTGCAAAACAGTTGCTCTAACACTGACTGGCATCCAGCTATCCCTGCAAACTACTAACATGTAGGTTTTGGAACTGAATGAGATTGTGCTTTTCTTCACTGATCCACTGAAAAAGCAGGGTGACTTTTGCAAGCAGCTTGGTGCCCTACATTAGCAGTCAGCCTTTATCTTAGTATTGGGGCAACGTTTATTTTACAACAAAGCCTAAAGTCTAGCAGGACTGAGCAGTCAGCAGGTATCAGCAATGGATGGGTAGGAAATGAGAGGTCAGGGATGCTTCATTCTAGAATTACACCGCACTTTCTAAAATAACTTTGCCATCGTTTAATAAAAGAAGGATTTTTCAACGGGCCCAAGCCATAAGCATCACCATTCAGAGAAGTTGTGACATACACAAGTTAAAGTTCAGTTAGAAGTAGAAGGTGACACTTAGATAATCTCCATATGCTTGGGTATTGGCCATTCTAGTTTGTACTTTGTGCCTTGACCAGACTAGTGTTTGGCCAGCATTATTTCCATCCCATCATGGTTCACTGCTTCTGTTCAATGGTTTTAAAGCCACCGTGTGAGAAATCTTGTACTCAAAAACTGATAATGACATTATATATATAAAAAAAAACTTCCCATTCAAATAGCACATTTCCTGATCTCAAGGTGGCCCAAAGCACTTGATGGACAATTAAGTGCTTTTCAAGCATTTGCACTGTTGCACCATGGGAAAGGAGGCAGCCATCTTGCACACAGCCAGGCCCACAACCAGCAACCGTGAAGATAGCTTATTTCTTGACAGTGTTGATGGAGGGATAAATATAGACCTGAGCACCTATCTCCTCCACCCCATCCCCTGCTTGTCTTTCTAGTAGTGATTTGAGACATTTTTCATTCGCACATGAAAGCAGAGACAGCCTCAGTTTAACATACTGCTCAAAAAGCAGCACCTCCAGAAGTGTGGCACTCTAAATTATATGTTAGAGTGAGTCCTTGAACCCACAGCCTCCAACAGTCTGATGCGAGAATGCGACCAATGAGACAAAGCTGACACATTATAGGCACTATAGATTCAAGCCCTCAGCAATACATTATGACTCACCAGGACCTGGCTGGATGGAATGCAATGATTAACTAAGTAAATATTTTGTGCAGAAAAATCTTTTAAAGTCTTGTAACACTCAGCTTTTCACCCTTTGGCAAGCAAGTAAATTGAAGAGAGACAATGGATGCTTGTTTCTTCAGCCAAGAGTTGTGCATTTTCCAATGGCCACTGAACTGCTCAAGCAATTTCGAGTTAGGGCTCACTGCAGGCGGAAAGGAGCCAAGCAGGTTTATAGCAGACAAAAAGTCAAATAGCAAAGCCACTGCAAAACAGAACTAAAACCAGAAGGCGCCAGAAATATGCAAGCATTTTCACAGCAAAAACAATGTGGATTTCTATAATGCGTAGCAGCAGAAATATCAAACAAAATTCAACTCTCAACCGCATTGTGGGGTTTTGCAGCAAGTAAGCAGTAGGATTTAAATAATCAACTTGAATGAGACAGAGAGCTGTAGAAATTCACTCCAGAACTCAGGCCTTGGAAAGCTGAAAGCCCTCAAACAGTGGAGCAAAGAAAATCTCAGTTTAAAGTCAGGTTTGTAGGAGGTTGTAGGCATGGTCATCGAGCTGGTGGATGAATCTTCTCAAACTTCAGAATTGTAGGGTCAGAGGAGGAAACGCAGGCAAAACTGTGGAGGAATTTGAAAATATCAAGCATCAAATCATTGAAGTCACTGCACCATTGATACAGCCTACGATTGGTTACCTGAAATGTTCACTCTTCCATTTTATTCCACGACCCTGCCTTCCCCTGTCACATCACAATCCAGTCTGTTTTTAAAATAATATAATAATGTGTACACCATTCAAAATTGCATTTAAAGTCATTTATGCGGAAGAAAAACCTGACGGCTGTAATGCATAAGTTAATGATGATCTCTCTCACACTGCTATTATGAAATTTGGATTTTAGCATGTATTGGATGTCAAATAAATATGAGATGTCCTAATCTATCTGGGCACATGGACATCTATAACATTGTGTTACCTTTTAGTCTCTACACTCGCTGGGTGATATAGAGGCTTTGAAAAATATTCAGAGGCGAGCACTAGGCTGATAAAAGCATTTAAGATACCACAGTTACTAAAGTAGGTTAACAGATTTGGAGCATTCTGACATTAGAAAATAATAGACATATTTGAATGAAATATGAAAAATAGTGAAAAGATTAGGTATGTTTGAAGTTGATAATGTTATGATCCACTTGGATACTGCATCTAAAAATCGATCCCCACTACTCCTATAGTCAATCCATGTGTTACATTCTTTTTTAAGGTATGTACAATTTGCCTGACTTTCAGAACAAGGTTGAAGTACAGACTAGGTTTCTGCACTAAATAAGAATGATTTACACACACACACACACACACACACACACACACACACACACGCGCGAAAGTAATTGTTGGCAGAGATGGGAAAAAATGTAACGTCATTTCAACAGTTTTTGCTTCCTGATTCTGGCGTTCAGAAGATCTTTCTTCAATTAGCCAAGCTCAGGGTGCTCAGTTACCTTTCTCTGGAAACTCCCATTGGTTTGCAAGGAGTACAGAGCAAGGGATTCACTTGGAAAATGTCTCTGGTTTATCAATTCAAACATCACAGCACACAGCAACTACTGCGGGTAAGGTACCTGGTTTTTTCAAGTTTAAGCTGAAGTTTTTGTTGCAGTGAACAGTTAGCTTCTGTTGGGGAGAACAACTGTACACACAACCACAGAGAGATAGAAATGGATGAGTCTGTGTAATTTGTTACCAGATCCAACCTGCTCAGTTAGCTGAGAAACAATTAGCTTCACTTCTAAACAAACTCCTCAGCTCCTGATCATCCGCAAATTGCAGGAAGCCAGAGCCACAAAAATCAGTTCACAATAAGCACTGAATTCCTCGTGAAATTGCACAGTCATCCTGGTAAAAATCCTATTTTTGAAAGCAGTTACTTCTCCTTGCAGTGCACAGTTTTACAGACATAAAGATAAATGGATTTTTTTAAAAAAAGGTTACTTGAGCCAGTTAGATTAGGGAGCACCAGGGAACATGAGCATCAGTTATGAAACTAGTTTACATATTAGATGTCACTTCTTTTTGCTAACCTGGATATGGTGTATACAGATGCTGCAAGACCTGCTGGCCTTGTCTAGTATTCTTTGTGTTTGTTCCAGAATATGTTGATGACGTGTGGTAGGTGCAGATTCATTGCAAGATTTCAAAAGAGTGCTATTCTTAGGAATGATTCAAGTAGCTGTATATAGAAAGTGAATCTGTCTTTCATAAGGACTTGCCACACCATAGTCATCTGGGTTTTGTTCAACACAGATAAATATGAGATGGTATGTTTGATAGGACGAAATGGGAGCTCACTAATTACTTGAAAGGTGCAAGTCTACTTTTGTTAGAAGGACAAAGGAATCTTGGACTGCAAGTACACCATTCATTAAAAGTTGTACCACAGGGAAATGAAGCCATTAGAAAAACAAACCAGGCACTCATCCTATTTTTCTATAGGCATAGAATTTAAAAAGTTGGAAAATCATAATGACCCCGTACTGAACCACACCTCGAAATGATTTGCAGCTCAGGATAACCTGATGTAGCTCTTTAAAATTTGTGTTCTGAGAAAGGGTCACCGGACTCTGAACATTAATTCTGATTTCCCTCCACAGATGCTGCCAGACCTGCTGAGCTTTTCCAGCAATTTCTGTTTTTGTTGCACATTGTCTTTGGATTGCCTTGATATTATTTACATGCCTCGCCATTTAAAGATCCCACATATAACTTTCATACTTCAGGACCGTACAAACAAATATTTGGTAAGCTATAAACTCTGATGGTTTTCTAGCAGTGCCAAAAAAACCTGCTTCATAAATCGAAGAGCTCTTTCTGTTTTGCATGGTGTCTGCTGAATGTGTAATCCCCATTGAAGTGTTTATTTCAGATGAACCCCAGAAATGGCTATGCATCTATCTGTTGGAGAATTCAATTATAAAATGTAAATGGCCAGATCTACACTAATGGCTGTGGGGTCTTCTGCAGGGTATGATGTTCTCATCCGAAATGGATGACAATGGTGTTCTCGCATGATACTTTTACTAAATGGTCCTTCTATGTGCTCATACACTTTGGATGGTAGGAATTAGACCAGAAATCTGGCATCTTCAACTTTCGAGGAAGGTGAGTGAGAAAAAGCCTTCATTCATGTGTTTGAGCTGGTACACATCACAAGAAAGTTGATGTTGCTTCTTCATGGGCAGCATAATGGTTCAGTGGTTAGCACTGCTGCCTCACAGATCCAGGGACCCAGGTTTGATTCCACGCTCAGGCAACTGTCTGTGTGGAATTGGCACTTCCTCCCCATGTCTGCATGGTTTTCCTCCAGGTGTTCTAGCTTCCTCCCACAGCCCAAAGATGTGCTGGTTAAGTGGATTGGCCATGGGCAATTGCCCATCTAGGGATGTGTAGGCTAGGTGGGTTAACAGGTGGAGGTACAGGGGTAGAGAGTGTCTAGGTGGGATGCTCTTCAGAGGGTCAGTGCAGACTCAATGGGCCGAATGGTCTGCTTCTCCACTACAGGGAATCTATGATTCAACTTAAATCTGCCACTCTTCAGCCCACTGGCCCAGTTGATCAAGATCCCATTGTACTCTTAGATAAACTTCTTCACTGTCCACTCTACCACCAATTTTGGTGTCATCCACAAACTTACCAACCATGCCTCCCATATTCTCATCCAAACCACTTATATAAATGATGAACAACTTTGAACCCAGAACCAATCATCAATCATCAAAGTTTATCATCAAAGAATCCCTACAGTGTGGAAACAGCCCCTTCGGTCCAACAAGTCCACACCGACCATCAGAGCATCCCACCCAGACCCATCCTCCTATAACCCACCTAATCTACACATCCCTGAACACTACGGGCAATTTAGCATGGCCAATCCACCTAGCCTGCACATCTTTGGACTGTGGGTGGAAAACAGCCTTGCAGCACACCTCTGGTCAGAGGCCTCCAGTCCGAAAAACAACCCTCCACCACCTCCCTCTATCTCCTATCATCAAGTCAATTTTGTATCCAGATGATTTCTTTCATTTAAAAGATTAGTTTACCACAGTTCCAGCCCATGGTGTAGTGTCACTCAATGCTAACAGCAGGTGAGAGGGACATCTGTTACTGTTTTGGAAATGTGCATCTGGCCTTAAACTAAAACTATGCAATTCCAATGCCCCCTACATTGTAAAAAGAAAGTCCTTGCATTCATATAGAACCATTTATGGCTTCAGAACACCAATGCAGCCTTCTCAGCCAAAAGAAGTACTTTAGAAATGTTGATGTTTGTCTGATTTAGAAAACACAACAGCACGATGCTGCAAACAGCAAACGATGATTATTATGCCCCATCAGGGTAACATTATGGAAATCAAGCCCTGCTATTCTCAGAGTCATCACAAAAGCTAAACATTTTTTTAAAACTACAGTGAATTGCTTAAATTTACCCATCTTTTAGTCTCAAGTTGATAGAAATCCTGAACTGGGTTCCTGTACTCAACACAAATTACTCTTTATTACAGGTAAATAGACTCTAGCTGCAGGTAACAATTATGAACCATAGACATATGACTCTAATAGTCAAAACTCTAACTCCCTTATAAACTGGACTTTTAAACATACACATAGGGAGGAAAAATAAACATTGATGTTACTGATGGAGGGAGAGACAGGTACAGCAGTCCCTGTTCACCAGTTGCTGAGATGATTCTTCAGATTTGTGTTGATGAGAACACTGCTTTTCAGTTATTCTTCTCTCGATGCTTCCACTGGTTTATAAGAGGCACAGGGTGGCTCATTTATTTTCAGAAGGTCTCGGACTCTGATTAATTAAAAGTTACCGCTTACGGCAACTACTGAGCGGGAAAGTAAATGGGTTTTCTTTGGGTTCAATAAGGCTTTTACTGCAGAGAACAGAGAGCTCCTGAGCTGGTGGAGGTCTGAAAACTTTTCCCTTACTTGTTCACAGCCCCAAGCTATTCAGTTACCCGAGAACCAATTGGATAGTTGTTGGTGAGCCGAAGGCCTTTGTCACAGATAACTGGTCACTAGTCCACAGACCAATCAGTTTCTTGTTGCTGGCTGAATTTCCATTTGCACACACTCCGTAGTTCCAGTTTGTCAGCAAATTAAACTTCAATATCTGCCTGTTCAAGCAGCTGTGCAAAGAATGCCTGCAATGAGAGTTAGGCTGCTTGCGTACAAAACATACTGCAATCCTTGGTATTAAAACAGTTCTTTTTCATATTGCAGTTCACAATTAAAAATACAGAATATTAGCAAATCCTGGACTTTACAATATGAGCAGATTATCTGTTGTGATGGAGTGTCAATAACTGACCAAAATCCACAGGGGAGAATTCTTCTTGTTTTATTTTTTTCCAAAACGAAAGAACAGTATCTATTGTATCTGCACGTGAGGACAGATAACAGCATGATTTAATGTTCTGTCGAGAATTCAATGCCCCCAGCAGTGCAGCACTCCCTCAGTACTGCGTTATCCGCCTAGACTTTGTACGCAAATCCCTGCAGAGCTTAATGACTCAGAACCAAAACTGAACCACTAGTCAGTTGGCTAGGAGTGAGGAATGGAATTGAAGGCTGACGGGAGTGGAAGTTGCTGGATGTGGAACTCTTTGCTTACCTTCTGTGTTACTCTCAGTTTATTTGCTGGTGATATTCCATTTGCATTACAAGCTCCTCGCTGGAGGAGTAATGGTCATCGCTTAGTTGCTGCTGCTCACCTGCTGTTTTGCAAAGAATAGCTTATTAGGTCTTTGTCTTATAATTGCTTTTCTAAACATTTTGAGCCTCTGTGGCATACACAAGCACAATCCTCCCTTTACCGATAATACAGCTCTTCTCTCAGAACCACTAACTCTGCAAATGAAAGGTCGGATGGGATTGAATCAATGCAGAATGATAGAACAGAATTGGACAATATAGGTATGGTTGGGGTGAAGATCAAGTTAACAACTCTGCTGGAAAATAAAAATTAGACTGACATTGTGAGACAAAAACAAGCTATTTATCCCAACCAATCCATTCTGGTGTTTAACCTGTATGTGAGCAGCAGTTCTAATCCCATGTCTGCCTGTTATTTCCCATTTCAGTAGTCCTCTGTCAATATTGTGCACTGACCTGCAGAGAAGAACGGAGGGAAATACAAAATGCTTCAGTCTCCGCATCAGAAAAAGATCACCCACTGTCTGAGGTATTCCATCTTCCAAATCAACCAGTCAACAACGTGTCTGAACTTCAATTTAATGCCAGTTATAGGAATTAGGAACAGAAATAGGCCATTCAGCCAGTTCCACCATTCAATGAGATCATGGCTGATCTCTGGCCTAAAACCATATACCTGTCCTTGGTCCCTACTACTTAATACTTTTGTTTAACAGAAATTTATCTATTTCCAATTTAAAATTAACAACTGATAGAACATCCACTGACTTTTGTGGAAAAGAGTTCTACTGCCCTTTGGGTATGAAAGTGCATCTTACCGTCTCTTCTCAACGGTCCAAACATAATTCTCACACTGTGCCCCCTGGTTGTAGAGTCCCCAATGGAAATAGTTTATTTAGATCTACGCTATCGTTTCCTGTTAATAGCTTGCAGACTTCAATCAGGTCACCTGTTAAGCTTCTAAATTCGTGAGGAAACAGGCCTAATTTGTTTAATTGCCCCTATTAACTTAACTCCTGGATTAACACTAATGTCATTGAGGAGCTTCATTCTGTGAGCCAATTCTCATCATAATGTTAATGCCACACAACTGACATTGCCACCTTTAGCTGGGTAGATTCCAGGAGTAAAGTCAGTCTCTTGCTGTGACATTTTACTTTCAGTAAGTCCTCAGGTGTATAAAGGGAATCTGTGACCTGGGAATCTCTGACCATGCTGTGCCATGTTCACACTTGTTTGTCTGCAGATTAAAAACAGAAGTCACCTTTCAAATCAACAACAGAAGTGAAACAGAAAGCAAAGAGATGGGTAAAGATGCAAACTTCCGCTATAAGGAAAGTGTAGAAAATCTTATTGGGTTGATAGTATTTCTGTAACCTTCAAATCCAATTACTCCAGTCTTCAAACTTACTTTAAATTGGATGGAGCTTACTAAGTAAGCAGTCCATGAAGATGCCTATTTATTAGTTGCACTTCTTAGAAATCTATATTCGTACAGCACTTGGCAAATTGACTTCAAAAGAGATGTGTGAGGTACTATATTTTGGTAAGAAATATAAAATCTCATATTATATGGAAATTAATTATCAAAATTGGGAAGAGGACTTAAAGGATCTGATGGTGCAAATACACAAAACAACTAGGAATGGCAAAGCAGGTTCATACAATCATAAAATAAAAGCAATCTAGGCTCTAGATTTTATTTCTAGGTGGATACAAATCAATAAGAGTTTTTCGAAACCTTTATCGAACAATGGGGTGGAATCCTATGGGGGCTTCATAATGGGCTCTGATGGGAAATGTAGCAAAATCACAGGAGAAGTTCTATCTTGTCATTGGGAGCAACTTGCTGCATCTTTTAAGTTCCAATTTCCAAGCAACAAGCCAGGATTCCCACTTGGGAGCAGTGAATTGCCTATTAAGGAGGATTATTGCTTGTTAAAGACCTTAATAACTGCACATTTCACCTCATTAATATGCAGCTTCCATCCAAGGAAACGGTACGATTAAACTAGATGCCGAGAATTTTCGATACGGAAGTCAAAGTGAGTACCTGGAGGTTGTACCTGGGGAACCTAATAGCCAGGTCAAAAAGTGGCTGGGAGCCAGTCCTCAGTCCCGCCAAGGGGAGGGGGCTGTCAGTCAGAGGGTCCTGGTACAGTCGGTCCTGGGCACAATCTGCACACAGTCCAGGGGCTTGGCCACAGTCAGTCGTCCATTCAGATTGGTCAAGGTCAAGGAATTAAGCAATGGGTCACCCACCCCCCCCTCCACCGGGACCATCACAAGCAGTCGAGGAATTACATATTGTCACTCAGAGAGATGCAGAGACAGTGGTCTGGGGTCTGATCAATCATATCTCGTGACTGCTTGTCAAAATCGATCAGAACTCTGGGACAAATACAGTGGGCTTCATGTGTTGGTCGTTGGTGACGGTGTAATGAGGCTCTTAAGGGCAAAAGAAGGCTGATTGCCAAAAAGAGTTGGAGCAGTCAAGTCTTAAGGGGGGTGGGGGTTGGAAGGCAGAGGCACGTGTTGAGGGAGGGACAAGAGTAATAAGTGAGAAAGGGATAAGGGAGTATGTGGAACAGGTTACAGGTTGGGGCTCGTTGATTACTAACAGTGGCCACCATTGTAACCTCCACAAGAGTGTGTTGAGGACCATGATGGGTATCATTCGGGTGTAATGTCAGGGCTCAGGAGGGTCAGGGAGAACAGTTAGAGGCAAAGTTGACTGTGGTGGCTCTCCACACGGGGACTGGGTGAAATTGGGCTGTTGTGGTATTGCAAGATGAAAGGGGGCATGGTGACTCGGGGTGGGGGTGAGGGTGGGGGGGAGTTGTGGGGTGGTACCCAATGACCAAGTGGAGTCCAGTGCTGACAGTGTCCACTTCAAGATGTGGTCTCTGCCACCACTTGTCATTCAGAGTATATTTTCTAACTAGAAAATGGCTGGCACATTGCCCAGGGTGGGCAGAATCATTGTCGGTTTGCAATAAAGAAGTGCAGGATCCACAAATACTGGTCTGTAGGACATTGAAGGAGAAAATACATGCGACATAGGCTTGCAAACTGAAGCTAGATTTAATTTGCAATCATTTCAGGGTTCATTTGTAATGCGTACAGAGCAAATATACTTAGGGTCCAAATGCTGGTCAAAGGCAATTTGCACTCTGCCATTGATGCCAGCAAATTGAACATTGACATCTCAATTATACAGAAGTTAGCAGCAATGAGGTAAAGAGGGAGGAATGCTGGCCAAAAGTGACCCATCACTTGGGAATCTTCCCTGAATGCTTGAGGAGGCAAAGACCATCACCTCACCCTCTGTCATGTTTTACAATGGATTCTACTCAATTCAATGATAAGGTTGGTGGTTGATATAGGTCTGGGATGGGAAGGGGGTCGGTGCACAGCAGGCACACCCTTTGTCACGTGATGCATTGGTCACTCCATCGGCATGACCCCTTCACCAAGTTGCTACCAATGCTGAGGCTGAAGGGGAATGAATGATGGAAACCAGGCCCTTGTTCTCAGGGTGCAGCATGGCTGACTAAATAGAGCAGTGTGTTCAGCCCTCGCCTGCAGGGTGCACTGCCACTGACTCTTCTAAGAGCTAAGCACCTGTTCGGCTCCTTATGTTCACAACAAAGGTCATTTAGAGAAAGGAATTAGTGAGGGCCGTGAACCTGGACGTGAAGACATGAGAGACAGAGGGAGATGGAGAGACAATGATATAATGGTGCTATGGAGGTGGTAGTTTAGTATCACTTGGTTATGTGGATGGGAGACCAGAAGCGCAGCTTGGGGTTTTTTTATTCACCAGTGGGACATGGGCATCATTGGCTGGGCCAGCACTTATTGCTCACCCCCTCCTAGTTGCCCATGAGAAAGTGATGATAAGCTGCCTTCTTGAAATATACAGAGATAATGAGGGAATTCACTATTGCATTCAACCTCACGGCAACTAAATCTGGAAATGTGCATTTAAAAGAAAACAAGAAGCTACATTTCAGATCAAACCATTCTGTAGAATTGATCTGATGAACAACGGACTCTGGGCCAAGTTGTTTGGTCTCATGTTACATAGGTTACTATCTCTGTTAAAGTACAAGAGGAAGGAATTTCATACAGGTGTATTAAAGATTCATATCCAAGTATCGTGTGGCAAAATTTCAAAGTTCAGATCTTTCCATCCCTTAACAATTCATAGACATTAGTCCTGTTGACTCTAACTTGACCGAATTATAATTGCCACTTCACCTCAGTATTCTTTTGAAAAACCCACTGAAATGCAAGTTTCCTCTTGTGACAAACTTTTAATGAGCTGAAAGACAATGGATCCACTCCCTAAATTATGACATGATAGAAATCCCACCTGATACACATGAATTTGAATCCTAAAGTTTATATGATATTTTCTATTCTCCAGTAATGATACAGACTGAAGAGCCTTTACGCATTCTGTTACCTAACTTTATGGAACAGGTCATGTGCAGAAAGGAAAATGCTGAAACTCGTTTATAAAAATGTAAAAACTCTGAACATGCACTGGCTTATCATCTGCCTTGGAGCTTCAACAGAAGATCAGTGGAAACCTTGAGGAATAGACCTTAAAAAAAATGCTGTTTTGACAGGTTTTTTTTGCTAAACTTCTGCTAAAGCCCCAGGGGAACGCAAACATAAATTCCAGACAAAAAGGTAGAATTTCAGAAATTAAGGGCAAGTTTTAGTTTTATCTGCCCCATTTTAAGATCTCTTTTGGTGCCAGCTTGGTTGAGTAATAGCAGGCTTGCCTCTGAATTGGGTATACCGGTGTATACAGGCTCAAGCCCCACTCCGAGAATTTGCATGGACGCTGACACTGACATAGTGCAGGAGAAATGCTGCCCTGTCAGAGATGTTGTCCCCTAAAGAACAAGTCCAATCAAGGCACAGTCTTCCTGCTTGCGTGGATGTAATCAGAAGGTATTGTCACTCGACTATTAATCCAAAGAGCCAGGTAATGTTCTGGGGACCTGTGTTCAAATCCTACCATGGTAGATGGTGGAATCTGAATTCAGTAAAAATATGGAATTAAGGGTCAAATGACGACTGTGAAATTTTTGGGGCAATGGGGGAGACATCCATCTGGTTCACTAATGCCCTTTAGGGAAGGAAATATATTGCACTTACCTGGTCTGGCCTACATGTTACTCTAGACCAACAGCAATATGGTTGCTGGGCAATTAGGGATGGGCAATAAATGCTGGGCTAGCCAGTGACACCCACATCTTCTATATGAATGAATATTAATAAAATGTCCTGACCAATATTTATCCTTGACTAAGAGCAGATTAACCCCTAGTAGGATCTTGTTGTGCCGAACTGGATGAATGCATCTGTCACCTGGCAACATTTTCAAATGTTTCTTTGGTGTCAAAAGTTCAAGGTTCTATATTAATGAAAGCGCTTTCATTCTTGACACTTCCTAGTTCTTCCAGTTTCCTGCCCAGTTCTTTCTATCGCTGAAAGGAAGTAGACTGTGATATTGGCTCTTAACATGTTCAAAGACCAAACCCATTTGAATCCCGCTTCAATTTTTCCAGATGCTGGACAGAATTTAACATCTCACCCCCATGGTGTGACTGTGGACGGTGGCTATTTAATTGGGCAAGTGGTTGGCATGTAAGAATTCTGATTAATTCTGTGCTAGGAAAATCTGTGGCCAGCCTTTTTGCTCCTCCATCAATTGAAGCCCTTAAGTGGGCAGTTAGTCCACTGAAGGACCTCATCCTGCTGCCCCTGAAGTTTCTTGGGGTGATGTCGCGTGATGATACTGTGGCTTTAAGAGGTGTGTTTTGTCCAGGTTTCTTTTGGAGAGAGACTGGGGGATAGGTGACGAGCGATCTATAAGAAAATAAACAACTTGTGGGGCCTTGGGTTTTTCTTTTCAAAGTTCGAACAATAGAAGCAGCCTGAATGGGTGTGGTCAAGCTCCCACCGAACCAGGATCTTTAGTTTAGCTTTCAACAGTTGCTGTGGGGGTTTTGAAGAAGTGGAAGCTATTTTGCCCCCTCTCTCCATTACAGCCAAAGCCAGGGGTTCTCTGCATGCTACAGGAATTGTATGTGAGACAATCTGTTTTCTGAATTTGCCTTTTTGCCAAAGGTGTGTTTATGGGATGTTACTATATTGGAACAATTAATTAGTAATAGTTACTGTATCTATTATTCTGTTATGTTTTCCAATTGAGTTAAGTTATTCCAATTCCTTCTTTCTTTGTATTTTAACTAAAGTACATGAATAAAGTGTGTTTTGCTTTAGATCTGATAGATTGATCAATCAAATTGCACCTGGAATGCAACACCTTACAATTACCTTTAAAGTAAGAAAAAGTTAGGGTCTAGACTACTTTCTGAATATTTTGAGGGGTTTGGTCTGGTCCATAACAGTAGTCAATTCGAAGACACATTGCCTGAACAAGCGGCCACAATATCTGGGAGGAGTTTACTGAGAGCCAGCCCCTTCCTGTTGCTGTCCTCTTCCCCTCTCCTCCTAACCTCCCACCAACCCTGCCCCAGCAATTATTCACCTATGTCCTGGGATCTAGTGATAAAGCTGGGCCTCAAGGCCCTGAGGGGGTGACATCTTGGTAACAGCCACCTGCCTAGCCCCATTATATAGTTAAGGGTCTGAGGAACACTTCATTCAGTAGGCCCCAGCGAAAAGAGGTAACACAGGCCTTTTGCCTGCTCCAAAGCCAATGGTCAAGGTGTCCTCGTCGCTTCCAGTAAATATGACCTTTTTCTTTGATGCCAATCAGTTGATATCGGCATCATTTTGAATCACAAGCGCCAACATGAAGCCTTATTGTCAGCTCTGTTGAGCTACCAGTTGAAGCCTCAGTTGCAGTGAAATGTCCGTCCAATAGCATATTATTCCTGGCATATGAAAGTCACCAAAATGCTAATGAAGACACATACCTGCGGACGGCAAGATCCAAGTCAATGGCTTCACGAGCACTCCATTAGCGGGGGCTCTGATGACATCACTTTGACCCCCCTGACAACTTTCACCAACTGCAGAAAAGTCACCTACTGTGGGCCTTGCTAAGGCAAGGGAACAGGAAGCTCAGGAGATTGTCAGAAAACTGGAATGCTGTTATTTAGAAACTTTCCTTGGGAGCCAGGAATAGCAGAAGTCCTCCTTCAGGGCGCACAAGGAATTCTTGGCCCTCCATACCATTGTGTCAGTGAACCAGGACCCTGGAGCAACCTTATAATGATGTCATGATGTAATGAGTCATCAGTGACTATAACGACCATTGCATGGTTGGAATTAGAACAGACAAGACGAAATATACTGGAAGGCAAAACAGAGTGAGACTCTTTGTGAGGACAAAGAGGATAGGAACATGAACACATGCTTGCTCTAAACCATTCCAGGAAATTGAGAAGCAAATATGTAAGGTGATCTCAGATATCTGTAAGAATAATAGAGTTGTAATAGTATGGCGTTTTAACTTTCCAGACATAGACTGGGACTGTCATGATGTTAAGGGATCGGATGGGGAAGAATTTGTTAAAAGTGTAAAAGAAAATATTCTTATTCAATATGTGGATGTACCTACTAGAGAACGTGTAATTCTTGACCTTCTGTTGGGAAATAAGTGACTGAGCTGTAACTAGGGGAGCACTTTGGGATCAATGATCATAATTCTATTAGTTTTAAAATAGTTATGGAAAAGGATACAACCGATCAAAACGTTAATGTTCTAAATTGGAGTAAGGCTAATTTTGACAATATCGAATCAAAGAGATGTACAGCACATAAACAGCACATTCTGTCCAACTCGTCCATGCTGAGCAGATATCCTAAAGTAATCTAGTCCCATTTGCCAGCATTTACCCCACATCCCTCTAAACCCTTCCTATTCATACACTCATCCGATGTCTTTTAAATATTGTAATTGTACCAGCCAATACCACTGCCTCTGGCAGCTCATTCCACACACACACCACCTTCTGCATGAGAAAGTTACCCCTTAGGTCCCTTTTAAATCTTTTCCCTCTCATCTTAAACCTGTGCCCTCTAGTTTTGGACTCCTCTATCCTGGGGAAAAGACTTTGCCTGTTGATTCTATCCATGCCCCTTGTGATTTTATAAACCTCTCTAAGGTCACCCCTCAGCATCCAACGCTCCAGGGAAAATAGCCCCAGCCTATTCAGCCTCTCCCTATAGCTCAAACCCTCCAACCCTGGCAATATCCTTGTAAATCTTTTCTTAACCCATTCACATTTCACAACATCTTTCCTAAAGCAGGGAGACCAGATTTGAATGCTGTATTCCAAAAGTGGCCTAACCAATGTCCTGAACAGCCATAACATCACTTTCCAACTCTTACACTCAATGCACTGACCAATAAAGGCAAGTGTACCAAATGCTTTCTTCACTACCCTGTCTACCTGCAACTCCACTCTTAAGAAATTGTGAACCTGCACCCTAAGGTCTCTGTTCGGTAACACTCCTCAGGTCGTGCCCTACCAAAATGTAGCAGCTAACGTTTATCTAAATTAATCTCCATCTGTCACTTCTCAGCCCATTGGCCCATCAGATCAGTGTCCCATTGTACTTCCAGGTAACCTTCTTGTCTGTTTACTGCAGCACCAATTTTGGTGTCTTCTGCAAACTCATTAAACATACCTCCTATATTCACATCCAAATCATTTATATAAATGAGAAAAATCAGTGGACGCAGAACTGGCCTTGCAGTAGATCACTGGTCACAGGGCTCTAGTCCAAAAAAACAACCCTCCACCACCACCATCTCTCCTACCTTCAAACCAATTTTGTATCCAAATGGCTAGTTCTCTCTGTATTAGACAGGAACTTTCAAAAGTTGATTGGGGGAGGCTATTTGTAGGTCAAGGGACGGTTGGGAAGTGGGAGGTCTTTAAGAATGAGATAGCGAGAGTTCAGAGACAGAATATTCCTGTTGGTGTGAAGTGCAAGGCTGATAGGTGTAGGCAATGCTGGCTAACTGGAGGTATTGAGGCTATGGTCAAGATAAAGGAGGCATGCATTAGGTATAGACAGCTGGATCATGTGACTCCCTCAAGGAGTATGAGGACAGTGGGAGTACACTCAAGAGGGAAGTCAGGAGGATAAAAAGGGGACATGAGATATCTTTGGCAAATGGAGTTAAGGAGAATTCAAAGAAATTCTATATGTACATTAAGGGCAACAGAGTAACTGGGGAGAGAATAGGGCCCCTTAAAGCTCAACACAGCCACCTTTTGTGGAACCACAAGATGGGTGAGATACTGAACGAATATTTCACATCAGTATTTAGTGTGGAGAAGGACATGGAAGTTAATATCAATGTCTTGAAAACAGTTCATATCACGGAAGAGAACATGTTGGAGGTCATAGAATGGACAAAGGGAGACAAATGTCGGGGACCTGATCATGTGTTTCCCAGAACGTTGGGCGAGCAAGGGAAGAGATTGTGGGCCCCTTGCTGAGATATTTGTTCATCGACAGCTGCAGGTGAGATGCTGGAAGACTGAAGGTTGTCTAATATGGTGCCATTATTGAAGAAAGGTGATAAGGAAAAGCCAGGGAACTATAGACCAGTGAACCTGATGTCAGTGGTGGGTAAATTGTCGGAGGGGATTCTGCAGAACAGGATTTACATTCATTTGGAAAGGCAAGGACTGATTAGGGTTAGTCAACATGACCTTGTGCGTGGGAAATCATGTCTCACTAACTTGATTGAGTTTTCTGAAGAGGTGACAAGGAAAATTGATGAAAGCAGATGTTGTCTCTACGGACTTCAGCAGAACGTTCGACAAGGTTCTGCATGGTAGACTGGTTAAAAAGGTTAGATCACGTGAGATCCAGATAGAGCTAGCCAATTAGATACAAAACTGGCTAGAAGGTAGGAGACAGAGGGTGGTGGTGGAGGGTTGATTTTCAGACTGGAGGCCTGTGACCATGTATGTTATTACAGCTGACCTCAATTCAATCCCAGAGGCTGGATAACTGAAAGTATTTAAAGAGGAGATAGATGGATTTTTGAAATATCAGTGAGTTGAGGGCTCGGACGTACTGGCATGAACAAGGAAACGTGACCTGGGGTGGATCAGCCATGATCTTACAGAATGGTGGGACAGGCTTGTTGGGACGAATGGACTCCATCCTACCCCTTATGATCTTATTCTCACCAAATATCTACAATGTTCAATGGAGTAACAAAGAGTGATTCCCATGTGTCCTGAGCAGCATGCCCTACTCATAATGAAAGCAGCTGCTGAAAGCCCAGACTGCAATGGGTTGAAGTAGCCTGATCTAAAGATAAGTTTCAAATTACTCAGTTATGTCATTCAAGTGTGCAGCACTTTAAACAATCCATATTCTTCTTTGAATTAGTGTTTGTTCTTCTTAGGCCATTTTGATCAATCACATACAAGCATTCCAATTGGATACTTTTCTGTGATTAGATGTGATGCAAAACATCATGGGAAAGCAAAATCCAAAGGGGAGAGCTGAACAGTCATAGTGTCATACAGCACGAAAATAAACCCTTTGGTCTAACTCATCCGCACTGACCAGACATCCCTATCTAACCTCGTGCCATTTGCCAGAATTTGGCCAATATCCCTCTAAAACCTTCTTATTCATATACCCATCCAGATGCCTGTTAAATGTTGTGATTGTACCAGCCTCCACCGCTTCCTCTGGCAGCTCATTCCATATACACACCACCCTCTGCATGAAGAAGTTATCCCTCAGGTCCTTATTAAATCTTTCTTCTCTCATCTAAAATCAATGCCCTATAGTTTTGCACTTCCCCACTCTGGGAGAAAAGACCTTGGCTAGTCACCCTATGCATGCCCTCATGGCTTTATAAGCCTCTATAAGGTCACCCCTCAGCCTCCGACGCTTAAGGGAATAAAGCTCCAGCCTATTCAGCCTCTTCCTATAACTCAAACCATCCCCGGCAACCTCCTTTTAAATCTTTTCTGCATCCTCTCAAGTTTGACAACATCTTTCCCACAGAAGGACGACCAGAATTGAATGCAGTATTCAAAAAGTGGCCTCACCAATGTCCTTGACAGCCACAATACAGCATCCCGACTCCTGTACTCAATGTTATGACCAATGAAGGCAAGCGTGCCAAACATCTTCTTCAACACTGCCAACTGTGTTCCTTTGAGTGGCACGGTGGCCCAGTGGTTAGCACTGCTGCCTCACAGCGCCAGGGACCTGGATTCAATTCCACCCTTGGGTGACTGTCTGTGTGGGGTTTGCACATTCTCCCCGTGTCTGTGTTGATTAGCTCCAGTTTCTTCCCACAGTCCAAAGATGTGCAGGTTCAGTGGATTGACCATGCTAAATTGCCAATGGTGTGTAGATTAGGTGAGTTATAGGGGAGATGGGTCTGGGTGGGATGCTGTGAGGATGGGTGTGGACTTGTTGGGCCAAAGGGCCTGTTTCCACACTGTAGGGATTCTATGAACAACCTGTATACCAGTGACTGCACTATCAAGGAACTATGCACCTGCCACCTCTTGGTTTGGCAATGCTCCCCAGGGCCCTATCATTAACTGTACAAGTCCTGCCCTGGTTTGCCTTATCATATGCAACAATTCACGTTTATCTAAACTAAACTCCATTTGCTACTCCTCAGCTCATTGGCCTACCTGATCAAGGTCCCATTTTACTCTGAGATAATCTTCTTCATTGTCCACTACACCACCAATTTTGGTGTCATTTGCAAACTTACTAACCATGCCTCCTATGTTCAATGGACCCAGCATTGGTCAGATATCCTACATTAGTCCTTACCTTGTGTAATTATAAATCAGAGTTCAGTAAATCAGTGATTATCATATACAGATATATTATATATGATTCTTCCTTGATGCTTTCTCCTCAACCAGTCTGTAAAGAAACTAAACTCAGTATGGCATGAATCCACATGATAAAAGACACACTGCATGAGGTTTCCAACTCATTGCTCCCTTGCTGGGATCTGTTTCCATAGATTCCCAGATGTGGCCTCCTGCTGTGCTCACCTGACTCCCACTCCTTGGCCAACTGTTGTTGATCTTGGATTCAGGTGAGGCAGCTAACTCTAGTCTCTTTAAATCAGGCACCAATCAGGATGAATTTGACTCTCACCCCACCAGCCTACAGCTTGCCGTGGCTTCACATCAGGATTGTTGCATTCCAGAGAAAGCAGCTAATCTAATGCATTTAATGTAAAGTTCTGACATCTAGTGGTTAGCTTTGTCTTTACAGCATTAGCTAGGAATGGCTGCACCTGCCACACACTGATCAGATGTTAGCATTTCAGGACACAGCAAATAATAGCTTTTGATGTTATTGATAAGTCATGGAGTGATTTTCTCATTAATGCAATATTCTTAAGAATGCTTCAGAGATAGTAGGAACTGCAGATGCTGGAGAATCTGAGATAACAAAGTGTAGGGCTGGATGAATACAGCAGGCCAAGCAGCATCAGAGGAGCAGGAAGGTTGATGTTTTGGGCCTAGACCCTTCTTCAGAAATCAGAATTTCTTCAGAAATTCAGAAATTTCTGAAGAAGCGTCTAGGCCCAAAACTTCAGCCTTCCTGCTCTGATGATGCTGCTTGGTCTGCTGTGTTCATCCAGCTCCACACCTTGTTATCTCGGATTCTCCAGCATCTGCAGTACCTATTAGCCCTGATTGACAGGTTAGATTCCAATCGTGTCATGGGCCAGGATTCACTACAGTTCTTGAGAAGTGAGATTGCCAAGTTTCTGACTGACGAGAATATTTCCCGGAAGAGCAAGATTCCTTGGGATGATGAGGTTTTATGCACAATCCTGAGCACTTTGTTTGATTGCTTGCAGGATTTTGTCTTCTTCTCGGGCAGCTTATGCAATTAAGAATGAGCTAGTGTAGTAAATGGCTGCCTCATAAGTGGATAAGGCAGCTTTGCATGGTCCCCTTCTGATCTTTAAGACTCTATTCTACTCAGTAAAGCTGTGCTACATCAGTAACAACATGCAGGTGCCAATTAAAGCATAATATGAAATGGTGAATACATTAAATCGAGGACAAATAAACCAGATAGAAATAATGAGAAGTGCACACAGTTCGGGTATTAGAGTCATTGGGCTCTACAGCATGGAAACAAACCCTTCAGTTCAACTTGTCCATGCCGACCAGATATCCTTTATTAATCTAGCCCCGTTTGCCAGCATTTGACCCATATCCCTCTAAACTTTTCCTGTTCCTATACCCATCCAGATGCCTCTTAAATGTTGTAATTGTACCAGCCTCCAGCACTTCCTCTGGCAGCTCATTCCATACACGCACCATCCTCTGCATGAAAATGTTGCCCCTTAGGTCCCTTTTAAATCTTTTCCCTCTCACCTTAAACCAATGCCCACCCCAAGGAAAAGACCTTATCTATTTACCATATCCTTGCCCCTTATGAATTTATAAATCTCCGTAAGGTCACTCCTCATCCTCCGACGATCCAGGGAACATAGCCCCAGCCTATTCAGCCTCTCCTTATAGCTCGAACTCTCCAACCCTGGCAACATCCTTCCAAATCTTTTCTGAACCCTTTCACATCTGAGCAATTCTGAAATGACAGGAGTGACACACAACAACTGGAGGAGATGAATGTTAATATTTAATTATCAAATTGCAGTCTTGCTCCACCTTATCAATGCAACCTTCTCCAAAGACCGTCTCTCCCTCCCAACCATTGCCCAACAGGAACTCTTCATTCCTCTGCCTTCTGTGCATTGCTCTCCTTCCCTTCTGCCCACCTTTGATAGCCATATCCTAAACCATTCAGTCTCCAGAGTCTGGAAGGCTTCCCTTAAAGCATCCTGCCTCTCCACCTCTCCCGTTGGATTTTGCTTTTCCTTTTCTAATCACAGAAAAGTACCTAGTTGGAATGCTCATACATTATTAAATAAAAGACCAAAATCATATTGCAGGAACAAACTTGAATTCAAAGAGGGATACAGAGTCATTCAAGAGCTGCGCACATCTAAATCACAGGACAGAGTAATTGTAACCTGTTCTGTGATTAGCCCACTGGCAGCTTTAGGAATCAGGAATTGCTTGCAGATATTTTCTGAGCAACCTGTTCAGTGATGTTATTACACACATTGGGAACAGGTAGGACTTGAACACAGCCAGGTATAATGAGGTACATGGTGAGCAGCGCATTGGTTGCAAAGTGGCGCACAAAGATCTTTTTTGTATTCACTCACAGGAAATGGCATCACTAGCTGGACCAGCATTTATTGCCCATCTCTAACTGAGTGCAGTTGAGAGTCATGCATATTGCTGTGGGTCTGGAGTCACGTGTAGGCCAGACCAGATAAGGTTGGTAGTTTCCTTCCCGAAAGAACGTTAGTGAACCAGATGGGCTTTTCCAACAATTGATGATAGTTTCTTGGTTATCATTAGATTCTTGATTCCAAAGATTTTATTGAATTCAAATTCACCATCTGACACGAACTGGGGTCCTCAGCGTGTTAGCTGCACCTCTCAATTAATAGCTAACCATAATTCTACAAAGCCATTGCCTTCCCTTTGCCCAAATATAACCCAGCACTTTCAATCCAGCAGGGAGAAAATTGGGATAGAGAAGACTTCAAAAATGTTACTGGATACTTCACCCAACTTGTTTCAGTTTTTCTTCCTTTTTCCACATAGTGTCTGATCTCAGTAGACCGCCGCCCACAGACCACCTGGTCAGTACTGGAAACATACAGTGCCTGGGAATTCCATTTAACCTATCATAGGTTTGTAGGTCTAACCTTAAACCCACTATAGCCAGGAACAAGTGTTTAACCCACTTGGACTCCTGTATGTCAAAACATTGTACTTACAATCCAGTATCTAACCCACTGGAACTCTTCTATAGCTATATCACTGGAGCTATGATCCAGTGTTTAAACCACAGGAACTCTTGTATACCTGTAACATTGTAGCTTTTCAATGTTGTAGCTAAGATTCACTGTTTAACACACTGGTGCTCATGTGTATCCGTATCATTGCAGCTATGACCCAGTGTCTGACACACTGGGACTCCTGTGTATTTGTAACTTGTAGTTATGACCTGCTGTTTAACCAGGGTATCTAGGACTCCTACATAACCCACTGTAACCATAACCCTCAGTAATTAGGACTCTTGGGTCACCCATTCCAACTGACAACCTTGTGTAATCGACCGGAAATATATACAAGTCATCAATCAATATTGGCGTAGCTGTTTACACAACCTTCATAAAAGTAGTCTTTCCAGATAGTACCACTAAGGGGAGCTCCCAGTTAAGGTCAGAGAGATAAAAAGAAAGACAATTGCCTCAGACCAGGAATAAAGTCCCACACCCTGAGAACCAGCAAGATTACAGTGCAATGGACATAATTTTATCAAGATGATTAAACTGAGGATGATCACCAGACAGAAAATTTACTCAAATTTGGCATTTCCTTGGTATTCAGAATGTTTACAGAATAGATATGACATGTGAGATCTGAAAACTCCGGGCATGGGACAGAAGAGGACACAAACTTCAATATGAAAAACACAAAGCCCCGTACCTATGGAAAACAAGAACTGTATTTATATAGCTCCACGTTTGGACATGAGTATAGCCCAAACTGGTTTGAAGCCAATGAATTCTTTATGACGCAGAATTTTATGCACCCTTGTGGGTGAATTGGTGAGCACACAGGGACATAGAATTGGGGATAATGTCAAGGATGCTGTCCCCATCACTTACCTTACCTTCCCCGAACGCACTGCACTTTTACATACAGCAGGGGAGATGTCAAGTGGCCAAATTACCAACTGAAGCTCTTTAATGAGGAATTAATTGCCACTTAAGGGGCTCTTCCCAGCTTGCTGCAAGTTTTGCCAGGGTGAACATAGACAGTGCATTGTATTTTTGTACGTATGATGCACTATCAGTTTAAGAAGACAACGATAAGACATAATGGTGATGCTGTTGGCCATTTAGGGCACGAAACAGCTTAGTGCGACCTTGCTGTCTCTGTAGAATGAACGGCTCTTTCATAAAACCCCTGCTGTTTAACATTTTAGCATCCTGGTCCTTCTTAGAACTTAACAGGCAGGATGCTTGTTGGAGAGTATCGTGTCACATTCCTTGGACTATTTACAGAAGAGAACAGGGATCCTCCTTTATACCAGCTCCATCCCACTCATTATTCCCCCTGCCCCTGTTTGGACCAGACCAGACCCCCTCAAGATATTCTAAGAAAGTAGCCTAGACTCTAACTTTTTCTTATTTTAAAGGCAAACGTCAAGTACCTGTCCCAAATGCAATGCGACTGGTCAAACTATTCGATATTAAGCAAAACACAACGTATTTAAACACTGCAGTTAAAATACAACCAAAGAAAGAGGAATTTAGAATAACAATTCTATTGGAAAACTCAACAAAATAACAGATACAGTAACTATTACCAATTAACTGTTCTAATATTGTAACATCTCATAAATGCACCCGTTGGCAAAAAAAAGGGAAATTCAAACGGAGGTTCTCACATGCAGTTCCCCAATCCAGGAGGAAAAGCCATCTAGAGAGAATTCAGAGAATGTAGCAGTCAACAGATATTGACTGAAGCTTCCAACTCTTCTGAGACCCAAGTAGCTTCTGCTGTTATGCAGAAATCCTGATCTGTGAGAACTGGCTACATCTATTTAGGCTGTTAAAAGTATAAACAAGGCCTCCCAAGCTGTGTACACAAGTGGCCCTCAGTAGCCAGCTCGGTACCTCTGCCTTACAACATCTCTTTAAAAAAAGACAAAATAGCCTCTTAAAGTGACGGCACTGACACACCCCACGTTTCCACCCCTCTTGGAGAGTGCATCACTGCCTTTCCCCATTATTTCTTGCCCCTTGCCAAGACTCCGAGCCTGGCCACACCAAGGTCCCCTCCCCACTCCCCCTCCCTCCAAGTATACTTCCTTATCTGGCTCCACTGACAAGTCTGTTGGGTACTGGTGCAATCCCATCAGTGGCCACAGATCCGAGTGGCACTGCTGTAATCTAGCGACTAGCTGACTATTTGTTTGGCCAGTAACAATTGGAAGTGGGGCTTTCTCCCAAAGTAGGAGTAGAAATCTTGACCTTGGCTTGACACCTTCGAGTGTTAGATGTCTGTGGCAAAGGCCAGCAGGGCAGGCTCCAAAGTGGCACTAACCTACGCACCAGGAGGTGGGAATCCAGTGTAATCTGAAATACTGCCCATGTTGAGTAATTAATACATGGCACAAAATTAAATTCACACAGCAAAGTCTCACAAGGAGCAAAGAAAGAAGTGATCCAAGCATTTCTTAGTGTAGGTGGTTGGAAGATAAATATTGGCCAGAACATAATCCCAAACCTTCTTCAGAAATTGTTTGAGATCTTTCATATTTGCTCAAAGTCTCAGTTTGGTGACTCAACTTAGATTATGATTCAAGTGCTCAACTTGAGTAAGACATGACATGCTGACTCAGAGGTAAGCAAGCTCCCATCACTGACCCATTCTTCCCATAATAAATTTGTTCCTCATTTCCCTCCCTCCAGAATTACCTGTCACTTGACTGGAGTGATCATTAGTCAAGTTTGAGTCAAGGCAAGGCTGTGGAAGACAAACTCAATCTGATCTTCACACAATATTCACGTCTCGCCATTTCCAAGCAATGTTATCAGTGATCACTCACTAACACATCTGATTGTTCACCCAGGAAATTCCATGTCACTGGTGATAGGTTCCGTGGATCCTTGCTTGGTTGACGAGCCGAATCCTAAAACCACATCTCCTGCCACATATTTGGCAGGTGTTTCTGGGAAGTGGAACCGGTTCTTGTCCTTGAGATCATTGGCATTCCCTTTTCCGGTTCCTTTTCTGTCCTTCCTCTTGCCGAGGGTGTTCTCGAAGAATTGTGTTTCTTCATACAGGAGTTTTCTCCAAATGAGGTTTCTCTGAATGATGGTCTCCCACACGTTAATGTCCATGTTGCATTTCTTGAAGGAAGCCCTCAAGGGAGTGTTTGAAATACTTCCTTTGTCCTCCTCTCATTTGGGTGCCTTCTTTGAGCTGGGCAAAGATGATTTGCTTTGGCAAATAGAAACTAGAAGCAAGAATTCTTATTATTCCTCCTGTTTTGTGTATTCCAGGGCTATGGAGTTTAATGTTTCCTGTCCCTTCCACCACGACTACCCATCACATAACACATCCATCAGCAGGTCTGACTGGGAACATTCCACTGGTATGTTCACTGCATGTGTCTGAGCTTGGGGTCTTGTTGCTCATGTCCCGTGCCTAGATCAAGGTCATATGGTCCATCTAGTTTCATTCTTCATTAATTCCCTGTAATGATTTGGTCGTACCATAGATTCCCTTCCATTATATAGGACGTATGGCAGTGAAACAGGCCATTCAGCTCAACCAGTCCATGCTGTGTGCTATGCACTCAACCGTGCTACCATTGAATATTAACTAAATCTACCTTTATAGCCATCTACCCACTTTTCCCTCAAATATTTATCGAACATCCTTTTAAATGTTCATTACTCACCTCAACCGCTACTTCTCACAAGGTCCATGTTCATACCACTTTATAATTAAAGAGGTTTTTCTCTGAATTATCCATTGTATTTCTTGATCACTGTCTTATAATGATAGTCTCAAATTATGGTCCTCCCCCGACAACTCTCCAAGCTCCACTAATAATAGTCTAATAATAAACATTGAAAACACTCCCGTTCATAATTTTAAAGCTTTCAGTGAAGTCCTCCCTCAGGTTTTTATAATAGTCCAATAGCTTCATGGTTACCATGACTGAGTCTAGATCTTTATTCCAGATTTATTCATTCACTGAACATAAATTTTCACTAGTTCAGGGCTCTTGTTCAGGACTAAACCAGAAACATAACCACTGTGCTACAGCTCCCAGCCTTCAAAGCATGCAGACTCTACCATTTCAAAGAACCAGGGCAGCAGATAGGTGGGAACATTATCACCTGAAAGTTCCCCTCCAAGTCACTCACCGTCCTGACGTGGAAATATATCACCATTCCTTCCCTGTTCCTGGGTGCTGTCACCTCAACAGTTCATGAAGGCGTATCATCATCACCTTCTCAAGGATTGTTAGAAACGGGAAATAAATGCTGGCCCAGCCAGCAATGCCCATATGCAATAAATAAAAAAAAATGCTAGGCGGGTAAGGGGATACTGTAGGAATCCCAGCAGGCATAGGAAATAAGTTGATATCAATGAGCTGTCACTCCTCCAGCCCAGTCCATCCACCATCTCACATACAATTCCTGCTGCCATTCCAATTGATTTCAGTCAGGATAACAGAGAAATATTACCTGATTCTCAAGTGAGTATTGTGAGTCAGCAAGTCATCTCACTACAAATTAACATCTACACTCCTATCCTCTGTATATTCTCAATTTTTTCTTTGCTTGTGATTGGGAATATGACATTCTTATATACGTTTGGGATTCTTATCAGCATTACCTCACTGTTGCTGAGTCAAAACCCTGGAATGCTGTCCCCAACAGAGCTGTGGGTACTCCTATAACCTGTAGCAGCTGGGACTTGAACCCAGACCTTCTGTGCAAGAGGTAGGGACACTGCCACTACACCACACAAACCTCAGCAATCAGCATGTACATTCCTCATCACAGGAACTGGAACTGTATCCCAGAAGCAGGATTTAGGGCAAGTTTGGAAAATCGACGTCTGCCGCATCAAAGTCCATTCAAGTTCTAGTCACATAGTATGGGAGTCTAGGTGGTTCGCAGCTGCTGACCTCATTTTAACATCATTAACATGTAAATCATAATATTCCCACATCCCATTTACCAGGGGCACATGTGCAGATTGATTGAAAAAAATCCCCATTGAACCTAGACCTGCACCCTATTCGCTGAGAGTTTCCCTTAAAACATTCAAAATGTAAAAATTTGCCAGGAAGATTCTTTCCCCTGCTCAACCTTATTAAATGGTTTCCTCTCTGTTGCCTTGCCAATATCCTCTGCTGTGTCTCTTCTCTTGATTTCTTCCCTGCCCTTTTCAATCCTTTTTTTTAATCTCTTTCTCTCCTTCCTTCAGCTCTGCTCTCTGCTAAACTGTGTATAAAGTGGGAGGGAGAGAGGATAAACTAGTGGCTGGAGTAGCAATAGAGAATTCAAGTGGTTCTTGGCGGAAAGACCACTTTTATTTCCCTGGACTGTGGAAAATGGAAAAAGTCACTGCTATGACGCCATGGAAGAAGATGCTGCCGTTTTGGTTTAAGGAGAGTAACCAGAACTCATTGTGCGTTGTACACACAAGGTTTTCTTACTTAAGCAGGGGTAGAAGGTTCTACATCTTGGCTCTGTGGAGATAACACAGTGTGGAGCTGGAGGAACGCAGCAGGCCAGGCAGCATCACAGGAGCAGGAAAGTTGACGTTTTGGGTCAGGACCCTTCTTCAGAAATGGGGCAGGGGGAAGGGAGCTCTGAAATAACTAGAGAAAGGAGGGTGGAGGTGGGGAAGGTAGGTGGGATGGTGATAGGTGAATGCAGGTAGGCGATGGTGGGGATTGGTCAGTGAGGTGGGAGGAGCGGATAGGTGGGAGAGAAGACGGACAGGTTGTGTCAGGTCAAGGAGGCAGGAATGAGAGGGAGTGTTGGTCATCGGATGAGGCTGGGGTTGGGGAGATTTTGAAACTGGAGAAATCCACATTTAGGCCATTGAGCTGTAGGCTCCCGAGGTGGAACGTGAGGCGTTGCTCTTCCAGTTTGCGGGTGACATCATTGTGACACTGGAGAAGGCCCAAGATGGACATGTCGCCCAGGGTGTGGGAGGGAGAGTTGAAGAGGTTCGCGACTGGAAGGTGTTGTCGTTTGTCATGAACAGAGCGCAGGTGCCTCCGCTTGGTCTCACCGATGTAGAGGAAGCCACAATGGGAGCAGTGGATGCAGTAGTCCACATTGGTGTATGTGCAGGTGAACATCATCCCGCATTTCTGAAGAAGAGTCCTGACCCGAAACATCACCTATCCTGCTCCTCTGATGCTGCCTGTGCTCCTCCAGCTTCACACTGTGTTTTCTCTTACTCCAGCATCAGCAGTTCTTACTATCTCTCTTGGCTTTGTGGAGTTGTGTTCAGGTCAGCTTCACCCAGTGATAGGCTTTCGATTGGGTTTTCAACCACAATCAGTTGTGTGTATTCAGGGGAACTCAGCATAGTAACAGCTCCATGATTGGTTCCTTGGTGAGAGGCTGTAGCTTTGTGTTTGGACAATACAGTGGAAACATCCAACCTGTGAAGGAGTATACACTCTCTCCCTCTCCCTTCTGGGAGTTGGGAAGTAAAAGGAAACCCCAAGCAACTAGCTACTGTCTTCCTCGCTTTGTAAATCCATTTCTTGATTAAAAAATCAGGGAAGTTAAACGTGTCGGTCCTCAATTAGTGTATAGAATATTGTGAATTGTCCATAACCTCATGTCGTCAGCAAGGAGATAAAAGGGATCAGAAGGGAACTGATTGCGATACAAATGCAATGTGTTATGACTCGACTTAAGAGTGTGCTGTTAGTTATGCTGCCCTATTTTCAAATGTGTATATGCATGATTAAACCACCAAGATAATCGATTTGCCTAACTACTATTCAAGACAAAAGAAATTCACATTAGGTTTCATTATTAACAGGAAAATAATTGTAAACAAATGTATCCTTAAATGAGCAAAAATAATGAAGAATTCACTACTATGCAACTTAACCTACACCCCTTTAAAATCCCAAGTATGCACACATTTATTCATGGATAAACTGGGCAGAGTCTGCAAGAGCGATGGCCTAGTGGTATTGTCACTGGACTGTTAATCCAGAAACCCAGATAATATTCTGGGCACCCAGTTTCGAATCATGCCATGGCAGATAGTGGAATTTGAATTCAATAAAATATCTGAAATTAAGAATCTTAATCCATTGCCGATTGTCAGGGAAAAATCTATTTGGCTCAGTAATGCCCTTTAGGGAAGAGAACTGCCATCCTTACTTGGTCTGGCCTCCATGTGACTCCAGACCCACAGCAATGTGGTTGACTCATAACAGCCCTCTGGGCAATTAGGGATGAGCTATAAATGCTGCCTGGTCAGTGATGCCCTCATCCCGTGAATGAATAAAGGGAAATAAAATACCACAGCTGGAACAATGTGAAGGCTGTTGCTGGGCAGTCTGTCCTTTTCTGAATGATTTCCAGTGCCCCAAAATGTATTCAGCTCACTGCTGCAAAAAGTTGTTGTCTTGCTAAAGTCTACATTACATGATCCCATTTGATCGTCAAAGTTGCAGAAAATATCTCTCGTGGTGCTTTTTAGCTATACGACAAAGCCCAACTTTAATTTTCCAGTCCGTAGTGCGAAGGGAAAAATATATGGTCCCTTACATGCTTCCAACATTAAGGTGAGAGTGGAGGGAGCCTGCTTGAATGTTGAAGGTTTGGTTGGATAATGCAAGATGTTTGTGTCTTGTTGCGAAAGGAAAGTAGGCTGCCTTCAGCTTGTACTTCCAAGGGTTGGAGATTGGCAGGCAGGGTGGAAATGGAAGGTTCGGCCATTTTTGGAGTGTCCTGAGAGAAGACCTCTGAGGGCCCTATGTGTTTGGGTGCCACCTGGCACCACCTTGTCTCCTTGTGAGGAAGGGACAGCCTAGAGTGAGTGCCAGTCTCCATGAGGACCAGTGGCAGGGGTGATTGTAATTCTTTGTGAGTATCCTGCAGAACCTGAAGGTTTCGCATGTGACTGTCCAATCTGTCCTTGGAGGAAATGGCCTGTGTGGGCAGCTTCTCGGAGATCTTCACAATGACTGTCCAACAGCAAGAACGGCAGCTTCGGAATTCATCAGCAAACAGATCCCCTTTTAAGGGGGTCAGGCACGATGGGTGCTGGATTTCTAGCAGATTTTTTTTTTTACTATTCAGTCACAGGATATGCCCAGGGTGGCTAGGCCAGCATTCATTGCCCAACGAGAGGGCATTTGAGAGTCAAACACATTGTTGTTGGTCTGGAGCCAGATGTAGGCCAGGCCCGGGTAAGGGTGGCAGTTTCCTTCCCTAAAGGAAATTAGTGAGTCAGATAGGTTTTTCTGACAATCAACAATGGATTCACGGTCATCTTAATTCCAGATTCTTTACTGAATTCAAACCCCACCATCTGCCATGGCAGCATTCAAATCCAAGTCCCCAGTGTTATGACTGAAATGAGGTGAGCCATGTGGACCTCATAGGATATGAGTTCCCTGACTGGGGCTGTTAATCTGGTCCAATCAGGGATCCATGGCTGACAGATATGAACGTCAGACTCTCTGACATTCTGAGAGCTGGCTCTGAGGGAGCTGGATCAGTGTCAAGATCTTTCCTCGTGTAAATGAAGGGTGACTTGGTGATGATATACGGGCCTCTGTGAAGTTATTTCACCCAGAAATATTACCCGCGTCTCCGGATTATTGTCTAGCAATAATACCATTCTGCCATTACTTGATATTTGCTGTCACAAATATTGTTGGAGATGTTTTGGGAGGATGCCT
Organism: Ginglymostoma cirratum; assembly: GCA_024137785.1. NCBI lineage: Eukaryota > Metazoa > Chordata > Chondrichthyes > Orectolobiformes > Ginglymostomatidae > Ginglymostoma > Ginglymostoma cirratum. The sequence continues at coordinate 53,330,385 of JAHRHZ010000063.1, read as the reverse complement.
GGAGGACCAGGAGAGGGCTTCAGTGACCTAACCTGGTCAGGAATAGTAAATAGATTTGACCATACTCCATTTCTGCAGACTGCCTTTGCTGAGCTTACTCCAGCACATCACTCCTGGCAACAATTTACTTCGCAATGCATCCACTTTGTCTCTCTGTGGGCATCTTCACATGCACGTCTATCCATTAAACCCCGAAAGTCGCTTTAACTTCTCCAATTGCTGGAGGCAGCTTAGAACATTAGAGAAAGGAGGAAGGTCCAGTAAAGACTAATAACTTCACAGGATGAATTGCAGGAATATTTTGATTTCAGAGGGTAAGTGAGAACTTCCCAGTTACAAGTTGATACTATTAAATATCAGAAGCCCCATGTCATACTAAACTTGGTCGTGTTGACTTGATTTCAATAGCAAGTGAAATATGATCTTCTGCGTGTTGATCTGTTGAACATCCTTACCCTGCCACTCCTCATTCATAGAATTTCACCCTGACACCACATACAGCTGGAGTCCAGGGGTGATCAAATTGTAAAGGAGCTGACTCTTTCTGAGGATGCACATGGCTCATACTTACCATGCATTAGGGAAGGCACTGACACTTCAGTGGAACCAGTCAGACCAAAGATTGACTTTTAACCCACAGACTTACTATTCACAACAACAATGTCGAGGTTTAGGAATAGAACATACAGACCGTATCAGAATGGGGTGGCTTCTCTGCTGAACACAGGCACTGAAGCATAGCATAATCGTTTAGCAGCAACAGTGAATGTGCAACATACTGACAGACCTTCCAGTCACACTGACAATGACTGCAGAGAGAATAGTGCAGTCTGTCTCAAGCTTGAGCGTTGCAGGACATTGCTGCTCTGTTCGCTCACATGAACAGGGTGGGCAGCTTTGTGAAACATTAAACACATTGCTGAGTGCTGGCATTAGGCAGTTTCACTGCCCTGCATCAAAAAGATCTCTAGCAGAATGGAGGCAGTGAAGTGCGGCTGGTTCATGAGAGAAGGGAGATGGTGTAAGGGGACCCACGGAAGTAGTCACTCAGTTCAGAGAACAACCACCTCTCACCAGCTGTACACACATCCACCTGCTCCTCCCCAATGCTAAACTGTAGCCAACCTGCCACCTTGTGCCCCAAAGCATCTCGGTGCCCATGATGATACCATAGCTTTAAGAAGTGTTTTCCTTTATGAAGAAAGGTTGAGACAGAGGTGCAATTGGTCTGCTCAAAACCAATAAACAGTTTGTGAGGCCTTGGGTGATTGTTAAAGTTGGAACAATAGAAGCAGCCTGAATGGGTGGGGTCAGCTCTCACAGGACCAGGAGTTTTAGTTTTAGCTTTCTGCAGTTTCTGGGGTCTTGAAGCTGAATGTGAAAGCTCTTATTCCTCTCTCTGCTACAGCTAACAGCTGGGGTTCTCTTCTTGCTATTAGAATTGCATGTGAGACAATCTGTTTTACTGAATTTGTCTCTGCCAAGGGTGTGTTTATAAGATATTATTATATTGGGCCAGTTAATGAGTAATATTTAATGTGTATACTATACTATTAAGCATTTCAATAGAGTTACAGTTGAGGAAAATCTTTTGTTTTTATTTTGTCTGTATTTTAACTGTAATATAAAAATAAAGCGTGTTTTGTTTAAATTTGAGTGGTTTAACAAATTGAATTGTGACTGGAATGCAACGCCTTACATTTACCTTTTAAAATTAGGGTCCAGGCTATCTTCTTAATATACTTTGAAGAGGTTTGGGCTGGTCCACGTCGATGCCCCAGTACATAAATAGCAAATGTATGCAGGTATAAGTAGGAAAGCTAACAGAATGTTATTGCTTATTTTGAGGGGATAGGAATTGAATTCAAAAGCTGGGGAGATTACACTTCAATTATATAAGGCACTAGTGCATCCAAATCTGGAGACTATTGTGCACTGTGCTGACCTCCATACTTAAAGCAGGGTATAAATGAGTTGGAAGAAGTTCAGGGAAGGTTTACTAGACTATTATCTGGAATTGAGGGGGTAGTGTCTTATTAGGCAACTTTAGACTAGCTTTGGATCGACTAGAGTTTAGAAGAGTAAGAATTGACTTGAGGGAAACTTAACAAGATCCCAAAGAGGCATTTTCAGTTTGAATGTTTGCCTACAAGTCATGCACCATCCTGATGTGGACTCGTATTGCTGCTCCTTCATTAACTCTAAAGTGCTGGAGTTCCTCAGCAAGCAGCATTGTGGGAGCACTTCCACCACATTTCGTCCTGTGGTTCGAGAAGGCAGCTCACCATCACCTTCTCGAGGGCAAGCAGGAGTGGCCAATAAATATTTGCTTGCCAGCAATGCTCATATCCCAAGAATGGATCTTAAGTAAAATTGAATCACTCGGAGTACCAGTACAAACTCAGAATCAGGGCTTGATAATGATTGGCGTAGCTTTTGATTTTTAAAGCTGCAATTGCTAATATTTCTCTTTTCTTCCCTCGCAAACATATAAGCAGTGTGGAAGCAGTGAGTTCTCCAGGCCGCCTGGTTTGAAACTTACATTGTAATGCCTTGTTTTCACTTTGAGATCCTGTTTAGTTTGTATATTATTGGGGTTCCGATCCAGGAGCTGAGGCCCCTGGAGAGGGAACAGAAGGCACCAACATTACATCACTTCTTGCATGACTTCATACTAATCTCAGTAATAGAACCAGAATCAGGAGCACAGACGCCAACGGGAGGCCCCCTAGTAGCAAAGTGATTTATAATTACCGAAAGAACAGGCACATTGCAAACTCATTTAAAACACTTCCAGAGTACTTTGTTAATTTTCATGTGAGATGTTTTGAAGTAGGTCATTCTTTAAACCCTTTTCTTTAATGACTCAAGTATACACAATTCTTAAGCAGAGCAAGTCTGGCTCGACTGGTTTCCAACGGGGAAAGGGGGGAGCAGGCGGTCACCCTGAGGTTAAGTAATCTCAGGTGGACATTCAGCCAAATCCCCAAGGAAAGGCGTCTGCTAGAACTATTTGGTTCAATTATCAGTGGGGAAAGTAAGCACGCTTTAGTGCGTGCTGTCACCGGGAGCTTGAGGTTCAAGGTTCCGCTCTTCATTAAAGAAAGAACAGATGTGTTGTAGCATCAAGAGGAATTTTACAAAAATGAGTTGATTCTTTACCAGTGAGATACTGCGGGGAGTATTAAGAGCAAAGAGCACGCAAAGTTTAGGTTCAAAAGGTTTGCTAAAATCAGCAAAGATTTAAGCCCCTCAGGAGAGGCAGTATACAAAGGAGGTAATTTGAACAAGATTTTTAATTGCGATTTCAATTTACCATGACATGTACAAGTTTTGCAGGCTCACCATTGAAACAAAGGTGAGAAGACGATGTGGCAAATTTCTGGGGTTCATTAAAAGGTGACATCAGTTAATAGTTAATGATTACAGCTTTCTTCCTTAACTGTCACAGGGAAAGGATGTGCTGAGATTACAAGCTACACTTTGGAGGTGTTTTTGTGATTAAGGATCAGGATAGGTAACACAATTAGCACCCTAGGTGAGACCTCTGTCTCAGGATCACAAGGACCATCAGCCAGCAATAGAGTGACCAGGTAACGGTCAAAGGTTGAGGGCAGGGTTCGGACGGGTCAAGGTTGGAAGAGAAAGCAAGACTTAAAGAAACAAAAACGGAAATTGCTGGAAAAGCTCGGGCAGATCTGGCAGCATCTGTGGAGAGAAATCAGAGTTAATGTTTCCGCTCCAGTGGCACTTCCTCAGAGCTGCTGGTGACTAGGAAAATGTTTGTTTATATGCCGTTCATTTAAAGATTCAAAGAGCAGAAATTTAGAGATTTAAAGAGAAAGTTCAAGATCGGGCATAGAGACATTGGCAACAGTTTAAACTGCCAGTCTAAAAGGGAGCTGTGAGACTGTGGTAAGAGTTTAAACAGTGAGTGTGGGAGGGGGTAAACAGCTTGACGGTCAATTTGTGTGTTTGGAACGGACTGTGTGCAGTCTGAAAAAGATCCAAGTATGTTGCCATGGGAATGAAGTTTAAGTGATTGGTTGGTGGTTACTTTCTGTATTTCCTATCTCTAAATATGTCAGCTACACATCCCAAAGACTCGAAGGGAGTATTAAACAGCATGCACCTTTGCTATTTGCAGCAAGCAAGGTACTGACTGTGTCCAATCAGCCCACATTTGCAACACAGTGTCTGACATTGGATTTGATTCTGCGGTTGGACAACATCTGCTGAATAATCCTGACTGTTTGAGAAACTATGCTGCCAATCAATTTAGAATTGTCAGCTGGGCTCACGCTATTTTGCACTTGCATGTATGGGAAGCTACATATATTAATATACCAACCCTGTGCTCAGCACACAGAATAAACATACACACAGGATGTAGTAAGTGTAATGAGGTCAGCCAGGTAGAACTCATAGAATATGAGCTCTCTGACTAAGGCTATTAATCTGGTCCAATCAGGGACCCCTGTTTGACAGATATAAACAGAAGTGTCAGAAATTCTGAACAAAACCAGAAGTTGCTGGAAAAGCTCAGCAGGTCTGGCAGCGTCTGCGAAGAAAAAGAATCAGAGTTAGTGTCTCAGTTCCAGTGACCCTTCCTCAGATCGGTCAGAAATTCTGTTCACTCTGAGGGGGCTGGATCAGTGTCAAAGACTGACCACATGTAAGTAAAGTGTAACTTGGGGATGAGATACTAGCCTCTTCATACAATGCAAAAGCAGGCCATTCAACCCATCAAGTCCACACTGACCCTTTGAACAGCATTCCACCCACACCTGCTCCCCTACCCTATCCCAGTATTTCCCATGGCTAATTTTCTTGTTAAATGTCCCGATGAGCGAAAGACAAAAAACTTTGACAATATGTGTCTTCTTCCAGCAATATTCAACAGTGTGCTTGGGTAACAGTGTTGTTGAAGGATGAGAATAGTACAGTTGTGAAAAATGTCCTTGGTTCAGCAGAGCTCTGTTCGGGTGGTGATAAGTAAGCACTGGAAAGAAGTCACCTGCAAGAGTAGTTTATAGGCCCTTGATCATAGCTAAACAACAGCGCAGAGTAGACATGAAGAAACGATTGGGCCTTTTAAGAAAGACACAGCAGTAATCATGTGTGACTTTAATTTCCATATTAATTGGATAAATCAGTTTTTCAAAGGAACCTGAAAGATGAGTTCATCAAATTTATTTGGGACAGTGTCTTACAGTAACATATTCTACAACACCAGGGATCTAGCTATTTTAGACCTCACAATGAGACAGGATTAATTAATGACTCTGAAGTCTCGAGGCAACAGAGCTCATAAATTGATAGTGTTATGGTACCAGTTGATGTTATTACCAGGCAAGTCAGATCCCAGACTGAAATCTAGCTTGATGGATCATATTTATTTTGTTTTATTTGATGACGTGGTCTTTCATGGAAACATAAGTTTTCAGTGCTGTAGTTTTGGTCCTCATAACAAATATTGCACAAAAAATGATAAAATCAATTTAACCAAGCTATTAAAATATAACACAATTTGAAAGGCTTCAAAAAACGATAAAGATACATTAAGCTGTCTATCCCAACAATATCGCTTTAAAGTGGTCAGACAACAGAGAGAATTCCCTTCTCTGTCATATCGTAAGGTTTGACTTAACTGTTGAATTCAATTTTCTGTCTTGAGAATCTGATAGTCTCTTCCTTGATTAGTCCACAACTGAGTTCAAACTTTCTTTAGTTCAAATAACCCCTTCAAGATTCTAACCAAAAATTTTCTGGTTCAGAACATTCAAACTAAATGTCTTATCTTGAATTAATTTATAGAGTCATAGAGTCACACAGCACGGAAATAGACTCTTTGGTCCAACCAGTCCATGCTGACCATAATCCCAAAATAAACTAGTCCCACCTGCCTGCTCCTGGCCTACTTCCCTCCAAACCTTTCCTATTCATGTACTTATCTGAATGTCTTTTATATGTAATTTTAAATACAATTGTCCCCACATCCACCACTTCCACTGAAAGTTCATATCACTCACGAACCACTGTCTGTGTATAAAAAAGCCCCTCATGTCGTTTTAAAATCTTTCTTCTCTCACCTTAAAAAACCTTTCTTCTCTCACCCCCTAATCTTGAAATCCCCATCCGAGGGGGAAAAAAACCCCTGCCAATCACCTTATCTATGCCCCTCAGGTTTTTGTAAATCTCTATAAGGTCACCCCTCAACCTCCTACCCTCAAGTGAAAAACGTCCCAGCCTATCCAACCTCTCCTTATGACTCAAACCCTCCATTATTCCTAGCAATATCCTGGTAAACCTCTTCTGAACTATCTCCAGCTTAATAATATCCTAATAATATCCTTCCTATAACAGCATGACCAGAACTGGAAACAGTACTCCATAAGAGACCACACCAATGTCCCGTACAAACTAACATGATGTCCCAACTTGTTTATTTCAAAAGCCTGAGCAATGAAGGCAATGTTGCTAACTACCCTTACCTATCCATAATGCAAACATCAAAGAATTATGTACCTGAACCCCTAGGTCTGGCTGTTCTACTACACTACCCAAGGCCCTTCTTTTAATTCTATAAGTCCTGCTCTTGTTGATTTTACCAAAATATAATACATCGTATTTATCCATTTAGCCACTCTTCAGCCCTCTGACTTAATTGATCAAGATCAAATTATTTCCTAACTAATTGTTTTCTGTGGGAGAAACTGTTTCAATGTACTTGCCTTTATTGGTCAGTGCAGAGTGTAGGAGTTGGGAGGTCGTTTTGTGGCTGTACGGGACATTGGTTAGGCCACTATTGGAATACTGTGTGCAATTCTGGTCTCCCTGCCATACGTAGGATGGTGTTAAACATCAAAGGGTTCAGAAAAGATTTCTAAGGATGTTGCCAGGGTTGAACAGTTTGAGCTCTAGGGAGAGGCTGAATAAGCTGGGGTTATTTTCCCTGGAGTGTGGGAGACGGAGGGGTGACCTTATAGAGATGTATAAAATCATGAGGAGCATGGATAGGGTGAATAGACAAAATCTTTTCCCTGGGGTGGGGGAGTCCAAGACCAGAGGGCATAGGTGTAAGGTGAGAGGGGAAAGATTTAAAAGGGATCTAAGAAGCAACGTTTTCACACAGAGGGTAGTGAGAGTATGGAACGAGCTGCCAGAGGAAGTGGTGGAGATTGGTACAATTACAACATTTAACAGGCATCTGGATGCGTACATGAATAGGAAGGGTTTAGAGGGTTATGGGCCAAATGCTGACAAATGGGTCTAGATTTATTTAGAATATCTGGTTGGCATGGACAAGTTGGATCGAAGGGACTGTTTCCATGCTGTACAGCTCTATGACTCTATAAATATTCAACTTGAAAAGAACTTCTGCAAATTGAAACCCCTAAGCAAAATAAAATCAATTGATAGCAACCTGAAGCTGTTCAATAATTGTTCCGTCCACTCATAAAAATTTCTAAATGCAAGTAAATTCATATTAACACTCTAGGCAATATCATACTTTTATTAAACAAAATCATGGCTTCAAGAACACAATAAGTTAATCATTAAACCCTTTCAGGCGAATAGACCAAGGCACACATGCCACTAGTGGAAAATCCAAACTCCCATTAGTAAATTACACATCTTACATCACATTAGAATGTTGTTTATAGTTTGAGAGGGAGAACGTGGCTTTAAACTTGAATCTTAAGTGTAAATAAAGAAAATAACAAGGGTATGCAGAAACATTTAGTGAAAGAGCACTGGGAAAACAAGTTAAAATTTTAAAAAGTAGACTAACAGTGGAAGACATTTATGGAGATAGCTCACAATACTCAACAAAGATATATTTCATTGAGACAGAGTCTATGAAAAGAATGTGCCATCCACTGCTGACCAAGTTAAGGATATTTTTGAAAATAGGAAGAAAGCACATAAAATGCTCTAAAGATTAGTGGTATATCAAAATATTGGACAAATGTTACAAATCAGCAACGAATGAGTGAAAAAATGAGGATTTAGCAGATGAGAGAAATCTAGCCAAAAGTATAAAAAGAGACAGTAAGAGTTTCCACAAAAGTAAAGGAAGGAAAATGTAACTAAATTAAGCATGTCTCTTAAATGAAAAACAGGGTAACTAGTGATGGGGAAAACGGTATTAGCAGGACATTTGGAAAATGATGCTATCAACAAGCTAAAGGGGATCATATATGAATAATATATTATAGACTCTTAAATAAGTAACAACATGGAGAATAGGGACCAGTGGACGCAGTGTGTTTGGAATTCCAAAAGGTATTTGGGAAGGTGCCCTATAAAAGGTGACCACACAAGATAAGTGTTTGGAGTAACCAAGTCGCTAGAATAAAGGATTAGTTGGCCAATAGGAAACAGAGAGTTGAGATAGTTGGATCACTTTTGGGGTGGTAAGCTGTCACTAGTCCTACAGAGATCAGTGCTGGGGCTACAACTATTTGCAGTCAATATCAATGACTTGGATGAAAGGACTAAATGCAAGGTAGCTAGATTTACAGTAGACACAAAGATAGGTAGGAAAGCAAGTTGTGAAAAGGATGCACAGAGGGCCGAATTAAATGGGGGATGGTGAGGGGAGGGGGAGCAGGATGTACTACGTGGTCAACCCGAACCAATTTGGTCCTGAACCAACAAATATCAAAGAAGGCCACTCTGCAGTGCTAGCACACTTCAGGGCAGCAGAAACGAGGTCACTCTTCAATCTGATTGGCTGGCAGCATTAGACAAATTAGGAGTCTCAGAACTCCATTGTGGGGTTTGCTGGCACTTTAAGTAAGGCATTGGATTATGGACAACGGGGATCCCAGAGACAGGTACATCAGAGGTATTGGACGGGGAGGGACTGGGAAGTCCTCGAAGGGGACTGATGGGTGGTTGTGCAAGAAGTGACAAGCAGGGCATAAAAACTTGGGAGCTCCTGTGCACAAAGGCAATTTTTATAAACAGTTAGGTTACAATAAAAAGCCTTTTGATTCATACCCACCTGCCCAAGTCAACCATTTTACGAGTGATATTTAGGCCAATTGGCTCATCAACAAGCTGATTGCTCACTTAAAAAAAAAAACACCGGCTAATTATTTCAGCACCTAGCCACGTACCAATGGTGAATGAGCTGGAAAGTGTAGGCACCCATCATATTTTATGTTCCCGCCACATGCCTGCTAGCTCTATGGATGGTGGGACAAACGCAGTACAGGATGTCTGTAGATTGCTCTCACTCCCTGAAGGGTAGGGAGCACCCCTAGGTATGTTACTGGGTGCCTCACAGTCATTAACGATCACCCCCTTCCCCTGCAAAGCATTCAGTCTGCCTGCTTCCTTTAAGTGTCCTGCATAAGACTCTTAATGAACCTGAATGGCTGCCCATCTTGTGGTGATGGGTAGAAGTGTTGGTCCATCTCAGCAAAAGTGGCCAGCACTGGGAATAGGATCAGGATACTGGCTGGCTCTAGTATTCTTGGGCCCTGTCACAATTCATTTCTAATCTCAGCAGGACCTAAATATCCTGCCCCAATTGTAAATTTTACTCCTCCGCAAAATAGTGGCGTGTGACTCAATGTTTGATCATTTGGGCAGTTCATTTGCCTGTTTTATTTAAATGAACATTCTTATTCATTTAGAGGCAATACCGCAGTACAACAGAGATCCATACAATACATTTTTTCAAAGAGAGAAGATTGTCAAGGCAGCTTGGTATATAACCTGTAGCTGATGAATAGATTAAGGATGTTCTGTTGTGATCCCTGGGTCTTGTTCCCATTTATCAAGATAGCAAAGTTTGTGGGGAATGGTAAGCTATTTGCAAATGGTGATGAAAATATAGTTGGTGTAAAATCTCAAATACAGGACATTGATTAATATGTAGAATAGATAGGGTCTCGTAGATGAAAGCTCTATAACCATTTCACAGGCAGTGGGATGATGTAATGGAAACATTGAATGAGCTACCATTCAATGGGTCCAGTGACCTTTCTCATCACTACTTACTTTGTGAAATTGTTGCACATTCCAGCCTTTATTTATAGCCTCACCAAGTTACTCATTTTTCGGTTGAACGTTTTGATGAACCCACATTCCCTGGTAACGTAGGTTAGATTGCTCAAACTCTTGTTGCCTTTATACAGTAGAAAGTTGAAATGGTCCCTCAATCAATATAAGATGACGTTTACAACAAAGGCCTGTGTGACAATTGACTTAGCACAATGCAACACAAGACTGCTGTCATTCACTTTTGGTCTTAACACTTTTACATTTTGGACATTCCGCAATGTTTATGAGAATATAATTCATAGTTTCTGCTTCATCACCATAACATCTGTCCTGGAATTAACGAATTCAACCTCACTTGAGCCTGTACTGTGTATGATCTGTAACCTTACTATGCACACTCAAATCTAACAGCTGCTCACCACTTCCTTCACCTAGTAAGTCACTGCAAAGTACGTTCCCAATGACAGAATGGGTAAAAAATGCAACATAAGTTACACAAACATCACTAAGGATGTTCACTCCTTAAAAGAATATACCAGGCAAACATTCTGGAAACTTTGGAAGATTTGTAGCAGGACATGAGAATCTACTTGAAGCAAAATGTTGTGAAGAAGAATAGTATGAGCGATTTCAGTTGTGAAGATGTGACTACTTGTATGTGTATACTTATGATATATACACACATATAAATATTTGTTCTTATATTACGTATGAAGAGATTAAATATAGCACACAGATAACAAGATGTAGAGCTGGATGAACGTGGCAGGCCAGGCAGCATCCGAGGAGCAGGAAAGCTGACATTTCGGGTCTGGACCCTTCGTCAGAAATGAAGAAGGGTCCAGACCCGAAACGTCAGCTTTCCTGCTCCTCTGATGCTGCTTGGCCCGCTGTGTTCTTCCAGCTCTACACCTTGTTCTCTCGGATTCTCCAGCATTGGCAGTTCCTACTATCTCTAAATATAGCACGCACATGTTCTCATACACACACTCACAAGTTAGGGCATATATTGTGATGTCACCAGCCTTGACTCAAGAGAGTCAGGAACCAAGCATATATGATGAGATTTGACACAAAGAGCCAGCAGACTGCACACAGCTAAAAGACACTCTCATAATATGGCAAACCCAGAGTCCTGGGCATTGCTGCACTCTGTGTGGTTCTCACAGCATATGTACTTTATTCCTGACAGGTTCCTGACAGCCAAAGTGACAGGCCAAGCTGCTGGTCGGGCAGGTAGGCAACAGAACAGGCCGTGGGGCCAAATAGATGGAGTGGGGAGTCCCAACCATCTCATCTTGAGAGAGGTCCAATCCCCAGCCTTGGAGAGTTCTAACCTGAAGGTCCAATTCCTGGCCACTTGGAAGTTAGACTTTGAGGGCAGGCGTATCCTTAGCCCCAGGACGTTTTAACATTAGAGGCTTTGGTGAGGGATGGGAAGCATTTCTGCTCTTCCTGGCCCACAATTAATGCTTGAAAAACACTTGTCTTATCAATGATGCTGCTCTAACCTTTGTCTGGATTCCCAAGGTTGTGGATAACCAATCAGCCACACTTAAAACTGTAATACCAATTCCTAATCCTGGATTGACTGCAGGTTACCAGTCATCCCGTTCAGAGCTCAGTGGGCTGGACCTGGCTTCTAAACATGCTCAGAATTTTTGACCAATTAATCCTCAATGGCATCCAGTCTTACCTGACTCACACATTTTGAAATTCACCCCTTCAGCTGGCAAGTCATCTCTAGAGTGGTCCAGCCGGAATGCTTCCTACTAAGCTGGATATATCATCTGCAGCACAGTTCTGTGATTCCTCCTTGTATTGTGTAATAGGGTATTTGACATCCACTTGAAAGATCAGATAAGAGTTCAGTTTAACACCTCAAGTGAATGATGCCACCTCCATCATGTAGTACTCCCTTAGTACTGCACTGAAGTATCAGCCTAGAATTATCTCTGTCTCACAATTTTCTGACCAATATGCATTGAGGCACAGCTGACACTATAAAATTTAAACTTTAATTGTACCACCTACAGGGAAAAATGAACTTTACAGTGTAATTTTATTTATCAACTTAGCAAGTTGAACAGTTGAACTCAACTTTCACAACAGCATATGATGCCATGTTTGCTTAACTCGTCTGTACTTCCAAAAATCAGAACCCAGTGTCCAACATCAGGCCTGATCCCATTATTGGACAGAACTTGTTGAACAATCCAAATTGTGCAAAGAATTACATGAACAACTAATTTAAGATTATTAGTCAGGATTGCAATATGATTCACTTCTGCTTTCCAGAACCTACATATATTCATCACCGACAAAAAGAAAATGCCCAGGCATTGAACCTTTGTGAATTAACCAAAAGCTCAGAAGACAATTGTTCCTTGATGCATTCTCCACAGTAACAGTTTGATCAAATTGCCAACCAATCAGGAACCTTTTACTCATGCAGTACAAATTGTGGTTCCCTTTGAAATATTGTATTCTTGTGTTTGTTCTGATGATCGCAAGATGAAAAAAATTCAATAGCTTACCTCCATTGTTCTGAGCAAAAACTCACCAATTACGATCCGATGAAATATTGCATTTTATCACCAATAATTTACTGTTGCCCAATATTGACACCATAGCCAGCAATAGTTGAAATACTCCTTTACAGTTGATGTTACATATCCGTGTGGGGTCAGCCAAGCTCCAGCAATATCGAAAATGCCATTTATAGAATGCAGTCGCTCTACGTTGAATAATGTCAATTGAACTGTTACATGAGGAAGAAAAATATTGGATACATGGATAACATTGAGGCAAGGGCTGAGGGAGACATGAGAAAAGTCAGGTAAGAAGAAACATGATGCCGATGGCCCTATTAAGATTATGACATAGATGGGCAGATGAATGTTACACTCAAATCCCAGAGCTTTTGATCATTCAACTTCAGGGAGCCAGCTTCACCACACCTACAGAAATGTGTTGGATGTTTCCAATGATTTCTGGGGTCAGCAGGTCAGTGACAATTCAATTGTATGTGGCCTGTTGATAGGTTCGATTATCAGCATATCCTTTCTGTCATTCCAGGGCTGTGGGTCATTTCATCTATTCATCAGTCCCACTCTAGATTGTACTACTGTACAATGTAATCGGAAAATAATTATCACCATGCCAAAGACGAAGGCAGTAGTACAATAATTAATAACTACTTTCAATATCAGACACTTCCTTCATGCCAACATGATCAGCATCAAGGCACTGATTACTGTCCATCAGTTGGATTGGGCAGAGCACATGTGCCTGAAAGAAGACTTTCCAAACACGTTCTCACTCCAAGCTTCATTACAGCAAGCCATTATCAGGAGGGCAGAGAAAATAATTCAAGGATGTTCTCAAAGTTCTCCCAGGGCAGTGACTTGAAAGAAATTTGTGGATTTACATATACATATCAAACAATTAAAACCATCTGATTAAAGATTTCACAGCATCTTAGGTTTGTTTCATATATCCTCATCAGTGGTGAGACCCTTTGAACTTTTGCTTATAAATTCTGTGTCTGATTCCACCTCTCTCACTGACACCTGAAGAAGGAGTGAGGATCCGAAAGCTTATGACTTCAAATAAACCTGTTGGACTGTAACCTGGTGTCATGTGATTTCTGACCTTGTGAAAGCTTCTCCGTTGAACCTTTGGAAACCCTTGCCCAAACCACCTGCGAAGCTGCCAGCCATCTTGAACCTCTCTGACAGGCCCAGATGGAGATCGAGCATGAACAGTGGAAGGAGAGTGTGAAAACCCAAGGATCCAAACCTGCCGTGCCACCAACCGCAACACCACCACACAACTCCCCCCCGCCCCCCCACCGACCCCCCCGCCACCAGCTCTTCAAAATTCAGCTGCTGGACCTGGGCAAAGATATGTGGATCCTTCATTAGTCTGGTTCGTCAACTTAGGACCCACAACTCTCAAATGGAAGGAAGCCATCCTCGATAACAAGGGACTGTCTAAGCAGTGGAGGAACACATTGGGTCAAAGGTTTCCTCAGAGGAGGTTTTAAAGAGGTGGGTGTGGTGGAGTGGGTACTGCGTGTGGTAAGGAGGTGCTGCATTTTATTTTTTACTCGTTGCCTCCATTAGCTGGTCAGTGTCTCTCTTTTAAATGTTATGTTTACCTATGTTAAGTGAATTTATTTTTAATCCTTGATGAGATGTGTGTCTTGCTGGCTAGTTCAGTATGTATTGCGCAGCCCAAAATGCCCAGAGGGCAGTTAAGAAACAACCATTTTGCTGTGGGCCTAGAGTTACATGTAGGCCAGATAGGATAGAATTCATTGTCATGTGGAAAAAGGTGGATTGATTTGGAAGACTCAGCATGGGTTTGTTAAAGGAAAATCATGTCAAACTGACTTGCTGGAGCTTTTTGAAGAGGTAACAGAGAGGCTTGATAAGGGCAAATCGTTTGATGTGGTGTAACATAGGTATCCAAAAGTTGTTCAGTATAGTACCACACCACAGACATGAGGTAATTTAAAGGTCATGGAATAAAAGAGACAGCAGCTAACTGGATAAAGAAACAATGGCTGAAGGATTGGAAACAGAATAAAAAGCAATAGGTATTTTACAGGCTGGAAGAAGGTCTATAGTGAAATTTCCCAAGGGTTAGTGTTGGTCCTGAGATAAAAGGTACTGCAGATGCTGGAGAATCCGAGATAACAAGGCGTGGGGCTGGATGAACACAGCAGGCCAAGCAGCATCATAGGAGCAGGAAAACTTGAC